>CM037791.1:45952025-46002025 GCA_021229015.1 Solen grandis | reverse complement strand
TGACAAAATAGGTACTCTGATTTGTTGGCCCTAACTTGAGTGTAACTATAAAGCAGGTGAACAGGCAGACCCTTGTGTCTACTGTCTCAAGATGAACTTTCTGCACCTGCCCACTCGTGTTGTTCTTTGATTTGCGCAAGATAATAATTGCCCCCTTTGACAATTCTGTCATAATGGTGAGGTCAGAAATATAAACTGGTCTATCACTCATCTCTTTTGTCGAAAAAGTAAGTTCACCAACCCTAAATAAACCAAAGAAAGCTACAGCGAATGCCGTTTGGAATAAGATGGTTTCATATTCCGAATTACAGATAAAGGGGAGCTGATCATGGATCCTAACCAAAAGTTCAAACAATATTGGCTGGCGCCTATCAGCTGTCTGCTTTAATCTGCGGAATCCCTGAAGCCTATTAGTTATGGCGTAACAGTTTGTTGGGTCATTCAGGCTGTTTATTTTATGGAAGTAGCTGATTGCTGCGATGTAAGTTGTGGCTGTCCTAGAGGAATAGTCACTATCGTACAGATAAGCCAAGAACATCTCCAAGTGATCCCTAGGTGAAGGCCATTCATTATCCAGTTTATAGTTTTCACGAAATTTATTAAACAGTGATAGCGCATTGTTATAAACTTTATGGGTGTTTGATGATAAACCTGCATTTAAAAGTTGTGAGGATTTAGTGTAAAGATGTTCCAAAGATGGTTTGGCATCGGATCTGGGGTCTTTTCTGCTTCTGGTGCTAGCTGCCTGAATCTCTGAAATTGTAAGCGTGATAGACTATCAGCTATCTGATTATTTATTCCTGGAACATGCTCGGCTTTCAACACCAAGTTCAGCTGAAGGCATCTGAGAGTAAGTGCCCTTACCAAAACCATGATGCATTCTGATTTAGAAGTTTGTGAGTTGATAATGGCTACCACAGCTGCATTGTCACATTTGAAAAGCACTTTTTTATTACGGAGTTGTTCCCCCCAAATATACAGTGAAACCAAAATAGGGAAGTACTCTAGAAGTGTTATGTCCTTTGTGACTCCTTCTTTGTGCCAATGTGAAGGCCAAACCCCGTATGTCCATTTGCCCTTGAAGTACGCCCCAAAACCATTACCAAGTGCAGCTGAGCTGTCTGTAAATAGGCATATCTCAGTGTTCAGATACCAGAATTCATCATGGAATATTGAAATTCCATTAAAGGACTCCAGAAAAACTAGCCAGATTTTGAGGTCTTGTTTTAAAGCTTTAGTTACCCGGATATGATGGTAGGGCTTATCGACACCACATGTTGCATTGATAAAACGTCTACAGAAGGCCCTACCCGGAACAATAGCACGGCACATGAAATTTAGCAGCCCAATTAATGATTGCATGCCTTTCAAAGTGACACTCCTTTTTGAAATAATCTCACTTATAAGTAGCACAGTTTGTTCAATTTTTTCCAAAGGAATTTTTACCTGTAATAGCTCTGAATCAAGTAGCAAGCCAAGGAAAGTCAAGATTGTGGAAGGCCAAACCGTTTTCTCATCCGCAATGGGGACCCCAAGATGCTCACAGATTTGGAAAAACATATTCATTGTGTTCAAACACTGGTCTGTACCTGGAGCACCACCAAACATAAAATCGTCTAGATAATGCTCCATTTCGCCCCTACATTGGTATTTGGTAACCCATTCTAAGAAGGTGGAAAATTTTTCAAATATTGCACATGATATGCTACAGCCAAATGGTAGTGCTTTGTCAAAGTAATATTTCCCTTCTGATTTGAAACCTAACAAGCTAAAATCATCTGGCGATATTGGAATTAGCCTGAATGCAGATTTTATATCTGCTTTACCAAGTAAAGCCCCCTTTCCCAAACCCTGAACCATTTTAACAGCTGCATCAAATTTTGTGTAATGGACTGAGCAAAATTCAGGGTCTATGTTATCATTAACCGACTCACCCGCTGGGTACGAGAGGTGGTGAATCAATCGAAATTGACCAGGTTCTTTTTTAGGAACTAATCCAAGAGGTGAGACCCTAAAATTGGGCAGCGGGGGGTTTTCAAATGGCCCGGCAACCCGTCCCTCCTGTAATTCTTTTTGTATTTTCTCCTCTACCAAAGCTGTGTTTGTCAAAGCAGACTTCAAATTCTGACAATCAAATGATTTCCTTTCCCGTCGTATTTTATAGAAAAACCATTTTTGAATCCATGTGAAATTTCTAAAGCAATAGACTGATCGGGATATTCCTTCAGAAAGTGATTCAAAGCATCTAAGTTAATTGGGGACCTATACACTTCTGTAGTTACTTCGTGTAAATCAGTTTGACCATTGTTTGTAGCTACCTGATTGACTCTGTGCTCCTTTTGGTGCACGAAAAAGGCATCTGTGTTCAGGGTGGTCTTTGCCACATGAAAGGCATTTGTGTGTAAATTTGCAAACACGGAATGAACATCCTTTAGGATTGTTAAAATCTAAACATATACCCCGTGGTTTGAATGTATTTTGTTTTGGCACCCTTGTTACATCTGAGACATGTCCAGATGCCTGTGGCTGAAATGTCATGCATCTCAACCACAGATCTGTGTTTATTTTTCCCCAAGACTGAGGTGAGATTGCCTGACGCATTCTGAAGTTTTCATCATAAGTTCGCCATGCTAGGGAGCTGCTGCGGCTTTCCGCTTCCCTGATGATGCTCATGTACATGAGCAGTTCTTGTGCTGTATTAGGCCTCTTTTTAATGTAAATGGACATGAAAACAAGAAAAGCATCGGTCCATTCCCTAATGTTCCGAATACCCCTTGTAACCTTTGATTTAGTAGTGATTTGGCCCAACTCATTTATGCACAGAGACTGTTCAGTGCCGCTTTCGCGCGTCTCGGTTTTTAACAGCGAGACTAAATTTACGTACTCTCCCAGCCAAATTTTCTTTACCGTTTCAACCGGTACATGCATTGTAAGGTCATCGTCGGCGCAAGCAATTGCAGTATTAGGCAAATTAAAAAGATTTGCTTCGCCGTCTACCTGTCCTGACGAGCCGCTTTGCTGAGGCGCATGCAAAATGCGCGAAAATACATTACCCGCTCCGAGCGCTTCATCCGTTGCGCTTGAAAGCTGTACCACTTCTGGCTCCGGCTCTGGCTCACGACGTTGGTAAGGAGCTTTCCCCCTGCCAGTAGAGGTCCTGGACTTACCCTTTGGCATTTTTGACTAACAGCTCAGAATTCCGAGAAAATTTGCAATATCAATGATGTAGTTTGGCGCGCTTATATATATAAAAGAGGAAGTGGTAACTATTTTCACGGATATGTGGTTTTAACGGTGTCAATATAAAAAACGACTTCCTTACATATCAAAACACTGACGAAAATTTCAGCCCTGCGATAAATTTGGCTATTGGTGAGCAATAACCTTTATTATTAGAGAAATTCGAACGGTGAATCACCCCTAAGTATTTAAGTATTATATTTAGCACTAATTTGTTCTTTTAGTTTACAAGCCTGGTCAATAATGCAAGCCTGGTCAATAATGCAGCAAAAGTTGAAATCCTGAGGGTTGTTGTTGTTTTTTTTATGAGTATACTTTATATTTATTAGTTTTAGGGCTAGACATCAAAACAGACTCAATATACAGTAGTGGCCTGCCCCAGACATGTGGGTTTAATTTTTTTCAGTTTCTCTGGTTTCGACCCACAATTTTGACCCCATATGCTGCCATATACGTCAAAATTGATTTATATAAGTTGTGTTAACTTATTTTGCAATCAAGATTACAGGAAGAATCTCCTCCCCCCCCTTCATCACTAGATATTCTCTTGTTTATTGATTCTGTGTGTGTGTGATCACAGATCATGATCTCATTTTTAATTACTATGAAAAATAACGTATGGGGTCCAATTTCTGACAAAATGACAATATGGTTAAATGTTTATAACACAGATCGAGACATATTGTGTATCATAATCAAATACTACAAATTTAAATTAATAAGTGAAATTAATTCAGGAAATATAAAGAATAAGTAAGCTTAATATAGTAACCTATTTAATAAGTTTAAACTCATTGATTTAATGTTCCTTGGGAAACAAGCTTTTACAGCTGATACTAATGCCTTTGACAGTTCCTGGATTGGACCAATATTTTGTGCCAGGGAAAGTCATGAAACAAAGGTGGTCGAACCTAGAACTTTCAGATGCAGAGTTGGGTATGTTTCCACTGAACCATGACACCTCTTTTTAGCTCACCTGAGCTAGGTTCGATCACCTTTGTTTCATGACTTTCCCTGGCACAAAATATGACTCAAGGTGAGCTTTTGTCATCACCCTATGTCCGTCATCAACAATTTGCTTTAATGACTGCTGGACAGAATTTGATTAAACTTGGCAGGGATGATCCTTGGGTGAACCTTCACAAAAGTGTCTAAAATAAACTTGATCCATATAAAACTTTGGTTGCCATGACAAAAGAAAGAAAAAATTATGAAAACTTTAAAAAACATCTCCTTCAAAACTACTGGCCAGATTTCAAAATGTTTTTCGTACAGATATTCCTTGGGTAACCCTCTACCAAGATTGCTAAAATTATTCCAATCTGTTTAAAAAAAAACATGGCCCCCAGGGGCGGGACTAATTTGCATTAAATGTATATAGTGAAAACATTTCAAGACTTCTGCTCCAAAACTACTGGCCAGATTTTAAAACGTTTTTGCTCAGATGTTTTATGAGAAACCCACTACAAAGATGGTAACATTAATAACTATTATTTTGCCAAGACTGACTTGGTATTGGACACTAACTGCAATTATGGCCCTTGAATATAAAAAATGTCATATTTAACTTCGTTTAGATTCTAGTATCCACATCTTTAAAGCAATCTTGATCAGATGTATACATAATGACAATAAACCAAGAATTATTATGCCTTGTATGGGAGTTATGGTCCATAATACTTAAGGTTGCCTTTACAGCAGTGGTACTCAGGTGAGTGATATAGGGTCCCCATGACATTCTTGTTAAGCCAGATTATATCCCTAATACTGTAACATAGGATGGTACATGCCTCTTTCCTAAGTATGTGACTTGAAGTGGTATCATTCCCCCTTTCTTATACTGATATACTGTATTGTGATTTAATTAGATGGTATGATATTTTGACAAAGTGTGGTATCATGCAGCTTTCCTATGAATATGACTGGATGTGGTATCATGCCTTCCTGTGGTATCATGCCTTTTAATCATGAATGTTAAGAGTATGATATTATGCCTCCATATCACAAATGTCAGAAAGTGTGGTAGTATGCCTCCATTCAAATAATGGATTCAAAGGTTCATTCTTTTACTACAAATGTTATAGAGTTTACAGTACCATGCCTCCAACCTGTGATATAATACTGCCTGGTGATAAGTAAGATAACTTTAAATAGCAAGAGACTGTGACAGAACGTGCCAATCAATCTTCCTTCCTTTAAAGCTATGGTTCAATATCAGATGCAGGGACAGGGACTTCAGCTAAATGTGATATCATACGTCTCCCCTTTGATGTTGCACTTCAGTATGGTCGCACTGTATTCTGTTCCTGGCAGGCAAAATCTGAAACTGGCAGACCACAATAAACAAAGGTTAGTCTGAATGCTCTTGGTAACAATGGAGGACTGTCAGACTTATTATCGATAAATACACTTTCTTTGGGCAAGATGAGATGTCATTTTATTTCACTGGGTGCTATAAACATCAAGTTGTTTCTTTAACTTCTGCTCCGTACAAGATTTCTGACAGTAGCAAATGTTACAAACTGCCGGAATGGCTTATTGATATTGTATCTGGCAAGCAGTAGAAGTGCGTAAATTATGTTACAAACATCTCCAGCATATTTGCAATAGATTCAAAGTCGTTCACTAAACCTAGATGTAATACCGAGTGCTTTGACAATAGGTTATTCAAGGGTTGACAACTGACCAGTGATGGCTTGTCCAGCATTCAGAATATTACTGGAATATATAGTTTGAAGATTATGATGGTTTTATTTTTCATTTTTTTAAGAAAATGAAACCTTTGACATTTATTCAGCAGTGACATTTTTGTTACAAAAAGTGAACACAAGTGATGGGGGCTTTCGTCATGTGATTGGAAATAATGAATACTCCTAAACATGTAAGAAATGAAATGATGTAAATTGTTAACATTAAAGGCCACTTGAGCAGCCTTGTGAATGGTGTAAAAACATCATTTTATACAGCATATTATAATTATGTTTATAAATAAAAACATGTTGAAAAATTACTAGTTTTGCCAATGGTGTGACACTGTTTTGTATGTTTCATGAAGGTATGAGATCAAAACTGAATTTTGCACTTGTCTTAGAATCATGTGCTTTTGGTATAAGAAATAAATTGAAAAATGTATATCATTTGAAGGAAATTAGTCCTGGAAAACATTACTTTATCATGATTTTTCTTGTCACCCAGTGTTTTGTGGATAAAGACTTTCAACCACTTGTTTCATACATCGTAAAGAGCGTTAACATTTCCAGTGACTCTTGAGTTGTGATAAAGATAAACGATTAGGAATTGATTTTTAAGCTGATAATATACCCTAAGAGAAGTTGTCATGACATCATTGCCGGCCTGTAGAGGCTTGTTGCTATGGTAACCAATGAGACACAGCAAGTGGTATGATCAGCTGAGGATGAAGCTGCGCAGGAGTCGCGTCCTTCACTTCTGCACCATAAGGCCAACACTCTCACGGGTAAATATGTCTTTACATAGGATCATCAGATACCGACACCCAATTGATCCATATCATCTCTCAGACATGGGATTTAATGTCTGTATTTTGTCCTGTTAATGAGTTTCAGATTATGCTATTTCATTGGTTCCATCCCAGTTTACAAAGTAATGCCGAAGAGTGTTTCTTCTACAAGGCACATTTTCAATGGTTGTTATTTTAGCCAAACAACTGCTGTTTAACAACATTTTGCTTGTCTATTTTGCCACAGTTTAATGTCATTAAGTGAAATTAAAATGTCAACAGAGGGTTTCAGATGATGTATTCATTATAAAATCTGAAAAGTCATTATTCTTGAGTATCTGTTTATTTTTAACTAAAACAGTTTATTACTGGATTCACATTTTTAAACCTTTCCCTCATATAGACTCATTTTGACGCACTCAATAGGTACCACATAAAGCCTGATCTGCAGAAAACCACAGTTAAACCTTACCAAATTTAATTACAAAATCTTCATTTCAAGACCACTGAGGAGCAGCGAACAGCATAAAACCTGATCAGCCTGCGAGTTACTCGCAGGCTGATCTGGTTTTATGCTGTTCGCATAGGTCTTTTCATGGTTTCCTCTATGAGGGAAAGGGTTAAGAGAGAGTATTGCAAAAGGATCAGCATGCATGAACAGAAGTTTCATAGTAAAATTAACAGACTCTGTCCCTTTTTCGTTTATTTAGTAAATCAAAGATGGAGAGAAGCTCATACTTTAAGCTTTCAGTTTAATCCTTTTTTGTATAACATGTATGTGAACTGTTCTGTTATAGTAGTTCATTAAAAATATGATTAACTAAGATAGTGAAGGAAACATGAATGCTGCCTGTTCTGATTTTCCTTTTGTGTTTGTGAGCTTGTTTAAAATCCATTTTGTTAGCTTGAGACTTTCTATGTCTGTTGACAAGTGGCATGATACCACACCCTGTTGCCATGTACATGTATTGACAGTTTGCCAGTAAAACCTGAGAGTTCCTCTTCACAGTTTGTACAATACAAGGGCACTGTAAGTTGTTATACCCCCACAAATGAAATTTTGGGGGGTATATAGGAGTCACCCTGTCGGTCGGTCGGTCGGTAGGTCCGGCGGTTGGTCTACAAATATTTGTCCAAAGCATTTCTCCAAAACTACTGTACCTATGTTGATGAAACTTCATAGGTAGATAGACCTTGATGAGAGGAAGTGCAGTGCATAAGAACCATAACTCTGCATGTATTTTGAAAGGAGTTATTGCCCTTTGTCATTTTTAATCTTTTGATTTTGTCCGGACCATAACTCCAATACTAAAGTAGCTAGGTTGATGAAACTTCATATGTAGATTGATCTTGATGAGAGGAAGTGCAGTGCACAAGAACCATAACTCTGCATGTATTTTGAAAGGAGTTATTGCCCTTTGTCATTTTTAATCTTTTGATTTTGTCCGGAGCATAACTCCAATACTAAAGTAGCTAGGTTGATGAAACTTCATATGTAGATTGATCTTGATGAGAGGAAGTGCAGTGCATAAGAAAACCACAATGTAAATTCTTAAAGACAGGTTTTTGCAAACAATAAATATGGATGTGAACCATAATTAGACTGCATTTTTATTCTCCTCAGCTACAGATCTTAGGGGCAAATTGTTTTCTTCTGTGTGTCTGTATGTGTGTCTCTCTGTCTATCTGTCTGTCTGTCAAAACTTTTACGCATTGTCCAAAACTTTTGAACCATTGCTCAAACTAACTTTAAACCTTACATACATGTAGTCTTTCACTCACGCAAACTTTTGAAACTGTGTTCCTACACATGACAGACTTCCTGTGTGGGTATTGATCACCTTTAGAGATAATTTTTTTTTTGGTATGCTTATAAGCCCAAATCCTATGTGTGAACATTCGTTTTTTGTGTCATGAATACATCCTGTGTCAAAGATGGGGGTGGGGGTATGAATCACCTTCAGTGATAGTTCTAGTTGCTTCTGGTGACCAAATTAACGACAGGTAAATAAATATAGCTTGCTGAGAATAAGATTTCCTATGTTTTGCATTTAAACCCCTTGAATCATGCATAATTATGCAAAATGAGATAGTATTTTGTTTGTTAAAGGTAATATCTCTGTAAAAGTTTGAATTTTCAGTATTTTATCACATCATAGTCACACCTCGGAAGCGGGAGGTCATGGGTTCGATACCCAGCTGTGACATACCAAAGTCATAATAAATGGTACTGTTGGCCTGGTGCCAGGATAATGCAACTGGATGTGGTATCATGCTACATGTCTACGGCGTAATTCTGCAGTGTGGCAGCACTATATTTGTCTCAAGAAGACATAGTCTCCAAATAACTGAAATACTGTCGGTGGGACATTAAAACCCAACAAACAAACATCTTAGTCAAAATTGACAGTCATAATTTATAATTTGACAAGAAGAACCACTTCTCATGCTAGTGTATAAATTATTGTATGATTTGTGTCCCTTTGAATGTCAATCATTCTACATTAAATCATATTTGTTTTGATATGTTTTGATTGGCAGTTAACCAACATACAAGACAACAATTTTTCAAACATCCATGGACTTTACCTGACTTACCTGTTTTCCTGTCTTATGGCATGATTATCATGAAAGAAACAAGGTATCAAGAATGATTGGTATTTTTTTTTGTGATTAAGTTAACTATCACCAAGACAATATTTCATTCAGATAGCAACAGGTAGAGAAAGACACTTATGTGCCCCAATGCACCTGGGTAGAACCACAGACCTGCCGCAAGCCAGCTGGAAGATTTCCTCGCATGAAAAACCCAGATGGCGTCACTGGGATTCAAACCCACAAGAGTGCAGGGCAAAGTGATATGTCTTATTATAACCATTAAACCAAAGATGTTTCTACAGAAGAAGAGTCATGGGTTCGATCTCCGGCCGCGACATGCCAAAGTAGTATAAAATGGTATTGGTATAGCTCCCTTGCTTGGCGCTTAGTATATAAGGGTAGTTGCAGGACAGGTTGGCCTAGTGTCAGGATAATGTGACTGGGTGTGGTATCATGTCACATGTCAATGGTGTGATACTACAGTGTGGCAGCACTATATCTGTCTCAAGTAGACATCGTCTCCAAATGACTTAAATACTGTTGGTGGGACGTTAAACCCAACAAACAAATAGAAGAAGAGATAAGCAGAATTTTTTTTATTGTAATACTGACTTTGGTATGGCTGGGCTGATACACAAGTATCTGCAAATAAAAAAAAAGTAAAAATGTTTCATAACCATGAATAGTTTTTGCAAAGTAAAATATGTCCAAATCCATGATTTTGATTTCAATACTCAAACTTTTAGTAGAGAAAAACTGTCAGCCATCAGTAAATTGTCACCATTTTTGTTCACAAGCTTAAATTGTATACCCTGTGGGCAAGTTCATGTTCAAGTTTTATTAATTCAAAGATAACCTCCCCTCTTATACTGTGTAAATTAAGAAATAATAACTGGCCTTTTTTTCCACCAAGCTTATTGTTCATTCATGGATAACTTCATCTCAGTTTTGATTTTAAATGTTTTGACAACTTGCATTAGTTTTCATTTCTGGCTGCCAGAGAATTGGTTTGATTGTAATTATCTCACAGGTAAATTTAAAAGTCGTGTTAGTTTCTGGCGCGTGTCCCAGTATTGTTATGGACGTCGTTACGTTACCACCCAAATGTGTCCATAGTTCCTTATGTCAATCTCCAATACACAAAACAATCAAACAAGTTGTATCTTACGGATTAGAAGTAATCCATAATCCTTAATCCACTATGAGCAATTCCATGGATAACCCCTGACCTTCTAATTAAAGCTCTGCAAGAAAAACTTGTGTTTTGGATTAGTGACTGAAGATTTCCTAACAATGAAGTCTGTTAGAACATATTGGCATATTTTTTGCGGTCATGCTATGAATACCTATAAAATAAGTGATATGTAACACTCCGTGGTTAGCTGGTCTGATTGACCTTTATAGACAACAGGTATTTTGAAATTTACAAGAAAAACTGCTACATAATATAATCATACATGTACTGGTTTTGGTCCGAAATTTTGACAGAAGATAATGTTTTCCTAGAGTGAAAAGGGATTTCATTGGTTACTTTATAATTTAATAAAAAGTTTGAACCAATCAAAATGCGTGAAATACATTTCACAAATTGTGCTTAAATCTGGTTAGAATCAGAATGTCTTGGCTTCCAATGCCCGATGATGCACTGATCTATAAGGGGTTTTAACTCCAAACCTGCAGGGTCCAAAAATCAAGTTCAGTACCAGTGAACTGAAGCATGGCAGCTAGTAATAAACCAAGAGAGCTATACTTAGTGTTCTGTCCACTTAATGTGAACTAACAGCAGCATTAATCTGATTATCCAGGATTTGTATCAACTGATTTGGTCATTAGACCAGTCACAAGTGACCGGTGTTTAATCCTGGTTCTTCAAAATACTGACCATACAAAGTGACCATCACTACTGCTCTGTGTGTTTATTTGTGTTTGATGGAACAATATTTATATAGATGTTAGGGATTTAAAAAAATATCAGTAATAAAGAAGTATATTTTGTGATGAAAATTAATTAAAATTTGACCTAGATATCAATAGTTGTCAATTTTTTAAATTGAAGATAAAAAAAAAAGGAAATAAAAAATGATATTCGTATTATAATAAATAATAGAGTGAGTAAGTGAAAAAAAAGGACTGTGAAAAAAGTGGAAATTGAAAATATCTTTTTCATTTTGTTTGTAAACTATGGACACTTTCAGGGATAGCAAGAATTAAAAAAAAATGAAATTAACTGGATACCTGTGAATTGTATAAATCAAAGGAGATAATTGTCATGTGAGGGAGATAATTCAAGGGGAGATAATGTATGACACAGCAGGATTGATGCTGGACACGGAGAAGTCTAGTGTAGCTTTGTCTGAGAAGTCCGGACACAGCTATAAACCCAATAGCAGCAGGAAGGTGGGTGACGAAATCTTTGTTAGGGTTATTTGCCCTTGGATATATGTCACAAATCTTTGAGCTCGATGTTCAAAAAGGTTATCATTGCCCATTGTTATCAATAGGATTTTTTTTTTTTTTTTTTTTTTTTTTTGTAAATTGGAACAATTTATAAAATGTGAATCAGGGTGAGGGTTTAAGTTGAAACTATTATTAGAGTTATGTGCCCTTGGAATATAACTGAATATTATGAATATTTGAACTTGATGTTTATAGGTTATCATCAGCCATTGCTAATGAATTGATTTTTTTTTGGTAAAATGCTACTTATTAACCCTTATCATGCTAAATTTCTTAATTAAACATATCCATTCTTAGTTTTGAACTGCACCATTAGTTGATTATGGGGGTGATTGCTGAAAATTTATTGACTGAATAGTGAACAGTGCAGACCATGATCAGACTGCGCAGATGTGCAGCTGATCTTGGTCTGCACTGGTTGCAAAGACAGTCACTAGTGCCCTAAGCATTTTAAAAGTCCAACATAAACAAGTAAAGGGTTAAAGTCCATTTTAATGATAGCTTTAGATATATTGTGTTGCTTCAATGGATAATTACCCGCACTTTCTTTGGCAGCAACAGTGGCGTCTTGCCACATCAGTCACACCTTGGGTAGACAATAACTCTGGTTTATGTCAATCAATCATCATGAAAGTTGGTAACAAGGCATTTGGTCAGTTTTGGACAGATATTTCTTCAATGATTCAGTTTTTCTTCTTTTTTTTTTATAAAAATATAAGAGAATTATTTTTACCATTGGTTACAATTATTTTAACCCTTTTCCTCATGAATATTCATGTACAAATTTATAATTTGATGAATATTAAATACTGAACTTAAAATGATATATGAAATAATGGATTTTTCTTTTCTGCCCAGACTGTAGAAACTGAACAACAATGTTGTATGAGCAAACAGTGGAGACCCTGATCAAACAGCTCCAATAAGACTCTGATCAGACATCCCCTATAGTACCCTGATCAGACAGCCCTTATAGTATCCTAATCAGACAGCTCCTATAAGACCCTGATCAGACAGATCTGGGTATCCTCTGTTTGCCAGTCTACATCAGGTAAAGGGTTAAATAGTATGGTATGACATTTTAGTTTATTTTTTTCTCTCCTTTTTTCATATCTTTCAATTATTCTCGTATTACATTTATGGTCAAATTCTCCCATTTAAATATACTTGGAAAAACTTTTCCTGATTATTTGAACTTGCTATTGCAGTCTCATCATATTCCGTATATTAATTGGTAATATAATGATATTTATTTAACATCTTCTATTTAATTATTCCACTAATTCCACTTATGTAATCTTTCCCATTTTTGTGTGATAAAGATATTGAACAATAGCTCCATCTAACAATGGAGATGATATCCATGAAGCAAGTTCATGGAACGTTTCACAGGAGATGGGGTGTTTAATTAATGATATACACTGGCAGATTTGATATTCAGTAAATAAAGCATGAGGGGCTATGACTGTTTAATAGAGTGGAGTAGATTAATGGATCTTGTCCAGATTGTTTGGCTGGGGGTTATTGCTCCTGTGTAGAAGTTAATGGTTGGGAAAGTGATGGAGAGAGAAAGGGGGGGAAAGAGAAGGGTGAGAAAGAAAATGGGAGGGGAGAAAAAGAAGAAAATGAGAGGCAAATGAATGATGGAATGGTAGGAAGAGAAAAGATGAAAAAGAAAGAGAGAAGCAAATAAAATGAAAGGGAGGAAGATAGGTGAAAGAGAAAGGGAGAAATAGAGGCAAATAAAAGAGGAAGGGAAAAAAGAGAGAGAGGCAAATGGAAGAGAAAGGGGGAAAAAGGAAAGAAGGAAAAAAAGAAAGGGAATAGAGAGGGAAAGGGAAGAAGAAGGAGAGATATGAAGTGGGGGAGACAATAATGAGAAAGGAAGAGAGCGGGAAAGAGAGGCATAAAAAAGATAAATAAGGATAAGGGGGAAAAAGAAAGAAAGACTGATAGACATGAAAATAAGAGAGAGAGCAACGAAGGGGGGGGGGAGTATGAATGAGAGAAAATGGAGGTAGGGAGAAATAAAAGAAAGAGTCAGACACAATAATTTAAATAATTATGCAAAGTTGGCCTTGTTCTGATTTTGCTAGATTTGCACTATTATCCTGTTTAGGGAGAATATAGAATTGCATTTTCCAAGCAACTTCTAGCATTGACCATGTCATGTGTATAGAAGTCTTTCATCAACTAGTTTTTATTGTATTTCCTTGGCTCGCAGACTTAGCCCCTTTATCTTATATAGATGTGTTTTGAAGCATTGGCAACTGAGGAGACCCAGACCAGACAACTCTTGGAAGCAGTGGTCTGATCAGGGTCTTCTCTGTTTGCTTATACAATATTGTAGCGAATATTTTACACAGTCTGATCAGGGTCTTCTCTGTTTGCTTATACAATATTGTAGCCAATATTTTACACAGTCTGATCAGGGTCTTCTCTGTTTGCTCATACAATATTGTAGCGAATATTTTACACAGTCTGATCAGGGTCTTCTCTGTTTGCTCATACAATATTGTAGCGAATATTTTACACAGTCTGATCAGGGTCTTCTCTGTTTGCTCATACAATATTGTAGCGAATATTTTACACAGTCTGATCAGGGTCTTCTCTGTTTGCTCATACACTATTGTAGCGAATATTTTACACAGTCTGATCAGGGTCTTCTCTGTTTGCTCATACAGTATTGTAGCGAATATTTTACACAGTCTGATCAGGGTCTTCTCTGTTTGCTTATACAATATTGTAGCGAATATTTTACACAGTCTGATCAGGGTCTTCTCTGTTTGCTCATACAATATTGTAGCGAATATTTTACACAGTCTGATCAGGGTCTTCTCTGTTTGCTTATACAATATTGTAGCCAATATTTTACACAGTCTGATCAGGGTCTTCTCTGTTTGCTTATACAATATTGTAGCCAATATTTTACACAGTCTCATGGCAAATAAAAATCTGTTGTTTCATATTCCATTAATTAAAGTTCAGTAGATTGATATTCATTAACTTGTAACTTTGTACATGAATATTCATGAGATAAAGAGTTAACAAAGACAATTGGCATCATTCTCATATTCTTATTGTGCTAAAAAACATCCCACCAGTCAATTTCTAATCAATCAATCTGAATATAACCATTTTTTTCTCTTTAATTTTACTCTATTATTGCAAAGAAAGTGTTTTCAAGATGGCGTCTAATGTGAACAAGATTTATCTTCCATTTAAAACAAATATCAATCTGCAAGATTTAGCAGATAATCTATGCATAGGCTTATGAACACAAATTTTATAACGCCAAACAGAAATGTCTAACAAAACATTTTGTATTTCCACATTTAATAAGCAAGTAAGTATTATCCATTCTGAAAAGAAAATCCAAAACCTTCCTCTGCCTTGAAACTTATTTTGCAACATCTGGTTGTATACAAATTCAGTGAAAGGTACATTGAAACACAATGAAACTATTTGTGTAATCAGCTCGCCTCTGGGTTTCCCCTACCTGAATGGCAACATACACCACCATCTGTTCCTAAAAGAGTATTTTATAGCGAGCGCAGCTCATTAAGTGAGCTCTAATGCATACTTGGAATTTTTGAAAGCTATCTTGAATGCTTATCACTGCAGAAATAGGCAAAAAAGTTTACCCAAAAGTTACCATTAGTGTAAATTTCAAGCAAAGTGCTTATAAATGAATGCAACTCTTGCTATGTCATAGAGATGTTCTGGGTAAATTATTCATCAGTGCACCTAGGTGATAGAAATGAGCCTCTATCTGCCCCATTTCCTATCATACTTACAGTACGTTATTAACTTTCTAAAAAAAAAATGCTGTTCTCACTTCGAGGCTTTACATATTATAAATTGTAAGAGATTCTTTCAGGATTGATTAATAAAAGTTTTAACAAACACACGTTAGATTAGAACATCAGGTGTAACCTAGAGTTTGTAGACAAAGTATGACCAGAAAATAAGCCTACAGTAATGTGTCATTCAGTAAGTCAATATTCCTCTTACAAATGACAAATTTAGGTAGGTATCTTGGGGAGATAACTCAATATGCAAGATAGACATAATGTAATTAGTATGAAAGAGTTATCTTTCTTTAAACTTATTTTCATAATGCTTTGACTGATGAAAAATAAAACAGTATTTCAATCAGAAATCTGATCAATTGTATGGTACTATCTGCTAATATAGGTCTTTTTATATGCCCCTGGAACAATCATTTGGGGCATACTGATTTTTTGTCTGTCTATTCATCTGTCAATCTCCTACACAGTGATCTCCCCTTACAGGATTAGATCTCTGTCATCACAAGATTTTCGTCAAGATTTTTGACGATATGATTTTTTTTCAATTTTGATTTTTTTTTTTAAAAAGTAAACACGGTTTTGCTAATGTTTCAAGATTTAAATGTTTTAGATGTGAACTGAAATAAAAAATAATTTAGGAAACAAATATTATGAAATGAATATCGCACCGTTTATTTCCGGTTTATTTCAAAAACAATGGCCGCCTTTGAAACTCAAAGGCGTTTACTATTTTTCCATTACAAGACCGGCATATACCGAGTAATCTATTGGCCTCCACGACTTCATTAAAGTTCTTTTTCAGTAAAAATGAAATTTTTTCAACCAAGTCGGTAGACTTGACACCAGTACTTAAGTTATAGTGTCGCTGTTTATTACAAACAAAACAATTATTCACGGACTTCTTCGGCGTTTCCGCCATCTTGACACAATCACGTGATAAGACCATCATCACGTGATTTTCGTGAAGGCAGTGGTTACTGGCCGTAGCGTAACCGGTGCGCGGAGTTTGTTCATCTGTTTGTTACAAAACTTTGCCCCCCCCCCCTCCCCCCGGGAGGGACATGGCATACATTTATACGTAGCGCTTTATTTCTTTCAATAGTTGCAAAATATTTAAAAGCAGGATTACTGGTCTGACCAGACAATGAGTAAAAATGCCCTAGTGATGGAATGTGGTCATTATTGGAATAAATCATCTAAATTTCCTAAAATCATTTATTTAAATGCAATCTTTTCCAAAGTTCTGAGTTTCACCTTAAATTTTCCCAAAATGGAAAGGCCATGTTTTTAGTCTAAATTTTACGGAAGAAGTATCATATTCATAGAATGGTGCCATACTTATTACAGAGGTCAACTTCCAGATAGTTCATGATTTGTAAAAAAGTCTAACTTAGTGTCACACAAATTAAGCATTACACTGTAAACTAATCAGGTTTTTGATACATTTATATGTTAATGGCCAGCATTTTCATGGCTATTAAGATTCTTTCATTACAGACTGGTGGACAAAAAAAATATCAATTTCATGAGTACAAATTTAGACAAAACAGAACATACACTTTATTTAACTTAAAAATACATATAAATACATACATGTGTGCACATAAAAAACAAAAAATAATTACATTATCAATATTGTGAGAACCTTAAGAAATAATTTTTTTAAACTACAGCTCACATAAATGTGTAACAAACATTAAATGTTGATCACTCAGTTCAAACTAATGTTGCTATCATAAGTACAATCATCCTAATATTCTCATGTACATGTATATAATATTGCCAGTTGAAAACATGGCTTTGACATTATCATATCATACGTTTTAATATTTATATGAGATGAATCATGATTTTCACATTATTACTTCATATATTTTCATATAGATGAATCCATGATTTTCACATTATTACTTCATATATTTTCATATAGATGAATCCATGATTTTCACATTATTACTTCATATATTTTCATATAGATGAATCCATGATTCTCACATTATTACTTCATATATTTTCATATAGATGAATCCATGATTCTCACATTATTACTTCATATATTTTCATATAGATGAATCCATGATTTTCACATTATTGCATCATATATATTTTCCAAATAGATGAATCCATGATCATATTATATGCTTCAACTTAAGTGGAAAGCACAAATTTGACATTAGTCATATCTGAATATAACCTTGAAATAATATTACATAAAAATTTGACCTTGACATTCACATAGAAATGTGACCTTGAAAAAAATGGTGGACACTGGAAACCCATGTAGTGCCTTGTTAAATTTGAACATGATACATTTCTCATATGTCTTAACAACATGTATAAAGATATGTTCTCCAACATTTCAGCATGCTAGCAAGAAACCCACTGTCAGCATTGGCCGTACTGAGGTACATAATTTTCATTCATCCCATACTTTGGTATAATATTTTCCATCCATTGTGCATATCATTTCTTACCATCTTGCCATTCTCGTACCATTCTCGTACCATCACTTAATCCAGCAGTCTGTCAATCCTTTACTATATAACAGTTGGTTTTGTATTAATATCTTTTATATATATATATATACTCAAGTACTTTAAAAATGGCTTATGTGTAAAATTTCTATATTTTTTTTTTGGTAAAAACTGGTGACCTTACTTAGTAATAGGGACATATGCACCTATATATTGCTGAAATATGCCACGTTACTCTTTAAATGATCTAAAATTGTTTGAAAATTACAAAATAAGACATTTGGCATTTTTCCAAAGTGAGGCATTTTTAAAATCCTTATGTATACTATACATTGACATTTTTCCTAGTTGGGACACTTTGAAAGTTCTTGAGTATACATTGATATTTTTCCTAGTTGGGACACTTTGAAAGTTCTTGAGTATACATTGATATTTTTCCAAGGTGAGGCATTTTTAAAGTCCAAGAGAATACATTGGTAGCTGGAGATATTGCTAATCAACAATTGATGAGATATACCAGCAAGACACCATTAGAGAAAAGTTTCATCTATCTAACCATTCACTTCTCATCCTTCCATCCCTTTTACAGTGTAAATTCATTACCATGCACTCCTGATCGTATGATGCAACACTTTACTTGAACACAAAAGAAACCATGCCCTTTATATATTCAGATTTTCTCAGAATCTGGTGATGGAATGTTGTCATTTTTGGTATCATTTCAAAGGATAATTATTTTTATTCTCAGCTGAAGTGATTTTGTCATCCATTTCACTTAATTGTACAATGCGTCAACATTCAGTTGTGATCAGAATCAAAAATACACAAATAGCAAATGACCTCTGCCAAACATCATAAAAACATCAACATAAAGTCATGGCATATTTGCTGCTTGAATATTTCATATCTAAAGTGATATTTGCACTATACACATGCAAACAAACGTAAAGAAAAGTTTTACTATCTGTGCCTATTTTTACAGGCTGCATGTAATTGTTCAAAATCGCTATTTGGGCTATAACATAATATCTTGTCATAGTTTGATAGATATATCTTTTTGTGTTAATAAACCATAAGGACAGAAATTATTATGTACTAAATTTTTTATACTAATTAATTAACCCTTTCCCTCATAGAGGAAACCATGAAAAGACCTATGCGAACAACATAAAACCAGATCAGCCTGCGAGTAACTCGCAGGCTGATCAGGTTTTATGCTATTCGCTGCTCCTCAGTGGTCTGGAAATGAGGATTTTATAATTAAATTTGGTAAGGTTTAACTGTGGTTTTCTGCAGATCAGGCTTTATGTGGTACCTATTGAGTGCGTCAAAATGAGTCTATATGAGGGAAAGGGTTAATTAATTAATTAATTAATACAATGTGGTCCAATAGAACATGATAACTGGGTCGCCACCTCCAAACATCCTTATAACAGATCTGCATTGTATTGGGTTTTATACAGTGGAAGGTGGTCTGTATTTTATTTGCTTATAATGTGTATCACATGAATTAACCCTTTCCTTCATATAGACTCATTTTGATGCCCTCAATAGGTACCACATAAAGCCTGATCGGCAGAAAACCACAGTTAAACCTTACCAAATTTAATTACAAAATCCTCATTTCCAGACCACTGAGGAGCAGCAAACAGCATAAAACCTGATCAGCCTGCGAGTTAATCGCAGGCTGATCTGGTTTTATGCTGTTCGCATAGGTCTTTTCATGGTGTCCTCTATGAGGGAAAGGGTTAAACATATGGTTTGCACAAAAATCTGGTATGAAAGCAAATTTTGTTGGGTCGATGTGGGGTCACAATGATAATTATATTCAGGAATATTGTGTTACTCATAGTTAAAACCTTAAATTTGGAGTCTTTTCTTTTTACATCTGATGTATTAATTGCCCTTGAGTTTTGCTCAATTGTATGAGATCATATTTGAGAAAAGACAATATAAGATTTAAGATTGTACAAGGAGATATCAGCGGACAATCTTAGAAAAAGGTGCGAAACTGTATTGACTATAGTAGTGTAGCATTTTGTAGTTATCAATTTTGAATGAAAATTTAATCACTAATAATCAATATTAACTCCCCCCCACTATTGACGGTGTTCAATTAATTGTCCCTCAACAATAACTCAGGCCTTTAAATAACCTATTGTCTTTAAATCTTCTTGTTTTGTAATAATGAGTAGAATAGAGTTAAGAAAAAAAACAAGAATTTTTTCATTCAATTTTGAGTGACACATATACTAGGAGCGCTTTAGAAAATGTCCAAGAGCAATGGTATTTGATTTACAGTCAAACTGGTCCCAATGGAAAATTTGCAACTGCCCCATGAGAGGTAGTGGGTTCATTTCCTGGTTACAAATGCATGTACCAAAGTTTTGAATGTCTTATCTGTATGGATTTTGCTGAAGTAACCACATCTGGTTTTGATACAGCAAGGAGGAGATGTTATTATTACCGTACATACGGTCAGATTAGGCGCAGCTACGTATAAGGCGCATCCTAACTTTCAGGGTAACTTATTTGAAAAAAAAATCACTTATCGTATCGAATGTGGTGAAATCTTGTCTTGAAATTTGTGTCGTCGTACATTTTGACAGACTGAAAGCTATCTGTACGTCACCGGGCTAATCATACGGTGAACAGTTTTATTTACACATGGCATAAGATTACCATTAGACCGTTACATTAACGACGGGTAGGATAAAGGTGACACATTTTCATAACATGACATTACTCAACTGTGTCTCTGCATTCTAACACTGGGGACCATTGTCACCTGTCAAAATTCTCCCAACTAACAAACATTACGTAAAATTGCACCTTAATTTTTAAACAAAAAAATCATGTTGTTTCAGTTTCTCATGATCATTTTATCATGAAATATACCAGTAGATAACTAATAAGAACAAAAGTAATAATCTGGTATTGTTTATCATGGTTTCGTATAGACTTTGTGGATATTATCATATTCTTTGGCTTTCAGTATATCCATGTTCTGAGATCATATACCGGTAAATTTCACTTCTCTGTGACTGAAAAAAATAAGATTTTTTATATGTTATAGGTTTTAAAAAAAAAAAAAAATTTTAATGACTATCAATATTTGTTCATAAATGACTTTTTTAAAAGTTTTATTAGAGAGACAAAAATGATGAAAATCACCTGTAAATGTTTTAGCATTACTTAGCACTAAGGCCAAAAAAAGAGGACAGCTTGACTATTCAAAATGCTTGTTGGTAAATCAAATGAAATCTATTTTAATTCTTGCCCTTCATATACCCTGTATATACGAGTAATAATAGTCAAAAATGATATACCTTGATAGTCTAATACCCCTAAATAGGTTTATAAAGTCTAAAATCAATCCAATGCCTAGTTACGGAGATATAAGCACAAAACTTTAACTAAGTATCCAAGTTAGAAAAGTGCTATCCTACTTGGTTTTCTGATGTCCCTGAACACACTGCTAAACTTCCTAGGCAATACCATAAAAATTTCTGAGATATAAGCTGGATAGTAACTTGCATGCAAAACTTAACCAAAAATTCTAAGTCAGCAAGTGGCCCCAATCTGCCTTATATTCTGTCAAAAACTATCAACCTTGATAGTATGATACCCCTAAACATATTAACCCTTTCCCTCATATAGACTCATTTTGATGCACTCAGTTGGTACCACATAAAGCCTGATCTGCAGAAAACCACAGTTAAACCTTACCAAATTTAATTATAAAGTCCTCATTTCCAGACCACTGAGGAGCAGCGAACAGCATAAAACCTGATCAGCCTGCGAGTTACTCGCAGGCTGATCTGGTTTTATGTTGTTCGCATAGGTCTTTTCATGGATTCTTCTATGAGGGAAAGGGTTAAATATGTTTCAAATCAATCGCATGCCTGGATACTGAGATAAAAGCATGAAAGTACCTTGCATGCAAAACTTTAACCAAAATTTCTAAGTAAATGAGAGGCCATAATTTGTAATATATTCCATCAAGAGTTATCTACCTTGGTAGTATGATACCCCTAAACAAATTCATAAACTTTCAAGTCAATACCATAAATAGTTATTGAGATATAAGGTTGACAGTAACTTGCATTCCAAACTTTAACCAAAAGCTGCAACGCCAACCCCGATGCCGACACAAGGGTGACTACAATAGCTCTCATCAAGCTAAAAATTGTGTGTTAAGGGCAATGCTCTCAAAAAAGTCAGGTAGGGATTTAGCAGTTTTTTTGTTGTTTTTTTTTAAGTCCAGACATAACAGTGAATGAATCATGGAAAACAGCAATCCCAGAACGACTGCTAAAAATGGCGGCCATAAACCCTTTGGGGGGGGGGGGGGGGGGTTTGCAGGTCAGGTTTGCCAGAAACACAATTTTGAATGTTTTTTTCAGGCCTTAGTATGGTTGGTGGAATCCAACTCTCGTCATTATAGTTGGTGTTGTATTTGAAAGGCTAGCGCCACCTATGTGGCTTAGAAAAAAGGGGACATAATGAAGTTAATAATATGACATATGAAGGGTCTTTACATTAATCAGTTGGTGAGAGCGAAACTAGGCTAAGAGTATATAAACATATAAGCACTTAGTCTATTTTTGTTCCCACCCCTTATTTTGTTTTCTTATTAATATCAGGAGGATAGAGTCCAGCTTTACAAGCATCAGACAATATAAAGTCATCTTGAATAATTTGGTGTCTACCACTTTACTCAGGCTTCAACAGATTGTTTAGTTATCTATGGATTTCAATAAAGAAAATCAGTTCAACGGAATTTTATTGTTTTGCATGAAAAACTTGGTTATCTTGATCAGTGTGGAGTATTTCATTCTTCTCTCGGCCATATTCCTAGACCCTAAGTGGTTTTAACACCAAGTTTCATTGCATCTTTTGTCCACCGGTTAACAGTAATACACGATTAACAGCCTTGGATCTATGTATTAAGTTGGGCCGTTTCTTGATTTTAATTGGCTAAAGTTCTCATCTGCCAAAAAGTAGATCCCATACCGTTAGGCGGCCATTGTTTTAATGAGAGATCTGGAGATACCCATACCCTATGAGATGTGATAATACAATGGGTATCTTTAAGTTTTACACACACCTCCACAACGGTTTAAATGGAAGTGGATTTACAGTTGCTCCGAAGCTATCAGTGAAGAGTTGTTCAGTTTAAAAAATAACCTGAAAGATGGAGTAAAGGAATCGTCCACTTGGATGTAGTGAGTGAAAATGCAGATACTTCTTGATGGATAGTGGGATATTGTAAAAGCAGCTTGAAATATTCATTTGGGTTGACGTGAATGAAACCGTGCATTGTGGTTTTTGACAAGTTTAGCAAGGTTTTGGAAAAGTGGATAAATTTGAATCTCCTCCTGCAAAGTAAATTGTAAGAAATTTAGAATAAGTTATAGTTATTGTCAACCAGTGTGTCGATAATGAGGTGCTGTATATTGAATTCATATTAACCTCATGAATATTCATGTGGAAATTTATGACCTGATGAATATTAATATACAGTACTTTAAGTGATATATGAAACAAATGATATTTATATGCAATGCAGATTGTATAGACTCTGCACTATGATAGTGAATGAGCAAACAGAGGAGACCCTGATCAGACAGCTCCTATAGGACCCTGATCAGACAGCTCCTGTCTGATCTAGATCTTCTCTGTTTTGCCAATGCGACAAAATGAGGCTATATGAAGTAAAGGGTTCAAGGGTATGTAACTCTTCCAGTGGTTTAAGTTAGTGGGGTGGACAGTGTGCCAACAGTTCCTATACTCCCTGGAATATGGCTCTCTTCAGAATGTCATGGCCTGACTATTAGATATTTCTTTAATTGCCAGGTTGATATTTAATTTGCATCAAAGGATTTTTTTTCTTTTAATAATTCCCTTTGGGTTTCTTAAAGGGCATAAATGTTAAGTATTCAACTATAGATAATGAATAATTTAGAGGCATGGGATGGACTATTTAGTTAATATTGGAGCTTGCAAGTTTAATGAATGTATGATCAATACAGTTATAATGAATTTGAAAATGGTCATGCATAGGTCAGTCTTGACTGCAGACCAGAAGTTTGTTGGTTTGAACCCTATTATGGTCAAGGACTTTCCATGACCTTCCTAAGTGCAAAGTACTGGTCCAACTCAGGAACCCCTGAGAAGGATTAGTATAAGTTGTAAGAACATGTTCCCTGATTGATACATTTTAAATTTAAAGGTAGGTCAGTTCTAGTGCCTAAGTGTTAAGCCTTATTAGACAAAGCTAGGGTTTCAGGAAGAACATCGTATTGAGATTTTTTCTCAAGTAAGATATCTCTGATCCTTGCATTCAGTCAGATTTTTTCCATTCAAAGCCATTGTGCCCTAGTCCAGTGGATGTTACTTTAAGCTCTTCAGTCTTGGAGAATGTCAACCCTGTTAAAACCCTTGACCTTATATAGATGTGTTCTGGTGTCTTGGAAAACGAAGTGGACCCTGATCAGACTGCTAATGGAACTAGATGTCTGAATTAGGCTCTCCTTTGTTTTCTCATACAGCATCGTCAGGGCACATCCAATGTTGTTGTCTGCATGGCAAAGAAAAATCATCTGTTTTATATATCATAATCATAAAATTCAGTAAAATTAGTATTCACAAAGTCTTATATTAGTACATGAATATTCATTTGGTATAAGATTAAAAGGCCAGGTAAAAGGAACCTGTGAAAGTGACCACGAAGTACAGGTGGTCAGGTAATTAGAGATAAAGCTTAAAATGAAAACTCTTTTCTTGAGTTTTAAGGTTAGCTACTTTAAACAGGTTGTAGCTGATTGATAGAGGTAAAACAAAATGAAAACTCTCTCTGGAGGCTGACTGCTTAATACAAAGGGCTGCTAATACAGGTTCAATTGTATATCTGGTGCGGCTGCAGTACTAAGGTGCAATTATTTCACACCCACTCATTCCCTCCCATATAGCTGACCCACTAATTAAGATTTAATTGAGGTCATTTAGAGATCTCTCAGGTCTCAAGCATTGAGCATTAAATTTTCCAGACCTCAATGCATGGTGGACCACATTTCAGCTTGTGTATTATTTATTCATTGGACAACTATTAAATCTAAGTGCTCTCTCAGGTCTCATTATTGATCCTTAAGTTGACCACAGGTCATTTAAGGCTTTCAATCTCATTTGAAAGGTCCTGTACGTTTAATTTTATTCTTCATTTAAAGTGGCAAATTTATTTGGAATAAACCAATTTTCCACCATGTTTGCTTCATACATGTATATGAAGCACTGTCTAACAGCATATATCTAATGTTTGCAATAAAACACTTTTGCTATTTTTACCCAACATATAATAACAGGAAATGCTTATATTTTAAAACCAGATCAGCCTGCAATTCACTCTTTAGATGTTAGAGACAACCCAGATATAATGTTACGGCTATAGATGACATCATATTAATATAATGAAATAAGGCTGGGAATGTTTTCCAGCCAACCTCACATACACATAGTATCAAAGTCCATTTTATTTGGTCTTCATATTAGAGTCATTTAGTTGGTCTACCTATCAGAGAACAATTTACTTGGTCTTCATATCAGAGGATAACTGTCTTGGTCTACTTAGCAGAGAATCATTCACTTGGTCTTCATAGTAGAAGATCAATAACTGCTAACTTGTAAAAGATCACTTACTTGGTCTGTCTAGAAAAGGACATACTTGTTCTGCCTATTTAGATTACTGATTTACTGACTGATAGGGAATGGTTTACTTGGTCTGTCTAATGAATGACCTCTTATCTGGTCTACTGAATTGTAGAGAAAAACTTACTTGGTCTTCCTAATTATTATAAACCTCTTGCTTAGTCTTCTGACTAATAGAGGAAAACTTTCTTGGTCTGCCTAAGCAAGATGGTCAAGAAGAGATTACTTGATCTAATGAAGGGCTTCTTACCAGGTATAACTTACTGATGTTGGGGATTAATGAAGTGTCCCGTTTTCTTCTCAAATTGCACGCGATGATTAAGTAGACATTTCTCAGAATTCCAAGATGACAAGTACAATGTACACAGTCTGTTAAAGGTAATGAATAACTTTGTCTACAGGGAGATGACAGCGAATCAGTTGAAAGCTTTGTGAAAGTCAATAATTATTTAGAATAAAAGAATATATATCTATTCTTGTCACAGACAAGGGAGTTATAAATGCAAGAATCTAGTAACTATGTCAGTGTTATACTTGTCTAAATGAAACCAAGCTGTGTTTTTAATAATATATAGGGACAATCTCAGGCTCAGATTGGAGTCAGCTTGATATTTATCCGTAGCTTGCATTAAGATTGTATTTAAGTACTAGTACAAGATCATTAGCCTGTAGGTTTAATAGCACGTTTTTTTTTTGCTAAATCGGGTATTATTTAAAATAGATTGTGTAGAAATTCAAATGATGATGTAAGCTTCTGTGATATTCAGAATCTTTCACGATTATTCTGGAATTTTGACAAATGTGTTTCTGCAGCTTATGAGAAGACGGTGACAAGGGAGGGAATAGATGTGTTGTCCAGTGAGATAAACTGAGATAAGAAACAGTGGATTAAATCCATCCAGAATGGAGGATCCATAAATATAATAAAACTTTGCGGTGATGTTTGCTATTAAATGGAATAGCTGGCAGAATGGTGTGATTTTCTGCCTCTGTACTGTAAATCAAAATATAGAATTAGTCTTTTAAAAGGAGAGAAATCTTTCTCTATGAAAACTGAAATTTTCAAAGCAAATGGATTTATCATATTGTTAGAACTATATAGCTCAAAAAAAAGGGCTGATCATAAAAAAAGAGACTTTGTGTGAAATAAATATAAGGTTAGAGGCATTGTAAAGACTATTGTGAGAAAACAGAGATGAACAGAGAGGAGGACTATGTACTCATTTGAATGATTTTTTAAGAAGTTCAATAAATGTTGCCTAAAGATAAGTAAAATTAAGAAGGATAGAGAGAAGGAAGAAGAGAAAAAATGGAGTACGGAATGAGGTTGCCCATGGTGGGCGGCACAGAGAAGAAACATCGGGTGGCAGGGGCTCCCAGGGGTGCCCGGCTTGGATAACATGCCTAAGCCTAAACATGGGATGCAGGTGAGTGTGGTTGTTATGGAAACTGGTCATGTTTGGTTTATTGACCTCAGAGGTGTCAAGTTCAAGGTCAGTATATTCTTATAAAAGGATAGATCCTGAAATTTAAAAATGATAGTTGACCTCTGAATACTATATGTTGTTGTATCTAATACTGGACCGTAAATTAACTTTTAATTTTTTAGCAAATACATGTATATGTAAATGATATGGTCATACATGGCTGTCTGCACCATCCCCGGTGGCCAAGTGGTTAGAGCGGCAGCCTCTGGAGTGGGAGGTCATGGGTTCGATCCCTTCCCACAACATACCATAGTTGTAAAGAATGTGATACTGCAGTGTTGTAGCATTACATCTGTCTCAAGTAGACATAGTCTCTAAATGACTGAAATACTGTCGATGGGACTTTAAACCCAAAAAACAATAACATGGCTGTCTAAATCCAATGCACACTTTCTGTTTTGGATGATTATACGAATCTTAAAAATTGCTGTCTGTTTTATGAAACACATGTAAAATATGATTTAATCTTTGGTTGGAATTAAAGAGGGAAGAAAAATGCATTTGTAGATGGAGCTATGGATGAACCTCTACAGTTGTAATACTTCCTCTTTATTTGTCTCATTAATATGCAGAAGGAATATTTAAACCACTCGTATATAATGGGTGTCATATTTGGAAGTTATTAAACAGCCGTATTGTGTAGCCACAACGGCCCATTTATAGGGGTACTTTTCTTTGATCAGTGTTTGATTTTTGTCTTGTAAATTTGCAGAGATTTTATTTTTGTTTAAGCAAAACTTACTTATACCATTTTGAACAGCTATGTAAACATTTTTTTCAATACCTATTAAACCGATATGGTATGGACAGCTTTAGTAATTAGCAATAGTTTGACAAAATTTTTAAAGGCTTTTCTCAAGCACCAAATATTGGTCAGTTACCCTGGAATTAAAGGTTGTCATAAAACTTTAACCTTGACCATAGCACCGAAGTCTTTCCACCTATGGCCTCCAAACTTCACAGGTACATGCACCTTGACAAGCTCTACGCTCCAGGTGACCTTGAAATGCCCTTGACCCACAAGGTCTAAAGCACCCCACCAACCCAGTGTGAGGGCATGTCGTTCATTAGAATATAGTTTGTTTTTAACTTTAAGTACAGAGTCTCAATTTTTCTAGAAAGTTAAGCAAAATCTGTGCTGAAGAGACAGCATTGGAAGAGACTTTGGTTGAATACAAGGAAGTATGGGTGTGATACCCTAGCTCATTTTGCAAAAAGACCCTTTGATTTTTTTACATGCCCAGTGGATAGCATGATACACAGGAGAGAAGTTCTTGGGTAGAACCAGTACTGAGTACTCTGAGTTCCCATAGCAACCTGAGTCAAAGTCAAACAAAGAATGCTGATATTCATACACAGTTTTGAGACAGTGGTAGGGTGTGTCACATGGAATAAAGAGGTTTTATCTTTAACCCTTTCCCTCATATAGACTCATTTTGACGCACTCAATAGGTACCACATAAAGCCTGATCTGCAGAAAACCACAGTTAAACCTTACCAAATTTAATTACAAAATCCTCATTTCCAGACCACTGAGGAGCAGCGAACAGCATAAAACCTGATCAGCCTGCGAGTTACTCGCAGGCTAATCTGGTTTTATGTTATTCGCATAGGTCTTAAAGGGTTAAAGCATGGCTCACTTGTTTGTAAGAGTTTTGTTCAGCTTTTCTTTGTTGTTAAACCAGTACATTTTGAGGCAGTTTAGTGTCACATTAATTGTACAAAATGCAAAATCTTCTCTTTGGTATTCTATGGTGGCATTCAGTTGATCCTTGGTGTATGGGAAGGAATTGGAGTACCTGGAGAAAACTCATGTGTCTGAACGGGCAACCGAATAATCTTTCTCATATAAGTTTTGAGTTTGACACAGGATCATACCGAGGTAGTATTATTTTTACCATTGTATGCTTTCCTGACACACAGAGTGGAAAATCAATCAGTCAAGTTTAACTACCTCATGAATATTCATGAACAAATTTATGATTTGATGAATATTAATTACTGAATTTAAAATGATATATGAAATAATGGATTTTTCTTTGCCACACAGACTGTGTAGAAACTGAGAAACAATATTGTATGAGCAAACAAAGAAGACCCTGATCAGACAGATCCTATAGGAGCTGTCTGATCTGGGTCTGCTCTGTTTGCCAATGCGTCAAATTGAGTCTATATGAAGTATTGGGTAAACGGTATAGAAAGGCCAGTTAGGTGTCACAGTTAAGTAACAGTCAAACACTTGAACGACAGGACAATAACAGGGTGGCAAATTTATGACCATTTTACTGTGTTTTCTTACTGTTTGCAACAAATTGACTCATTTTCTTCTGACAATAAGAGGGGCAAAATTTTTCATCCCTTTTGTAATTTTGTTGTACGGTCGAGGGCTTGCACTGAATGTAATATAGTAATTAAAAATCTATTATTTCCGACAGAGTGTGGAGAATACACTGTTTGTTTGTTTTGTGGATCAAATATCTGTAGGGGGCACTTGCCAAGGTTGGTTAGGGCTTAGATTTTCAAAAGAAGGACTCAGTCACTTGTTTGTGCTTTTAAATCAACAGACATTGAAGACTTTGTCACATTCTTTGGTGCTTTTTATAAAATATTTCAGATCGTAATTGTGATGAAAATTCAACAAAAAAATTGGAAGTGGTCTCTAGTTACTCATCTGTGGGCTATGTACAATTCTGATGGATTATAAAATATTGTGATTTCCTGGAGTAAAGTTTCATAAATTCTGAGGGGAAATTAGTGTGTGTTCGTCCTTGGTACTTAAAAACTCTTCTTCGCTTGATGCAATTTTAATTGGTTATTTTTTTTAATTTTTAAGTGTTTGTGGCTTACTTTTTGGTTTGTGTTTTTTTGTTATATTTTAAACTTCATGTCAGAAGGTTAAAATTTATTTTTAAACCTTTACTTCAGTCTGCATGGCAAAGAAAAATCTATTGTTTCATTTTACCATTTAAAGTTCAGAATTAATATTCATCAAGTCAATTTTTTCATGACTATTCTAGAGGTAAAGGGTTAAACACTTGTTTAGGCATAATAAAAAAGTTACTTGATTCCTTTAACATGACTGACCCTATTTTTTTGCACCGACCCTAAACATTTTTTCATAACATTCAGGCTTTTATGGTTGCAAAACACTGTTTTTCGTCAATTCCATAGGAGCTTGGTGACTTATTATTATTATTTTATTTTTATTTTTTTATTTATTTAATTGTTTTTCTACATATTTTAACCCACAAAAACATAAAAAGCAAAAGTAAAGTAAAAATTTTCGATATTAAAATTATCATTTTACATCCATTTCTTGGTATTCTATAAAGCCTCAAGGAGTGACACCCGCCATTGTTTTCGCAATGTTGTCACAGAGTAACATCCCTTTGAAAAACTGATCCAGCTTTATTCGTTCTTGGTGGTCTGGTTCCCGATTTTTACTAAAGTAAACCCATCCCCTAATCTTCCGATTGCTTTTTTTAAAACTGCCTTCGTGCCTGCATCCATCCAAATAGCTATATATATATATATATTCTTATACGAACTTGATACTTTTAGACTTTTTAGGGTCTCTCCACATGTATAATTATCCTTTCATGATAGTCTCGTATAATTTATCATAGATTATTGCTATTATTTCCATCATGCCATTTTTTTTAAGTTTTGTCTTTCATCCATTTCGATTTGTAAAAGACTTGTTTTCTTTCTAACATCCAAACTCCCTGTTGCAGTCTGCACAGGCTACCAGCTTAGGTTCCCTCATTAAAAAAGGACGATATCATCATTTTATATAGAGAGAAACGTTCCATAAATAGAGACTGTGACGTCACAAGCTTGCACTTGTCATCAAGACCGGTGTTTACACATTGTTTGAGAAAGGTGTGTAACTCTCCGTCCAAAATCTAAATAAAGACTGACATTCAGAAAAGGTCGGGATAAAGCAAAACTGGATAAAGCAATTACTGCATTCCATACAAGGGATGTTACTTTGCGACAACGTTGCGAAAACAATGGCGGGTGTCACTCCTTGAGGCTTTATAGAATACCGAGAAACGGATGTAAAATGATGAATTTTAATATCGAATATTTTTACTTTACTTTTGCTTTTTATGTTTTTGTGAGTGAAAATATGTAGAAAAGCAATTTAATTATAAATAAATAAATAACATTTAAAATAATAATATTAAGTCACCAGGCTCCTATGGTCAATTCCTCTAAAAAAATAAGGGAAATGGAAAAAAGTTAAGCTGACCTACCGACCATATTTTATTTTTTGAGATGTTAGTGGAAATAAACAACTTTTTTTTTTCACCTTATACAATAGCTTTTTAAATTCATAAGCGGTTAGTTTTTTTTTTTTTTTTTTTCAGTATAGAAACCAGTGTTTGTAGGATTTAGGCAGAATAGTTTGTAGACGTATCTCAAGTGTAGACTTAGAATTCAGCATAGAATTAGTTTGTTTTGCAATAAATATGGTTTCATATTTACTCCATTTAAAGCTGGGTAAGTGGATTTGTTTTGAAACCCGAGGAAACCATAAAAGACCTATGCGAACAACATAAAACCAGATCAGCCTGCAAGTAACTCGCAGGCTGATCAGGTTTTATGCTGTTCGCTGCTCCTCAGTGGTCTGGAAATGAGGACTTTATAATTAAATTTGGTAAGGTTTAACTGTGGTTTTCTGCAGATCAGGCTTTATGTGGTACCTATTGAGTGCGTCAAAATGAGTCTATATGAGGGAAAGGGTTAACTAAGAATAGTCTCGAGACTGTAGGTTCACTGTTCTGTCTGTCTGTCTGTCTGTCTCCAATTCTATGCAGTTTATTCCACATGCTTTGACCATTTTATTGTTTTCTCCATGACATGAGGATATATTGTATACATACTCAAAACCATAACTTCATTGTCAAGGTCACTGTATCTATTAATAGAATTTTATGGCTTGATTTGTGTAGAATCTTCTGCACGTACCTTACTTGCTTTTTATGATAAAGTAGTCGCTCAGTGTGAGCACTTTGATTTGTTTCATTACAATCATGAGAATGTAGTTCCTTCCATAAAATACCTATGTGAAGAGGTCATGGCCTTACTAACCTGGCGTGCGTTCAGTATGCCAAACCGTATGCAACCGTATGCTTACAGTCAGCTATGAAACTATCTCAGTGTCAAAAACCACGATGTTGACGTAAACCCATGTACAGCATAAGGAGCACGTGAACAACATGCTATATGGTCCTAAGACAACTCCATAGCTGAATGTAAGTGACCGGTTGCATATGGTTTGGCATACTGAACGCACACCAGATGTAAGCATTTGTGTTGCATTGATATGCTACTGAACCTGAGGGATATAAAATGGTTAAAATAGCTGTGATAATTATGCAAATCAACAATTCCTTCTTTTGATTTACTGATTTAATGAATGGCGGCTACCGCCAGTCTAAAAATTGTATATTTTTATCCCACATTGTCAGAGTTGATACAACTTGGATCCATTTTTACACTCTCCATTATATTAAGAAAGCCAATATGACAAAGATCAATGTTAGATACAAGATCTTTATTTTGTGATTTATCAAGTTGACTTCAAGTGACTTCAAGTGCATTTTCACAGATACTGTCAAAAAATTCTTTAAAAAAAACTTTCTTAGCATGTTGATTTAAACAGTTTAAGTGGGACATCTCTGTAAATTATTATGATTTTATTTATGACTGGTAAAAATAAAATTAGTGTGATTTTACCATCCCTGACGGCTGAGTGGTCAGAGGATTATGGGTTTGATCCCCGGCCACATCATACCAAAGTCGTAAATAAAGGGTACTGGTATAGCTCCTATGCTTTGTACTCATTATATAAGGGTAGTTCCAGGACATGTTGGCCTGGTGTCAGGATAATGAGACTGGGTGTGGTATCATGCCACATGTCTATGGAGTGATAATGCAGTGTGGCAGCACTATGTCTGTCTCAAGTAGACATAGTCTCCAAATGACAGAAACACTGTTGGTGTGACATTAAACTAATAAAACTAACAAACATAAACCAAAAGTCAAAGTTTAAATGACCATTTTGTTGAGTTGAATCACTACTAACTACCTGTCCCTGAACTAACTTTACCACCACCTTTAAAAAGGCCACCAGATTGGGATCAAGGCGTGTATTGTTATTTAATCTTAATTGCCAAACGTCACAAAAGGATAACTGTGAATTAATGGTCAGAGTAGACGAGAACAATGGCCGCCTTAATCTACTTATGGAATAAGACGGCTTGAAGGTGTCAAAGTCTTTTATTTTCATGTGGTCTTAAGGGTGCTTAATTGTACTCGAGAATTGTCAAGTTTAAAGGGAGAATTCTGACCCTGGATACTGAAGTCCTCCGTCAAATATTAAATGGTCCCATGATACATACTAGAGGGCTTTAAAAATGCCTCATGTATAAAACTACAATATTTCTGTCATTTTTTTTTTTTTCACTGGTTGACCCCACCTTTAAACTTGTATTTTCTTTTTTTAGTGGAGAAATAAAAGTAGGACATTAACCCTTTCCCTCATAGAGAAAACCATGAAAAGACTTATGCGAACAGCATAAAACCAGATCAGCCTGCGAGTAACTCGCAGGCTGATCAGGTTTTATGCTGTTCGCTGCTCCTCAGTGGTCTGGAAATGAGGATTTTGTAATTAAATTTGGTAAGGTTTAACTGTGGTTTTCTGCAGATCAGGCTTTATGTGGTACCTATTGAGTGCGTCAAAATGAGTCTATATGAGGGAAAGGGTTAAACATGCACCAGTGACTTGCTGAAATATGTCATATTGCATTTATAAAAAAAAAAATCTGATATCATTTGAAAAACCTGAAATAAAATATTTTATACATATCTCCTTGTGTTATTTTTTAATATTTAGTTATATAAAGGTATATTCACTGTCTGTTGTTATTGTTCCTATTGTTGCAGGATTTTTATTTTTTTTATTAATTTTTATCATTTTTTTTTTTTATTTTTGAAAAAAGATTTATTTTTTATATCTTTTTTTTATATATTTAATTAATATACTGAGGGTACTGTGGTTCAGCATCAGTCTTCATTTACTATGGATCCAAAAGGTTGAATTTCAATCCCCATTTGGGGCAACAACTTCTAGAAATTTTCCATACTCAAAGAAAAGGTCCAATCCGGAGATCATGGAGAGTTTAATGTAAGTTACTAAAACCTGCATTTTTTCATTGGCGTTAGGAAAAAAAAAGAAATTAAGTTTAACATTTTCTTCAGTACAGAAATTTGAATCCTAATCGTACCTGTCTGTCATCTTACTGGCGTGGTTTGTTGCATAGGTAAACAGAGTCAACCCAGTCAAGGAGCTGTCTGATCAGGGTCTTATAGGAGCTGTCTGATCAGGGTCTTATAGGAGCTGTCTGATCAGGGTCTTATAGGAGCTGTCTGATCAGGGTCTCCTCTGTTTGCTCATACAATATTGTTGTTCAGTTTCTACACAACCTGGACGGTACAGAAAAATCCATTGTTTCCTATACCATTTAAAATTCAGTAAATTAATTTTCATCAAGTTGTTAATCTGTTCATGAATATTCATGAGGTAAAGGGATAAGACTCGTTTGTCAACTAAAGAGACAAAAAGATTTCCTTATCTTCCAACAGAAAGAATCCATATCAATTTATTTTTTTAAAATCGTAGCTTCCTTCAGTGTGCACAAGTTCTTCACATGACCGAGTTTGAAATGCTTTAATTGGGAGATAATAACACTTAACTTCTCTGCTAATCACTCCCGAGATCTAACCTTCCCTGCTTGCAGTGCTATTTTAAACCCTCATGTTAGTTCCCTTGTAATTCAATATTCAATCAACAGCAAGCACCCCTATCGACTTGCGGTATCGTGTGCCAAGAATGCTATTGAAAACGTTTGCAAGAGTTGTACACGTTTTGTACCTGTCACGTGGGATTTGGATTGTTTTTCTGTCTTCTCTTTAATAAGAATTTCAAAGACAAAGAGCGTCTGTTAGACACAATGTCGGTCATATTAGTAGTAATTAAACATACAAGGTTCTGTTTGTATGATTGTGGTATTATGGCCATCTTGTTGACAATGGTTATGTTTGTAGTACCATTTTTAAAATGAACAAAATCTTCTGTCATGGAGACACATTGTGATGTTCTGTTAGACTTTGACCAACCCTTTTCAGATTAAAAGACACTCGCTTTGGCATTTTGTAACCACTGACAACTGTGACTCTACAAGTTAATGAGAAGCAAGTAGAAAATATTGTATATGTGATAATTGATAATTATATGCTGTTATATATATGGATGTTGATAATTGTGAGGGTAGCATTTGCGAATATAAGGATACAATGGGGTGGGTGAATTAATACATGGGGTGTTGATGAATATAAGGGGATTAATACATGGGGGTAGAGGATAGGTGTGGGGGTGAATATGAATACATGGGAGTTGAAGAATACGAGGGGGAACTTGATGCATACAAGAGAAGTTGATGTATTTTAGGAAAACAAGAGAAGTTGATTATGAATACGAGAGAAATTGATGAATACAATAACATGAGGATTCAAGTATCTGTACTGCAAACTTTTCTTTTACTAATACCCCACCTGGTTGTTTTGAGTGTGTTAGTCAGTCTACAAGCAGTTTAATCTCAAAGAAAAACTGACGTTAAGGTGTGACTTATCAATTACACTTGAATGATTACAACTGTCAATGTTTTGAATTCGACAAGACGTCATTTACAGCTGATGTCAACTTCAGGTTAGCTCTTAATAAGTAATGTTTTTTCAATACTGAACTATGTTGATTTATTTTCTGTTGGCCATTGTTTGATTCTCTGACTGAGAGAGCACCTGTGTGAACTTCATTGGTCCTGAGTCTCTGTCTCATGGAAATATGAGAGACATGTACCAGGCCATAAGATCATGTGGTAGTTTTTCATTGACTAGGTATTTGGAGGTTGCAAGTTTGATACACAGTCATAAGAATGCTGTCTTACAAAGTGTTTACTAATTTCTTAGTTGTCCAGCATAATAAAAAATGTTAAGATTGAAAATACTTTACATATACATGGGCAAATACTTTTTTTTTTTTACTGGCATGTTTAGTTAAATGGGCCCCTGGGCCCTAATGCACCAATATTTGAACCCTTTCCCTCATAGAGGAAACCATGAAAAGACCTATGCGAACAACATAAAACCAGATCAGCCTGCGAGTAACTCGCAGGCTGATCAGGTTTTATGCTGTTCGCTGCTCCTCAGTGGTCTGGAAATGAGGATTTTGAAATAAAATTTAGTAAGGTGTAACTGTGGTTTTCTGCAGATCAGGCTTTATGTGGTACCTATTGAGTGCGTCAAAATGAGTCTATATGAGGGAAAGGGTTAAACTCTTGACTCAAAAAGTACACATTTTCATAAAGGGAACACTCACTAGACATTATTTAGTTTTTGCCAGTTGTAATTATGAAATAAGAAATTGTCAATTTCAAATCTTAGAATCCTAAGTCATATTCTGAGATCAGGCCCTGTGTTCTCAGCAAAATACTTAAGTACAATCTTATGCTCAAATTTAAGTATTGTACTCAAATCCCTATTGATGCTAAAGGGCATTGTTTGAGTTTAACCCTTTCCCTCATAGAGGATACCATGAAAAGACCTATGCGAACAGCATAAAACCAGATCAGCCTGGGAGTAACTCGCAGTCTGATCAGGTTTTATGCTGTTCGCTGCTCCTCAGTGGTCTGGAAATGAGGATTTTACAATTAAATTTGGTAAGGTTTAACTGTGGGTTTCTGCAGATCAGGCTTTATGTGGTACCTATTGAGTGCGTCAAAATGAGTCTAAGTATGAAAATCATACTTAAGTACCATTTTTATTTTTAAGAATACTGGGCATGGTCTCAGGAGATTGGTGAATTTGAACCCAGGTGGCCCACTGCCAGATTAGTTAGAGCTCCTATAGCTAGAAAGGTGTGGATTTGATCCCCGACTGTGAAATCTGTTATATCTCCCTTGGGTTTAGCACTCAGCATGTAGAGGTAGTTCTAGGACTGGTTGGCCCGGTGTCCGGATAATGTGACTGGGTTTAGTTTCATCCATTTTGTCTGCGGTGTGATATGACAGTGAGGCAGCACTATATCTGTCTCATATAGACAAAATCTCCAAATGACTGAAACATTGTCGGTGGATCATTAAACTAATCTTGCAAAGGACCTGATCAGCCTGCAAGTTGTGAGTTACCCATAGGCTGATCTTATGTCAAGGTAATCTATCTATCATTTAATTATAATCATGGTCCTTCAAATGCTTAAAAAGACCAGTGCAGATACAAGCATCCATTGACTTGGAGTTCTAGCCTCTTTTGCTCCAAGTCTATAAAGGCTTGCATTTACTATAAAATTTCCATGATCACTTGATGGACCATGATCACAATTTAATGAAGGATGGATTACCTTAACACAGGCCATTTTAAACCATAACGTCTTTCAGCCCACACATTGCACATGGTTAATAATAAATGGTTGTCCTTTAAATCAATCAATCAATAAATCAGTAGTAAAACTGGGTCTTCTCCTGAAAGACCAGGTGACAAAAAACTGATGCTTGTAACTCGAAGTATTGATTGAATGTCAATCACCCATTTAGTCATGGTGTCTTCGCCAAACCCCTTACAATGCTGTGAGCACCTGTGACTGCTTTTGCAACCAGTTCAAACCAAGATCAGCCTGCACATCATGCTTGCCATGTCCCGTCCCGAAAAATCCCATCCCATCCTGTCCAGTCCTACACTCATGAAAACAAGGTGAGATGCAGAGGTACTTATCATCTTTAGTAATAGTTCTAGTTAGTATTGTAATAAGTCTTATTCAATATTTTTGTCATACAGAAGTTTAACCCTTTCCCTCATAGAGGAAACCATGAAAAGACCTATCAGAACAGCATAAAACCAGATCAGCCTGCGACTAACTCACAGGCTGATCAGGTGTTATGCTGTTCACTGCTCCTCAGTGGTCTGGAAATGAGGATTTTGTAATTAAATTTGGTAAGGTTTAACTGTGGGTTTCTGCAGATCAGGCTTTATGTGATACCTACTGAGTGCGTCAAAATGAGTCTGTATGAGGGAAAGGGTTAACATCCCCTTGAAATACATGACTGCAGAATCTGGAATTCTTTGACCCTCAAGTGGAATTAGTGCAGTTTTCTTTTCTTTTCTTTACAAGGTTCTTGCTTTGTGTTACAGTATACATTACTAAGTTCTCATGAATAACCAATGGTACTGTTAACTATTATGATCACAATAAAAATATTGACATCTAAATTGCTATGAATATTTCACCTGTATTTAATGTGTGGACCCAAGATTGACTGGTTATGCACTGAGGAGATATCTGTGTATAATCTATGTGGGATTACACTGGGTAGGACGGTTGACTTTCTCATCCAGTCGCCCTGTCATTCTGTAGTCTTACACCTGGCAATCGAAAAGTGTTGTTATGATGTCACCATCATGGAATTCCCTTGTTTCATACCGTGTTTGTTTTGAATTGTGTTACGAGACAATTGTTAAATCTAAATCAACTTGAAAGTCTCGCTTGTTGAGTAGTGCAGTGTGAATTATGAGGAAAGAATATTTTTTAAAACTCGTCAATTTGGATTACTGTGAGATGTTATGGTTGGTTTTGAAGTTCAATATTGAGTGATTTGGTGAAGCATAAAAGATTAAAATGCTTTAAACTTATAGCCGTGTTCAAGTGTTGGCATATATGACCTGTGGCCTTGAAGGTTGTGGGTGTGAACCCCACGTGTGTGGGGGGGGGTGCAAAGTACTGGTCCAATCTTAGAGCTATCAGGGCGCATTTATTTAAAACATGTGTTCTATTATTGTTAAAAGAAGTAAATTCTTCTAATGTAAATTAAACATGAGTATAAAAAAGTGAAAAATTAAGGCTGGCTTAAGAAAGGATTGTATTGATACAAAGTATAGCTTATTCAGACTCCTCTGATACTGGGGATATATAGGTTAAAGGCAGTGTCTGTTTAGATGTATATGTAGAAGATTACTGGATGTGACTGATAGATAGATAGAAAATTAAATAGATAGATAGATAGATAGATAGATAGATAGATAGATAGATAGATAGTAGCTTTTTCAAATACAGACAGACAGGTAGATAGATCGATAGATAAATAGACACAAATGTTTCAGAACTCAAAAAGACACATTGAAAAGTTTCAACTTGATGTCAGTTGAACTACTAGTGTAAAACAAGCTTTTTTATGATGAACAAACAAAAGGGATATGCCATAAAAGTTAATTGGATGCAAACAAAACAGAGCTATAAATTGATTTAGCTTATTTCAATGAATAGAGTAAAACTGAAATCGTTAGATCTTCGTGTTTAATGGGGCTCCAGTTTTGCCATTGGCAATTGCAATTTCTTATTGATCATTGCAGTGCTATGGGACAGGTACTTTTGTATCCCTTTTGTTTCAGTAGTTATACTAAGTGGTAGATTAACGGAGGCTTGCGTTTCTTTCTTCTCCTTCTTCATTTTGTTTTTAGAAATTTTTAAGTGCTCTTGAAATCTCAAGTTAGAAATGGCTCAAGTGGATTTTTTTAATCTTGTTTGACTACTTTTTGTGTTAATAGTAAGGGCATGGCGTTATTATGAAGTGGCAGTGGACGTTAAAAGTGCTAATGGTCCGGAACCTATGAATATTTCATGGTCGTTTAAATCTATGACACTTAAAGTCTTGGGTAGATGGTCGCCATGTAGGATTCTTCCGGGACATCGGTGATGATGTGAAATATTAAAATCATTATGAATGGGTTGAAATTTTGTGAACTGGCACAAAGCGAATGGAATAGAGAATGGATGTTGATATAATCAGACGTAATCTGAAATCTGCGCTAAGTCGATATTCTGGTGGATCTGTAGGAATATTGAAAAACGTTGAATATGCGGTAAGTGTCGAATGTTCATGTATGTGTTTAATTGAAGACTTATAGATGATATATTAATCTGTAAGATAAATATGACCCCAAGGTTTTATTATGAGAACAAATCCATACTGGGATAAAGTTGTTTTATTTCAATTATAATTTGTTATTATATTTATATATACCCTTTGTAAACAGAATTTGAAAGCACCATGAGGTTTGTTGAACTCTGTTTGGGGGAGAATATTGCGTGAAATCCTCAGGTGCAAAGTACTGGTCCAACACAGGAACTGTCAAGAGGGATTTAATATAAGTTAATAGAAATCATTTCATTAAAAAATTAAAATCAGCTTTTTTTAAAAAATAAAAAAAAAATGTGTAAATAATCATTTATCTTTTATGTCACTTACAAAAGAATGTGCAATTTTAGATTCAGCAATATTAATTACTGAATACTATCAGATTATGACATGAGATAACATATTGCTATGAAGATAAATTATGTGGTATCTTAAACACAACACTGGCCTTCTTCATGAACATCTTAATTAAGTTTGGTAATATTTCACCAATCCTGTATTTTCTTAGATATTTAACAGCCAGATGAAGGGGACAAATATTTGCCTTAAGGCATTTTTATGAAACTCTATAAATAATGAGGCAAAAATATTCTCTATCAGAAATAACTGAATTTTGACTTAAGAACCTTCCAGAACTTTCATTATTTGACTTAGCAAAACAGCTAACTATCATCAATCACTATATAAACACTCGCTCATTATTTAGTAGGTCTTAGGTTTTATGGCCAAACAACAAAAAGTACATCATTTATTCACCCTTTCCCTCATATAGACTCATTTTGACGCACTCAATAGGTATCACATAAAGCCTGATCTGCAGAAAACCAGTTAAACCTTACCAAATTTAATTACAAAATCCTCATTACCAGACCACTGAGGAGCAGCGAACAGCATAAAACCTGATCAGCCTGCGAGTTACTCGCAATCTGATCTGGTTTTATGCTGTTCGCATAGGTCTTTTCATGGTATCCTCTCTGAGGGAAAGGGTTAACATAAAAATATGTTATAACCCAGACACATGTGACATCAAACAAGTATATCATTAATAACTACACTTTAATAATAAAACACAAGTTCTGATGAACTTGGAATTTTATCATAAAGTTACTTTATGTTCATGTAATTCTCAAGATATGGTCATACAAGATGTAACAGTAGAGAAATTTCAAAGCTATTTGCTAAACCTAAAATAAACAGTTATGAAAAGATTATGACAGACAATTTCTTTATGAAATTTCAAAGTTGTGTTTCGACAGTTCCCAAGCTGTGGGGTGACAGTTAGACATGTAGAACTGCTGTACCGTCTGTCGCAACGACTGTCATACGAACACTCATGTATTGATCCGCTAATTCAGAATGTATCTCTCTATACAAACATTACGTGAACAGCCCAGCGGCTTTCTCTTGTGTCCATTGATGATTTAACTCTACACCTGTTTCCTTGCTCAAACAAATTAATCTAGCAATAAATATGAAGTGCTTCAATTTGTTCAGACAGATATTTTAACAAATCCTTTTTTAATCCTATATTTTTTGACATGAAACTTTTTATACATTTATGTGTGTGGGATTTGGAAGGGGAATGGGGTTTGTAAATATTGAATGATATTTTCATTTCACTTAAACGTGAATATTGATATTTATTGGACTTGGCAATACTAAAAACAAAATAACAAGTCTTGTGTTTGGTGTACACGAAAATAAGAACTGTACTTTTCAAGCTCCAACTAAGATATGGCCAGGAGATTTTAACAGAGATTTTGGTACAATGTTTGAGCCTGAGATTGCACTTTACCCATTACTTCATATAGACTCATTTTGACACATTGGCAAAGAGAGCAGACCCAGTCAGACAGCTCCTTCCTGTCTGATCTGGGTCTCCTCTGTTTGGTCGCACAACACTGTAGTTCAAATACTAGAAAGTCTGCATGGAAAAGAAAATCCATTGCTTCATATACAATGTTATATCCAGTTAATAAATATTTATTTGTTCATGAATATTCATGAGGTAAAAGGTTAAGTAAAAATTTCCAGGCTGGCGTAAATTCTTAAATTTAAACATTTTGCACTTTTTTTTTACTTATTTTGTAAACTTATATTGTTTATTTATTATATTGACAGCTTTGTGCTCCAATTATGTTTATTCATTTGTAAATCTTCTGTATTATGTACAAATATTAGGCATCTGAGTATGTATGCAAATAAAATATTGGCCTGACTCAATTTATGAACATTACTAATTATTTAATGCAGTATTTGTATATAACATTGTCTTTTGGCCCAGAGACTTAATTTCCAAATTAATTTTTTTCTTTCCCTTTTTAAAACATTATAATTTGTACTGTTATAGTTCCCTTGTTTGGCACTCAGCATAGGACTGGTAAGCCCGGTGTCAGGATAATGTGACTGGCTGTGGTATCATGCTACATGTCTACTGCGTGATACTGCAGTGTGGCAGCACTATATCTGTCTCAAGTAGCCATCGTTTCCAAATGACTGAAATACTGTTGGTAGGACGTTAAACCCAAATAACAAACAAATGTTTCAATTCAAAATTCTGTCTTTTATGATACTGATGTTGTTAGTGATTATAATTATTACAGCAACAAAGATGCGCAATTATTTCACATTTCGTGACTTGATAAGGTATTATTCATATCCTGCCACCAGATAGTCTGTATGATGGATGACATAAACACGCTCCGTGTTGTCCAAACCTATCAATATATTCATGTCGTCAGGTAAATAGAATGATAAATCATCTAATTAACAGATCATAATCACTAATTCCATTACCGGCATCTGCAATCAAATCAAACAACATTATTAATAAATGAGACCTTAGCGCGATATCTCAGTACCGCAATGTGATACATAGATATATACATATTTGGGTGGATATGCTGATTAAATTTGCACTATTAATGGATCTGTCAGAGAAATTGCGAGGAAACTTGGGATGGGTACCAGCCTTCAGTGACAGGCAGGCAACCAAGCCTCCTGATTTCCATTAGTGCCAATTTGCTGCTAACTACTCATAAACTTAAGGGGCTCTTGATGGATGAATATTTGACCAATTTTTTGGGCATTCTGATTTTCAAATTAATGTCTGACTGTGTTTCTCCCATGGATAACTTTTGATATGGGTACTGTTGCGCTGTCAAAGTTTGGCACGAACGGCCTTGAGGATCAGTACCACGGGCTTTTCCGGACAATCACTCTTCAAATTAAACTTTCATTACTTATAGCTGTGCATTACTTCGACAAGCAATTAATGTGATGCCAGACCGCCTCAAAATGAATATGCGTATCGGTTTAACCAATGGGAAGCCGACTAAGCTCCGACAAACAAATCCATGTGAACATAAGCTTTGAATAGTTAGTTTTGTTCAACAACTTCCGACTCACATTCAGGGCAGGGATGGCTTGATTTGGAGTCAGGATAATTGCACATAGCTGTACGTGACTTTAACATGTAAATACAAATGAACCTTGTTTGCAAAGAATTTGTTTTCTTAAGTATATCTCAATAAAGCCAGAAAGCCTGTTTTTGGTGTAAGTTCTCAAGTGTTGTATTTGGTGTAAACTCTCAAATGCTGTTTTTGGTGTAAATTCTGTTTAATCTGCATGTACCTATTGGCAAAAATGACTTAACCCTTTCCCTCATAGAGGACACCATGAAAAGACCTATGTGAACAGCATAAAACCAGATCAGCCTGCGAGTAACTTGCAGGCTGATCAGGTTTTATGCTGTTCGCTGCTCCTCAGTGGTCTGGAAATGAGTATTTTGTAATTAAATTTGGAAAGGTTTAACTGTGGTTTTCTGCAGATCAGGCTTTATGTGGTACCTATTGAGTGCATCAAAATGAGTCTATATGAGGGAAAGGGTTAATTTGATAATAGTATTCTTTGTCAAATTACATCATTTATAATAGTAGTGTTTTCATTTCATTTCATTGCCATACTAGTTATAATTATTCCTTTGAGTTAGTTTTTCATCAATTCCTCAGGTATAAATTGAGATAATATATTTTATAGACTCATTTTGACACACTCAATAGGTACCACATAAAGCCTGATCTGCAGAAAACCACAGTTAAACCTTACCAAATTTAATTACAAAATCCTCATTTCCAGACCACTGAGGAGCAGCGAACAGCATAAAACCTGATCAGCCTGCGAGTTACTCACAGGCTGATCTGGTTTTATGCTGTTCACATAAGTCTTTTCATGGTATCCTCTATAAGGGAAAGGGTTAACTAAAGGACAAGCATAAAAGATGTTATCCCATACCTCGAACCTACACTTTTGATTGAATCTGTACTTCCTTGAACAACAAGTCATTATCAAAGTTATCTTCATCTAGACACATCTTGACATATTTGCAAACAGTTTTGATGCTATGATTTTACAGTCTACATGGCAAAGAAAAATCTGTTTTTCATTTACCAAAAAAACAAACTCATATTGATTAATTTCATTAAGTTGTAAATTTATACTTTAATATCCTTTAGGTTAGAGATTAAAAATGTATCACAAGGGTTTTTGTGGCCCAGTGGAGGAATTGTTGACTCACTGTCACCATGATGTGGGTTCAAATCCCAGTATAGTCACTGAGATTTTTAAGCCCTGCCAAATGCATTGCAGAGTATTTAGATTTTCGGTCTGTGCATCAGTTTATTTGTTTGTTTGTTCATCACACATCAGGTATACCTTTGTTTTTAAGCTTTTTTTCTATGAATATGACTTTCACATATTCAGGAAACCTATTACACATGTACATATGATATGAACTCTTTAATTAAGTCTCTCAAACAAAGTTTGGAGACTTATTGTTTTTACTCTATTTCTTCTTCTTATTCATATTTTTCTTCTTTCTTCCACTGGTAACGCTCCACTTATCTTTACAAAACTTCACACACTTGCAGTCCTCAGTGAGTAGTGGTGCCCCCCTGATTTTTGTAAATGTTGAGTCCCTGGGGGTCAGGCCCCACCCCCTCAAAAATGGATTTTTGCATAAAAAATGTATTTTGGTTAAATATTTCAAATTTTCCAACCCAGAAAATATATGTTTTTGTTCCTCATAATGAGAAGAATGAGGTAACCCAGGGGTCGGGCCCTGCCCCTCAATTTTACTTATGACTGTATATCTCAAAAAATTTTCAGATCCCCATCCCTAAACCATATATATTCTTGTTCATCATGATGAGATGGATTGAATGGTACTTCTTCTATGTTCACATGGGTCACCAATGGGTCAGGCCCCACCCCCAGAATTTTACTTATGACTTTATATCTCAAAAACTCTTCAGATCCACACCCATAAATCATTTATATTCTTGTCCTCATGATGAGACAAACTGAATGGTACTTCTTTAGTGTCCCTAGGGGGTCACAAAGGGGTCTGTCCCCACCCCGTCAGTTTTACTTCTGACCTTTAAAAAACCATTGAGATCCCCACCCATAAACAATACATATTTTTGTTCCTCATGATCAGATGGATTGATTGGTACTTCTTTGTTGTTCACTTGGGTCACTAAGTGGTCAGGCCCCACCCCCTCAGTTTTACTTATGACCTTATTTCTTAAACTTTGTTTGGGAGACTTAGTAACAGTTCACTGTTACAATTATTACTTGTTCTTTAACAATTTTTGGGCTGTGATCTATATTTCAAGTTTGAATGAACATGAAGTTAGTTGTTCTGCCTCAAGTTTACCTTTGTGATTTAGCTTTTTTTTCTATGAAGATGAATTGACATCATCACGAAACTTGATACAAATGTACATCAAGACATACACTTTTTAATATACAAGCAAATATTTGGTTGTGACCAACATATCCCAGCAGGGCATCAAAGGCTAATATGATAATTGGGCTAATAATTATAAATGGGAATGTATTTTGTTCAAAATCAAAGTAGGGTACTAGAACAAGCAGCCAATTGCTGATCATATGGGCTCGAGGTTGCATGGAGCAAATCATATCGAACTTTGAGCCCCTGTGTTTCTAATTGGTTGTTCCTGACCACAATTCATTAAATATTTGGGAAACCCGCATATGACGTATACACAAACAGATAATCTCGTCCAAATGCAACATGTCCAAAATGTTATGAGAACAATGTTGAGAGAATCACAAATCAGGGTAAATTGATAGGCTTGTGGCCTTGGCAACAAGTTAAATACTGGGCTGAGTTGCTTATACAATGTGTTTCAATGAGTTTCAATGTACTTTTCACTAGATTTGTATGCAACCGGATGTTGAAAAAATAAGTTTGGAGGCAGAGTGAGGTTTTCTTCAAAGGTGCTTCATGCAGAAATATGGTAAACAAATATGGCTGACAAGGTATCAAAACGGATATTACTTAATTGATCATTAAGTGTGGAAAAATTAAAAGATTTGTTTGCTGTTTCTGTTTGGAGTTACAAAATCATTGTTATAATGCCAGTTAAATGTTTGAAATTTCTGCTAAATTTTGCAGAATGATATTTGTTTTAAATAAAGAATAAATATTGTTTACGATAGACGCCATCTTGAAAACACTTTTTTTGCTAGAAGAGAGTAAAATCTTTAAATCAAGCAGCACTTTGTGAGCAACCCACCCCAGTTGCAGCTGTTACAGCGATTAGGTGGACTCCAAACCAACAACAAACAACATGAAAATGTGATGAAGATAGATCTTGATTAACTTCAATTTTCTGATGGAATAGTTTTCTTTTATTTTCTCTCCCACCTCTTAGTTAAGAATTTACACATTTCTCCCAAGCACCCTCTGTTGTCAGAATTATCTGACCAATTATCTCAAAACTTAATTTCGAGTAACACACACTGTGGCTTGATAATGTCATGTTTTGGTAACAGAGTGTTTAATATTGGATGTAGGGATCAGTTTATACTGATTTTAGTTGATTAAGAATTGTTGCTTGTGCTGTTTATTTCCCAAAAGTGTAAAAATGATGCATCGACACTATTAATAGGTTAACAAGCAAATAATAGGTAAATAAAAAAAAGCAATTTCTTAGTTATTTCTGCAATGAAAGTAATTTTATTGTCATTTCTTCATTGGTTAAACATATTTGAGGTAAAAAAAGTACTTTAAATAGCAAAACGAAACATAAAATAATTCATACTTTTGAAACACATACTGTAGAATCATTAATTTTCGTGAGGGACTAATGGACGTCTCTCTCCACGAATATTGATCCCCACGAAAACTGTTCATTCCATTGACCTCTCCTTTTCCAGAATATGCATTCATGAATAACTGACTTTATTACAAATTCTATGAAATTAAATGTCAATGAAAGTAAATTACTTTACAATTATTTTTAGTTATCAGCTTGTGTAAACTTATTAAATAAGGACATTTGCATGATTACTTGAATAAAGCGATTCTTTGAGTGCTTTGCTGATCCAGTCCGACCTTGAGGAATCGCAAGACTACTGTAAAAGAAAAAGCGAAAAAGTCAGTTCTGATGTAATCTTGTGTCTGAATTATAGACAGAGGATCTTCTTTAAATATCAGAAGTAACTTAATGAAGGTTCAGAGTATACTGTACAATGCTGTCTTTTGCAGGGGTCAAGGTTGATTCAGGGTCAGCAGCAAAAAGGTCAAGTTCAGAAAACAGAATCTGACATGCTGTAAAATCATTATTTTTTATTGACATTAAATTTTATTGAAGGGTACAAAATTTAATGTAAGTGTATTCATTTCTTAGAAAGCATGAGTTCTGTGTTGAACAAATAGTTTTTTGGGGCTTATATTTGTTGAAAAGCTGCCATTGAAATCAACAAAAATGATTCCCTCTATAAAATTTAACAATTTTACAGTGCAGTGTATGTCTTGTTACAGAGTCCAACCCATGCCAGCACTCACCGACAGCACCGGAACAAGCAGACGGACGGGCAGCAGGTCAGTCAGAGTCACAACTTCTCTACCTCGTCGTCCCAGCAACCAGTCCAGACGAGCACCCACCACACGTCCTCGCACAAACATTCAAAGGAGAACCACAGTGGACATGGTGACTCAGGAAAACACAAAAATGGACTGGTTCACACTGAGGTATTTCAGCTGGCTCAGACCTGAATTTCCTTAACTTCCATATTAATCTGTAAGATAAAGGGGGTTGGGTGTTGACTAGCCTTAAAAATTAATATATCAGATATGGGTGCAAAAACTGACTAGAGCCTAGTCCAGAATTTTAACACTTTTAAAACCAATCTATAAGATGGGGGGAAGGACCGACTTGGCCAGAATTTCCCCTTATTCAAAACCATTTCATAGGATAGGGTTAGGGAAAACTAGATTGGTGTGTTTCTTTCCTGAGGAGGGAGGAGATGAGTTGCTACAATGGTACATTTTCAGTTTGGTCACATGATATGGTCCTAATGCATGGTTTCAGAAATGATCAACTAGCAGATATTGGAAAACTAGAATAATTAATTATTCAACAGTACTATTAATAGTACATTCTACTGAAGTAAAGTGCACTTATTTTTCCATATTTATCAATAAATCACTAATAATTTTTAAAGGAGGCTATTTTCAAGCGGTCTTTTCTATCTGTGTCTATTTACATGTACATCTATATACATTAACGCATTCTTCAAACATTTTTTTTCAGATACTGAAAATATTGATAAAGAATCTCAGGATAAGCTAGCTCATGAACTTTGTACGGAAAATCAATTGGTCATTGTATCACATATTGAAGTATTTCTTGGTAACCTGATATCCCAATAGCTGCATAATGTTTCCCAGTAAACTTTTATACCTCAGAAGTGATTTCTGAGAACTATAAGAAGATAAATAATGAAATTCTGATACCATATTGGTTATATCTTTCAATATTTCAGGGTAAGTTGGTTGCCACGGTTGCCCCGACAACATTACCTCACCTTGGCCAATCAGACCATCATCACCACCATCGTAAACACAAGGATGACGAGGGTGGTACCCTGCCGTCACTACGAGACTCAGTCACACGCCAGAACACGTACTCATCGATGGGCACGCCGGAGAGGTCAAAGAGAGATCAGTATGGAAATAAGCTTCCAATGACCCCAGCAGGTTGGTTATAATCTATTATGAGTAAGTGGTGGGGTGAAGGTCAGTGTTACTAAAAAATAGAAAAAATAAAATTGATAGTAATACAGGGGTGGGGTGAAAAATAGAAAAAAAAAATAGTAATTCAAGGGTGGTGTGAAGGTCAATGTTACTTAAAATAGAAAACTAAAATTGATGCAAACGGGTGGGGTGAAGGTCAGTGTTACTGAAAATAGAAAACTGAAAATAATAGTAAAACAGGGGTGGTGTGAAGGTCAGTGTTACTAAAAATAGAAAACTAAGTTTGATGCAAACAGGGCTGGGGTGAAGGTCAGTGTTACTAAAAATAGAAAACTGCTGAAATTAAAAGTAATACAGGGGTGGGATGTATTGTTTCAGCTAGGACAAATTAAGCAATATTCAAGGAATTATCTTCATTTATGAATACCATAGATCTGTTTTATGTCTACAAGTCTGCAGTGGAAAATTTTAATCAATTCATTATGAACATTTACAGTCATACATTTCTTCAGGATGGCATTTGCTTCATCATTACACCGTAAATAAAATTTACATAGTCGCATAAGTAATGTGGCATTTTCTGTGAGCATGGTTACACATACATGCCATATCTCCCGGCGGGAGATTAAATCTCCCGGGATTTCGA
>CM037791.1:45934915-45951925 GCA_021229015.1 Solen grandis | reverse complement strand
ATGAGTACACATATATGTAGATAATTTTATATTCGTAAATATTAAAAATGTGAACATGATGATGTAGCGGCCTTCTGTTTGTATTTTAATATTCCATTCAGGAAAAAAATTTTTTTAGTAAATTTCATAAAAGTAATACTAAAAAAGTTATGTAAAAATAGTAAAGCTGATGACATTTAGAAACACAACCCATTTCTGAGTAAATTTAATTTGTATAGCTAGCGATAGGTGTGCATCTACTCTGCAGAATACTAAGATTTTTTATTTAAAAAAAAATAAATAATAATTACCTTTTTAACTTTTTCAAAAACGAAATCGGCATTTTCCATACCTGAAAATTCATCAACCTGCCGGCAGCTAAGTAACCCGCTTTTAAAGCAAGATTTAAAACTTTATACATATAGAGAAAGTGAATTAAAAAATTCGTTGAGTAGATTTAGTCAAAGTATTTTTTTCATTAATTCCTTTGGGCTCTTGTGAAATTGTTTCGATGCTGAATACATTTTAATGTCCAGCTTAGCTGTTGTTTTTAGCGGCTATTTATATGCGTATCTATTTTATACTATTTAATTCTTAAACTACATTTGTCTAGAATAGTTTATAGCAAGGCCCCCTCGGCCCCCCGCTGGATCCGGGCCTGGGGATTAAAGTGTTGATCCATTAAATAAGAAGTTCATGGTTTCGATCAAACTCCACGCAGTAATTACCTCCCCTTACAGTTGTAGGTAACTCCACGCAGTAGTTACCTCCCCTTACAGTTGTAGATAACCACTAACACCACAAGTAAAAACTTAACAGAATTTAGCTAATTTTTCTTTTTTCCAATATATATATAGATATATTTATTTATTTTACTGCGAGTGTCATTTCCCTAAGTATGTTTTCTATAATAAACATCAATTAAATATCGCCTCGTGTTAATAAACAAATAATTCTAAAAAAATATTTTTGTTGTTGTGACAGCAGACGGAGACGCCATTTGGACTAAGACCACAGTTAATTGCCCTTGGTTACTGTGCACCCGGATGTGCCTACACAGAAAATAGTGGCCCAATTCAATGCTGAATTATGGTGAATGTTTGACTGAAAGACATGCAATAAAGGAAGAAATCCTATAGAGCACAGTTAAAATAGTCATAAAATGCCCAATTTGGAGGCCTTATTGCACAACAACCTTAAAAGTTGAGCATTGCTGAGAGGGGAATATTTGAGAAATTTGGTGTGAAATGGCCGACCGGTGCATTAAATTCATACGTATTTTATTTGGCCTTAAATAGGTCAAAAAGTAGTCGGGTGACCTCATGTTTAAAATGCAAAGAATTATTTCTTATGAATAGATCTATCTAATGAGGGTAAGTTTGGATGTTAATTTTCCTTACAGAAATTGTCATTTGTATATATATGCTTATATAGAACATATAGTAAAATTAATTGTGGTCTTAGTCCATTTTGTAAGTTTACCATCATCACGTGACATTTGTGACTGCAGTGATTTAATTTTTGCTTGCAAGGGAGATCACTGTGTGGAGTTTGGGGTTCGATCTGTTGGTAGGACATACTAGTCGTTAGAAATGGTACTGGTATATCTCCCTTGCTTAGCGTTGAACATTTATTGATATTTCTAGGACTGGTTTGCCTGGTGTCAGGAAGTGGTATCATGCCACCTGTCTGTATGATACATCAGTGATACAAAGCCCTAAAACAAACCAAATACTGTCGACGGAAAATTATTCCCCAAGACAACAAACTCACTCCAACAATCCTTTATTGCACCATACACTTACAATGTGAAAGATGTTCTTGAGAGAACAAACGTTTTACTGACCACAATAAAGGGGCTATAAGCAGATTTTATTCAACTCGATCCCTGACCATGTATCGAAAATGATCACCATTTTGGTCCATCATCCCCTGACATCTGAGAATTCTTATAATATTGACAAAACTATTTGCCTGGTCACGTTAGACTGGGGGTAAACAAAGGCATATACTGACATTAACCCTATCCCTCATGAATAGTCATATTCTATATATGTTATAATGAGGCATAAAAAGGGGGTGTCATCATTTTCTTTCTTCCCCAACACGGTGCTGGGCCCCTATGAATATAATCAGAGACTGCCCTGCTATAATCATATCTGCGTAAATTTTATATATTGACTTCCTATATCGGTTGGTCGATAAATATGTACAAAAAAAATCTTTCAAATTGCGCCGCATATCAATGGAGAATATATATGTAGTAAGGTGTAATAAAACAATTACTTGTTTCTACTAAACAAACCACAGGACACCGATATTCAGTAAAAAAAAAAAAAATAATCGACCTCTCTATATATAAATAAACATATAGTCTATACGGTAGAGGGGTCGATTTTTTTTATTATTATTTTTTTTTTTTTTTATGACTTTATTTTTTTTTATGACTGAATATCAGGTTCCTGTGAACAAACTAACTTTTTTTTCCATTATCATTTGGGTTATCACGGTTGCAAAAGGCTGTTTTAATCAAATCTTCCAATAAAAATAAAGAAAAATAAAAAACAAAGTTTTACCGACCCTATTTTTTTTTCAGAGATCTTAGTGGATCTTTTTATGTCTTATGAACACCCAGGGTCTCTAAATACTATATTTATATGTAGAGAGAGCCTGGAACACGGTATTGAAAATATCATGAAGCTACATCTATCGATCTGCGTATTTACATCTCTGAAAATACTGTATTTTTTTGTTAATTTTGCCATAGTAGTCTTCTAATGATGGAGATAAGCATTGTCCGTAAAATAGATAAATCACGATTTAATCATTCATGGGAGACGTAACATCATCCACGATTTAAGAAATATTAAGGAGACCCTGCATGCATACGTGTGCACTGTTATTCTAATTAAGCGATATTTAATTGAGTTCAATTAAATATTTTTTTTCTTTTTTAATAAACAATACTCGTCCATGTAAATCAATTCAGATTTTAGAAAAGAAACACACGTACAAAAGTCAACAAGTTAATCACTTTTTTTTATTACATTTGTTTACTGACAAAATGCATTCCTAGAAATAAACATCGTTCCTTCCCAGATGTCACTACAATAAACTGGAGTGATCTACCTTGTATCGTAATCGAATGACTCGGTCTTTTCCATAAAGTTACAGAAGAAAATCGAACCTTCCTGAACGTTCCACCGAAAGGGGGCGCTGCGTACATATTACTAAATTTAGAAGGTTTTCTAGAAATAAATAGACGACGAAATGTCAGGCCATCCAATGTACAACAGAATTCCAAACGACACTGTTCACAATACAGGAATACTTCCTCCAGGCTGGGAAATGATTTTCGATCACAAAACTGGTTGGCCATATTTCGTGGATCATAATACACAGACTACGACGTGGGAAGATCCCAGGCTAAAGGTAAGTGGGTGGGGTGCATTACTGTCAAAATTGATGTCCACTTTCATTACGTACATTTTTCTGATTTCTCACTTGACTATGTTCGAGCTATTTGACAACATTTTATCCAGATATAAAAATCGTATAATTTATGCAGTACACGAGTGTTTTATTGTGTATTTTAACGAAAAACATGGGTGACACCATGTCACTGCGATATCGGTCTCTTATATGCTAGGTATTTTGAGAACACAAAATTATCCTCTTCATTTAGGAAAAAAATCTGACAAAAAAACTTAAATTGAAATTCCTTTAGTAGAATCATTAATTTGGGAATTGGGCATGGTTTAAACTTATTTTTTTTCGTATTGGCCTCCGCTCGATCTCTACCCAGGCCCGATATAAAAGCTTCGGGAAATTTACACTGATACCCCTATCTCGTTTTGGCCGTTCAAATCAATTGTTTTAGGATGAACACATAAAAATACAGACAAAGTAAGTAGAACTACAGCTAGGTTAACCTTGCGAGTTATGCAGTACAGAGCAGTGTGTGGTTTTCTGTAGAACACATTTCGCATAAACTTTATTTTGAAAAATCGTTTTATACAGCAGTCTTTGATTTTGCCAGTGCCGACTTATTGCCAAAGAGCATTTACCTTTTGTTGTTGAACAGTCGTAGCTGAACTGAGCTGTAATTTAAACTGCTCGCCACTAGTCATATCATCAATAGTTACAAAATGTCTGTTCAAAACTATGAGGGGAGCGGTTTGGTGTTTTCCGTCATTGCAAAGACAATGATGTTGAATGAAATCAAAAGAAAAATCCACCGTATTACTATATCTGCGTGCATCCTAAAGCAATCAATTTGAACTGCCAAAATGAGGTAGGGGTATTGTTTTAATTTTCCGGAAGCTTTTATGTAAGACCTGGGTAGAGATCCAGCAGAGGCCAATATGAAAAAAAAATAACCAGAGCAGATCTCAGAAGAGATTATGTTTAAACTTAGTTTTAAAAGGGTCATGCAATAATTATTTGACACATGGCAATGCAGTATACATACCTAGGAAAAAAGATCTGCAGTCTATTGGAAAACTCCTAATCATGATCAATATTAACTGCATCAGATTTTTTTTAATTAAGAAATTTAATGCTATTGGTTACTAAAAACTGATGAAAGTCTCTAAAATAATGACTGTATTTTTACATATTCATTCTTTTTCTTTTACAGAATAATTTCCCACAAGCTGCATGGGGCTGTCCAAGTATGAACCAGAAACTTAGGGAAATCCCTATTCAGCATGAGATGCCAAGACATCCTCAGCAGCATAACCAGCACCAACCTAACATGCCACACTGGCAACAGTCATATCCTCAGAGTAGGACCCCACCTAGAGTTGGTACCCCACCTAGAACCGGAACCCCACCCGAAGTCCCGCCGAGGTTTTCCACTCTACCTCGAAATCATAGGGAGCGTGTGAAAGAAAATGTTCGTGAAATCCCTATACAGCACCTGGGATCCGGTCACAGGGGACAGATGGAGTCAGACACACCGAGGCCAGATTATCCTGGGGCTCTGCATCAATCTCACAGATCTGAGCAGTACCCTTATACAAGTCAAGGTATGCAGGGCCAGCACCAGGCTCCGTATCCATCCTACACGCAGGCCTATCCACAGGGGCAGAGCTACCCCCACGCTCCACCGATGCACTACCCCCAGGGGCAGCATATGCCACCACAGCCTCAGCACCAGGTATCGCAGCAACAGCCACACCCTCCTATGCCACAGCCCTCTGTGGAACCACAGTGTCCTCCGCCAGAACAGAAAAAAGAGCATATGTACAATATTCCAATTGTTCATGAGAATACTCCAAATCAGAGACAGCAATCTAGCTTTGACCAGGGTTATACAACCTGGCCTAGACAGCCAAAGACTCAGACTGCAAGGATGTCTAGCCCAGTCCACAAAGAGACAGTGTCTGCTGAAAGGAAAGTTCCAGAACCACAGGATGCCAGTAGAGTAGCTAAGGACCAAACTCCAACCAGAAGTGATCAGACAGACTCGCCAGTACCGAATGATGATATTCAAAGAAGAGAGGAACAGAGACAAACTCCTAAAAAAACAGAGGAGCCAAAAAAGCCAAGGACGCCTTTAGAAGTTATTCATAGTATTCTAACAGAATGTCAGGAATATAAAGTCAGAGTGAATACTTTTAGTGGTAAAAAAACTGACAAGGAATACAAAATGTTGGAGGAGATGCTGACTCGTAGCATATTGAAACTAGACGGTATAGAGTCCGGAAGTGATGACAGTATAAGACAGGCAAGAAAAGGTGCCGTGCGTGAAATACAATCATTTCTGGACCAGTTAGAACTGAAAGCGTTTAGTGCTGAGCAAGATGTTCCCAGCTCAACTGGCACGGAAACTATGGACACAACAAACTCTGCAGAATCTATGGACACTGGGATGTCATCAGTGCAAAATAAAAACAGCGGAGGAGAAGTGAAAGAAATGGTGTTGGACAGTGAAGTCGCTTGTTAGTAGAAGTAACATGTGGCAATAATGAAATACAAGTTCGTGTGGGAGGGATGGAAAACCCGCAATAATCTTTTGTAGTGATTATTTAATTTAGCAGTGAGGAAATGTGTGTGGCATTATGGGATTGTGTTCATGAGTTATAGATATATATGTTAATGCTGATAGGAGTGCGCTTTGTACATACTATAGGCATTGTGTAAATTTAATAGAACGCATGTACTGTTCATGAAGATAGATATATACCTTAGTCAGAATGTGTCAGGGTTTTTTTTCTTTTTCTTTTTTTTTCATTTTTTATTTATTTGTTTTGTTTTTTTCTGTTTTCTCTTTTACATTTTTCTCTCTGTTCCTGCTGTCTAAAAGTTCATCATTAGACAGTATATTTATAATTTTATTTCAGGTAGACTATTTTTCTTCATATTTAATGCAGGGTTATATGTAAATTATATGTATCATTTTTTTTTTCTTTTATTACTCTGAAATCATATTTATTAAATTGCAGTATTACCATTATTGTACTGAGTCTATATGATATTTCATCTGTATTGATCAAGTTTACTTTTTGAAATATTTAAATTTCAAATGCAGGTCTTATTTAACTTTAGGATTAAGTATTACCTACTTCCTCTGAGTGTCATGTTGAGTGCTAAGAAGGTCCATAGGGTATTTTATTTAAAAAAAAATCCTTTTGGCTTTGAAATCAATTTGTGGAAAGAATACAAAGCTCAATGACATGTTGAATTTACATGACAATGATGTTAAACAAAGGATTTCAGTTAAATTTCACAACAAGCAAGAATAGAACAACAGTTCACATGGCAATGTTTGTGGGTAAGGTCAATTGTAACCAGATTAAAATACTTCAAAGGTCACCACTTGGATATATCAGTTCTCTTTAGGAAGGGGAAAGAAACATATACTAGTTTAGTTCTGCTGGCCAGATTTTTGTGTGTTTCAGTCTCTTTTATTTTATTTTTGTCTTATTTTGTTATGAATAAGCCTACACTTCGGACATGTCAAGTTGAGCAGATTTTTAAGATAGTAATTAGAACTGATTGTGACTTGTTAACTGGTATATTTATTAAGTGTGTGAGACGTAATTCAATGTACAAAAGGGTAAAAGAGGAACTGAATTTCAAGCATAGGTTGTATCTCTCTGTTTTGACTGTACATGTCTGTCTGTCTGCCCAAACTTTCCCGGAATCTCACTGTGATGGTTGCTTCTAGTTGAATCGTCTTTCAGTGTGTATAGAACCTGTGTATATATGAATATTTATTAGTTGATTTACATATTCATGATTCATGAATATTTGTTGTTAATGAAGAGCATCTAATCAATAAATGATATATATTTAAATCAGGTTTTATCTCGTGAATACCTTTCTCTTTTTCCTGAATGAACTATATAACGTTAAGTCATACTTCTTATTGTGATACCTCCTTTAAGCAAAGATAACACGAAGGGATCACTTTTCCGTTGTCTGTCCGTCCGTCTGTCCATCATGCTTCAGCAGGTGGCACACTTGTTCCAGACAACACTATTTATCTATTTTAAAAAAATAATACACTGTAGTTATACATACATTTTAGATTTGTTAAATAAATTTTTTTTGTTTTTTTTAATGAGAAAAAAGTATGACTTGGCTTCTTTTTTCAGCATTGTGTTTTCTCAAAGTAACCTACATTTATCAGCCACCTGTGCTAAGAAGCCAATTCTCTATTCTGCTTAAGGTGATTAATCCATCGTTTTATTTCAATCAAGGTCCTTCAAATGCTTTAAAAGATTGCACTACATTATACAAGCATCCACTGACTTAGAATTAGAGATTTGTTTGCTCAAAATCTTTAAAGGCTTGCATTTACTATAAAATTTATACACCCACTTGATGGACCAGGATTACAAATTTGATAATGGATGGGTTACCTTAACCCTTTCCCTCATATAGACTCATTTTGACGCACTCAATAGGTACCACATAAAGCCTGATCTGCAGAAAACCACAGTTAAACCTTACCAAATTTAATTATAAAGTCCTCATTTCCAGACCACTGAGGAGCAGCGAACAGCATAAAACCTGATCAGCCTGCGAGTTACTCGCAGGCTGATCTGGTTTTATGCTGTTCGCATAGGTCTTTTCATGGTTTCCTCTATGAGGGAAAGGGTTAAACCTATTGGCAATAAACTGTACCTTAAAATGAATAATATCGCACTTAACTATCTTGTTAATAATGTGTACTTCGGAGGCCATAGCCTCAAATATATATTTTTTTTATTGAGGATTTATTTTAAATGTACATGTATGTATGGGAGGACATAAACTGTTTGGCAAACCTATCGCAAGGACTTAAGTTTTAGTAATACCGGTGAGAAACGTGATCGTATGAAAGAGGTGAATGGTTGATTTGGTGAGTTAAAGGCGATATATAATAGGGACCAAGGAAGTTTGGACTCATAATTTTTCACATTTATTTGAAATATCTTTATAGGAAGGGAGAGAAGGTGATCTTCACACTTTTTTGTTTAAGATTTTATTTTTATGTTGAATGGGAAACGATTGTTTCACAACTTTTAACTAGGTCTAGTTCTCTCGACGATTCTAGGAATGGACAAGTACTTAGCGCTCAGGTTTTTCACACACACACACGCACACACACAAATACGAGCATGTTTCATACGTGACGTCATGCACTTGGCATTTAGATTAATGGAGTAATTAATGAATAAAAAGAATAACGAAAAATCTAAAATGGAGATCTGGACTGAATTCCAACAGCCATTCTTAGCAAAACAGGAATGAGGGATTCAAAGATTAAGTATGACTTATCTTGAAGTTTTGTTGATGTGATTCGTGTCTGAAATTGATAAAAAATAAGACTTTATCAATCCCACATTTTGGAAAATGCGCGTATAAAGCGGCAAAATACAGGACTGGCGTAATTAGAAACCCTGTGCAGATGCATTGCTGCATATCCATAGATAAAATAATAATGCTGAGTGTATTCCATTTATATTCCTTCAAATACACGTAAATAACACAACGTACTTATTACAGGCTCGGGTTTGAATGAACGCGACTGCGTGAGTCATTACGCTGTGCTTAGCCAAGTTTGTTTCACTCCGCTCCATACCTCGCGGGGGCCGGGTTATGGTCCCACGCACACTTTGATGCGCTTCGTAGCAAATACTTGCGTTGTATCATTATCAAACGGGAACCATCTGATTACTGTTTTGTCTCCATTACACGGCGAAGTATAAATCCCCGCCTCAACTGCGTGACGTCACTTATTTCGTTTGGGGCAATGTTTTCGTCTGATCTCTTTTTTTACAAGTTGAAACAAAAAAGAATGACGTAGAGCGTCCCCGCTTAAAATTCAGTACCAGCCAGAATTTAATGAATTTGGCGAATTTTTATTTAGTTTAAAAGTAATGTATGATGCATGCTTTGTTCAATTCAAATCGGGGAAGATCATTTCAAAATAAGACTAGTTTTGATTGTTTGTTTGTTGTAACTTCCTACCGACAGTATTTCAGTCATTTGGGGACGATGTCTACTTGAGACAGATATAGTGCTACGTACCACACTGTAGTATCACGTACGCGTCTCCGAAGACATATGGCATGATATCACACCCAGTCACTGACTCCGGGCTAACCAGTCCTGAAACTCCCCTAATATGCTGAGCGTCATGCAATGGAGCTATACCAGTACCATTTTTAACGACTTTGAAGTAGGTATTTTATTTTGAATCTAGTATGAGCAACTTTATTATGTTACATACCGGTATGAACAGTCAGTATTACTCGTTAAATTTGATATTTTGTTACGGAAAACTATGTTTCCATCTGAAGTAGCATCGCCGTATACGATATCAGTGGTACCATGGATCCAGCGGATTATCAGGATAATTGTATATTTTGAGTGGATATGGAATATATCTCATAAGTGATTCAATTTTAATATTTTTACGAGCGCGTATCGCAAGCGTAAATGTGAAAATTGTATCAGTTCGAATTTGCTAACTGCTGCTACTTTCTATATACATGTAGTACCATTTATATGTATAGAAAAAGTAGTTCCAGCGGAACTATATCACTTACACTGTGGGATATGGCTTTTATAAATCACTGATAGAACACAGTATTTCATAAGTTAGCATAAAATAAAACAATACATAAAAGCAATATATAGTTTGTATTGAGTCATCATTATTATATATCAATCAAGGTAATGGAGAATCGGTTTCATATATATAAAAACGTGATATGAGAACAACTGGTTCCATACATGTTTCGACTGGAATTATATAAAGAAAACTGTGTTCAATATACCGATATGTCAAAATAAAGTCATTTCATGCCGAACTAATGACATTCCTCGCGCCGCTTATCTCGCTTTTTAACGGAACTTACTTTTCCGTCAGTGGAAGATTAAATATAAAAAGATACTCTAGGTTAAAAAACAAGAATATCGTACTTCATTGACCGACCATGCATTCAGGAAATCCCAGGGGTCAAAATTTAGGAAAATAATGTGTGCCCGTCTGCGCTAAATGTTGGGCCACACGCAAAAGAAGAACGAAGAATAAAATCTTCTCCTGATCTAAAAATTCAATTTACAAACTTATAATGAATTCATATATTACGACAATATTTCTACAATGAATAAATAAAATGTGTATATAAAATATAAGAATTAACAATCTTGAAATCAATATTGAAAATATATCGTATATAATATGTATAATATCAATATCACTATAAACAGAAAACTAACGAGCAATACGTGAAAACATCATTTTCACGCTGTAACTTAACGCGTGAAAATTCTTTATATTAATAATTTTTTTTTTAATCTTTTTTATCTTTAAATCTGAGACCAAATTCTCGAAAATACTTATGTGCAATCTCTGCGCCATACATATTTGAGGTTTAAAAGATTAAACTTTAAAACTTTAATATTTTCGGATCTAAGCATGGCATATTAAGTTACTGAAGGTTTGTTTGTTGGGTTTTACGTCTCGCCGACAGTATTTCAGTCATTTGGAGACCTGTCTACATGAGACATATGTAGTGCTGTCACACTGCAGTATCACGCAGTAGACATGTGGCATGATATATGCCATATATGCTGTATGCTACCCTTACATTCTGAGCAATAACCAAGGGAGCTAAACCACTACCATTTTTTACGACTTTGATATGTCGCGGGATGGAACCAAACCCATGACCTCCTGCTCCCGAGGCGGACGCGCTAACAACTCGGCCACCGGGACGGTAAATTTATGTATGAAGACAATCAACGAATGCGCATAAAGATTTTATTACTCTTAATTTGTTTGCCCAACTTAATAAATAAATGGGCTTATGTCAAGAAACTTCATAATAAAGTACATGTAGTATAAATGGGCTTATGCCAAGAAACTTCATAATAAAGTACATGTAGTATAAATGGGCTTATGTCAAGAAACTTCATAATAAAGTACAAGTAGTATAAATGGGCTTATGCCAAGAAACTTCATAATAAAGTACGAGTAGTATAAATGGGCTTATGCCAAGAAACTTCATAATAAAGTACATGTAGTATAAATGGGCTTATGCCAAGAAACTTCATAATAAAGTACAAGTAGTATAAATGGGCTTATGCCAAGAAACTTCATAATAAAGTACAAGTAGTATAAATGGGCTTATGCCAAGAAACTTCATAATATAGTACATGTAGTATAAATGGGCTTATGTCAAGAAACTTCATAATAAGGTACATGTAGTATACATGGGCTTATGCCAAGAAACTTCATAATAAAGTACAAGTAGTATAAATGGGCTTATGCCAAGAAACTTCATAATAAGGTACATGTAGTATAAATGGGCTTATGTCAAGAAACTTCATAATAAAGTACATGTAGTATAAATGGGCTTATGCCAAGAAACTTCATAATAAGGTACACGTAGTATAAATGGGCTTATGCCAAGAAACTTCATAATAAAGTACACGTAGTATAAATGGGCTTATGCCAAGAAACTTCATAATAAGGTACATGTAGTATAAATGGGCTTATGCCAAGAAACTTCATAATAAGGTACACGTAGTATAAATGGGCTTATGTCAAAAGAAACTTCATAATATAGTACACGTAGTATAAATGGGCTTATGTCAAGAAACTTCATAATAAAGTACATGTAGTATAAATGGGCTTATGCCAAGAAACTTCATAATAAGGTACACGTAGTATAAATGGGCTTATGCCAAGAAACTTCATAATAAAGTACATGTAGTATAAATGGGCTTATGTCAAGAAACTTCATAATAAAGTACATGTAGTATAAATGGGCTTATGCCAAAAAACTTCATAATAAAGTACATGTAGTATAAATGGGCTTATGCCAAGAAACTTCATAATAAGGTACATGTAGAATAAATGGGCTTATGCCAAGAAACTTCATGATAAAGTACATGTAGTATAAATGGGCTTATGCCAAGAAACTTCATAATAAAGTACATGTAGTATAAATGGGCTTATGCCAAGAAACTTCATAATAAAGTACATGTAGTATGAATGGGCTTATGCCAAGAAACTTCATAATAAGGTACACGTAGTATAAATGGGCTTATGCCAAGAAACTTCATAATAAGGTACACGTAGTATAAATGGGCTTATGCCAAGAAACTTCATAATAAGGTACATGTAGTATAAATGGGCTTATGCCAAGAAACTTCATAATAAGGTACATGTAGTATAAATGGGCTTATGCCAAGAAACTTCATAATAAGGTACATGTAGTATAAATGGGCTTATGCCAAGAAACTTCATAATAAGGTACATGTAGTATAAATGGGCTTATGCCAAGAAACTTCATAATAAAGTACATGTAGTATAAATGGGCTTATGCCAAGAAACTTCATGATAAAGTACATGTAGTATAAATGGGCTTATGCCAAGAAACTTCATGATAAAGTACATGTAGTATAAATGGGCTTATGTCAAGAAACTTCATGATAAAGTACATGTAGTATAAATGGGCTTATGCCAAGAAACTTCATGATAAAGTACAAGTAGTATAAATGGGCTTATGCCAAGAAACTTCATGATAAAGTACAAGTAGTATAAATGGGCTTATGTCAAGAAACTTCATAATAAGGTACACGTAGTATAAATGGGCTTATGCCAAGAAACTTCATAATAAGGTACACGTAGTATAAATGGGCTTATGCCAAGAAACTTCATAATAAGGTACAAGTAGTATAAATGGGCTTATGTCAAGAAACTTCATAATAAAGTACATGTAGTATAAATGGGCTTATGCCAAGAAACTTCATAATAAAGTACATGTAGTATAAATGGGCTTATGTCAAGAAACTTCATAATAAAGTACATGTAGTATAAATGGGCTTATGCCAAGAAACTTCGTTATAAGGTACAAGTAGTATAAATGGGCTTATGCCAAGAAACTTCATAATAAAGTACAAGTAGTATAAATGGGCTTATGCCAAGAAACTTCATAATAAAGTACATGTAGTATAAATAGGCTTATGCCAAGAAACTTCATAATAAAGTACATGTAGTATAAATGGGCTTATGCCAAGAAACTTCATGATAAAGTACAAGTAGTATAAATGGGCTTATGCCAAGAAACTTCATAATAAAGTACATGTAGTATAAATGGGCTTATGCCAAGAAACTTCATAATAAAGTACATGTAGTATAAATGGGCTTATGCCAAGAAACTTCATAATAAAGTACAAGTAGTATAAATGGGCTTATGCCAAGAAACTTCATGATAAAGTACATGTAGTATAAATGGGCTTATGCCAAGAAACTTCATAATAAAGTACATGTAGTATAAATGGGCTTATGCCAAGAAACTTCATAATAAGTACAGTAGTATAAATGGGCTTTAGCATGAGAAATTTATAAAATACTTGAAAAAGTAATTACTCTGTCTCGTATTAAATCAGTTTCTGTTAACCGATAATTAGTAATCGTTTATATTTTAAATTTTATGGACTTATCGCAGCCCTCCGCTTCACGTCACTTGCGAAAAAGTCCATAAGATTTAAAATATAAACAATAAGTAATACATTTTTGTACATACAATTGACATAGATAAAAGAGAGGGAGAGCTTAATTTTCACTTCTGTGGGTGACGTCATAATGTGGTTCATTTATGATACATATTTGGGTTTTACGTCCCACCGACAATATTTCAATCATTTTCGAGGGTATGTCTACGTGAGACAGATACAGTGCTGCAACACTGCACATTATCCTGATACCCGTCAACCAGTCCTAGAACTACCTTTATATGCTGAACGCCAAGCAAAGGAGCTATACCAGTCTGACGCTTGTACATGTAACGTGCAATGAGTGTAATATAAACGTTCAAAATAAACTGATAAATCGGTTCAAAAGATCCATTTGCATCCAGACAGTATAAACATTTTGTTTTTCAATGACTTTTCATTCTGTATTGCTGAGAAACACAATTTAATTATAAACTTTTATTAATTCTTATTTTTTCCATACAATTTAAGATATCATATTTACATGTATACAGCACTGAAGGACGCTTAAAATTCTTTATTTTTCTGGATGCTTATTAATATATTATTCCATATGTTTAAAGATATTTTTTTTTAGGAACACGAATTAATACATTTTTTTTCGGGCGAAAACAAGAAAACTCGATAACTCTGGGCGAAATTTCGTGGTAAAAAGACAAAACTGCGTGGCAAATTGTCGAAATATATTTTTCGTCCCGAAATTTCGATGATTGTTTATTTGAATATTTTAATCAACTGCAATCCTTACTTGCTTTAAGACAGACCGGTCTGCAATCTGCAAATCGCGCGACCACGCTCTTCAATGCATATCCTTACCGTCATAATCACACATCTGTTTGTCAATAGAAAATAATACATGTAATATCATTTTCTTTGCAAAGTTTCAAATTCACGTGCCGCACCGCCAGCACGATGAAATCGCCCCCGCTGCGTGCGCGTCATGGATGAATGATTCCAGTTATCATGTATCGTTAGTGATCAGCATAGTCTATAATATAAGCACAAATCCATTAATGCGAAACTCGACTTATAAAAGTGTTGCGTTCAAAGTGTCATTAAAAGTGAACCACAAAGAAATTTTTATTTTTTAAAAAAAAACATTCCTATTTTGAGGGAAACCACAAACATACATTTTTTTGCGAAAAGAATCTCTTAAAGTATGTTAAATGCCGATTTTGTTAGCTGCTGGTCAGTATTTACATTTTAGGGTCACGTGACCCCTATGACGTCATCGATAGACCAAGTGTCATTTGCTTTCTTTATTTCATATAAATGTACGTAATCATTAATCATATTTAAATCATATTGTTTTTAGAATACATCCTGATATGACCTTTCTACCATTTCTCCCCCCCCCCCCCCCCCCCCCCCTATTAAATTTTGGCCGATTGAAGAATATCTCTAAATACTTTTGATACGAAAGTAAAATTAATTAATTGAGCTACACATTTACACCCTTATTCGTTCATTGTCATCTTGGATTTAGCTTGGAATTAGTTACAGTAACTGTGAATTGTTCAATAAGATATAAAGGGCTGGCAGAGTTTTGTCTATTGATGACGTCATAACAAGTGGAGAGAAGTCAGTCAATCTTTTCTCACCTGAGACATTTTTGCAACTTTCAATAGCCGATTTCATATAACTACAAATATTTTTAACATATTTTTGTACATAATGTCTTATACTCATGTTTTCTAACAGATAATAATGAAAATGAAATATTTGTGGTTGACCTTTAAGCGTATATTAGGAAAATCGATAGGTATATAACTCATTATTCTTTTTTTACAAATACTAACACTGCATGAACTCTTATGTCGATTGCATATATTATTTTAAGTACCATAGTGGAAATCATAATTAAAAATTGAACTTATCGGTTAGGAATTCTGTTTTATATCGTCCACGGCGGCCGAGTGGTAAGAGCGTCCGCCTCGGGGGCGGGAGGTCTTGAGTTCAGTCCCCGGCCGCGACATATCAAAGTCGTAAAATATGGTACTGTTATAGCTCCCTTGCTTGGCTCTCAGCATATAAGGGTAGTTTCAGGACTTGGTCCGGTGTCAGGATAATGTGACTGGGTGTGGTATCATGCAACATGTCTACGGCGTGACATTACAGTGTGGCAGCACTATATATCTGTCCCTATCTACCCTATCTCTAAGGATACGGACAAAACCAACTAAGACAAAAGCCCACTGCTATTCCTGGCAAGACGTTAACCTTTAAAGTAACATGCATGATTTATAAAACTAGTAATTAGGCAGGTCAAGTTATGAATATGAATAAATGAAGAATGATTTTGTTGTTGTTGTTGTTTTAAATCTACTGAGTACCATGTATGTGTGTGTGCATGTTTTATTATTATTATTTTATTTTAATTATTACACAAGATATATGTTCATACCTTAATCCTTTTAACTGAAACATCACACCTTTCTTGTTGAAACACCTTTCTTATTTAATCATAAACAGCATCATTGTTTTGATGGTCTATATTTCACACTTTTCCTCTATAATAATAGTGAAGTTATGCTCAATTTGACTTTAATTTTATGACAAACTGACATAACATGTTACAAACATATAAGTAAATGCGAGGATTGGAGGGCAATAATAACATGTAACATAAAACTAATTATGCCATTTTTTTTTTGAAGATCACGACATCCTAGTATGCATACAGTTAAAGTGATTTTTTTTTCTCAGTTTAATTTGATTATGTACAAATTTTGCAATATATATATTTTACATAACATTTATATTTACTTCTTTTTTTTCACATTTTTTTTTTGTTCCACCTTGCTATTGACCCTATGACCCTATTGACTTATGTTAAAATTTATAATTTCTGTCAACATCAAACTACTATCCAGGGAGAGAGAGAGAAAGGGGGGAGAATATTTACTAGAACTGAAAGAGAGATAAAAAGAATAGACAGATTTAAAGAATACATGTAATTTTCCTTTTATAAACTTTGTTTTTTTTTTTTTTAACATCGAACTTCAATGCACACACAAGCACAGG
>CM037791.1:45884815-45934815 GCA_021229015.1 Solen grandis | reverse complement strand
GCAAATTAGTTATTTTTGTAAACAAATGAATGATCTTAACTAAAATATTCTTTCTTATTTATGCATTATAGTAAAGTTGTCGTCAACGAGTATGTACAGATTGCATTTCATGAAAAATCTTTAGCACACACTTTGCTTTTCTGTCTAAAGAATATACACTGCTTTTGGAAGAATAATGGGCCTTTAATGAAAACTTCCAATATATATATACCCCATTTTCTGGTATTAACAAGGTACACAATTATGACTATGTTAATCACATTACATGTAATTTTTTACATCACTACTGCTGAACATGGAGAGCCCAAGTAACACTTTCTTTTACTATTAAAACCTTCTCTTGCCGCATTACACTTCCCAAGCCGTTATTCTATCACCTTTTAAATGACCTTCTCTGTACAGGTAGCAGTGTATGCTTGCATGAGTGACTGTGTAAACCAAACAGATGTGGCCTAATAACTGCCTTGTTCAACACAAAGGTCTTCTCCAAGGTCATGGGTGGGGTGGGGTGGGGTGGGTTTCAAGGGGGCTGAAGTCGAAGTGTAGGCTTGTGCTAGTGTTTGAAGTTATGAGCCTTCACTTTTGAAATTTAACTGCCAATCAATGCAATAATATCTTATCAAAACTCCAATTTTCTTTTTCTTTTATTATAATCATCCCAAGAGAAACTATATGCACTCTGTTGACTGTTTTGTTGTTAGGTGTTTCTAATCACAATCTTCCAAGATAATCATATCGGAAGATACTGAGTAATCATCAGCACAGCTTTTGCTGTTGCAACATACCGGTAGTGGATTCCAACTGCCCATGGTCCACGACCTAAATAACCCAACATTTTGGCTTCAAACCTCCAATCCCCCCCCCCCCCCCCCCCGCAAAAAAACAAGCATTCTGAAAGTATTGCTTACGCAATACTAAGTCCCCTACCGGCAAATAGAAAACAAAGAACCCCCGCCCTCATCACGCTGCAAACAAGTCAATTATTTGATCAATACTTTTGATGGAAGTCAAAAGAACAATAAATATCAAAAAGTCCTGAAAACTGCTATTTCAAAGAAATTTTCTAAGTCCAAGGCCCGTAATTTTGTCAAAAATCAGTGGACTGAAACGAAACTCGAAACAAACTTGAACTGTAACTCATGGTAGTAACTGACATACCAAATATTAGATCAATATCTGCAACTGTTTAGAAAAAGAGTCTTGAAAACATGTGTGTGACTGACGGACAGAGAGCAAACCTATAGTCCCCTTCGGCAATGCCGGTACAGGACCAATAATTGCTCTGCACTGTACTATCTGACTAATATTGATAGCTTAACATGATGTAGATGACCTTTTTAATAAGGCACAGGGTTCATTTGTTTACCTCATGAAAAATCATATACATATTCATGGCTTGATGAGTATCAATTTACTAAAATATGGTCTATTTAATATTTGATTTTTTTTGCTAAAACAATTTGTAGGAACAAACACTGAAGTCCCTGATCAGACAGCCTACTTTAGGATTTGGGCCTACTCTGTCTGCCAAGGCCTCAAAACATATCCTGTCTGAGGTAAAGGGTTTTCTAATGCCTCTCCATTTCATGCCACCTCCTCTGTTTCATTTTTCTAATTCAGTGTTGGGTTACAATGTAAGCATGCTTGGGCTGCTGCAAGTTTCAAAACTGATGCTGAGGTTTACAACTACTCTTCCATTAATTAGTCAGATGAAGAACCAGATCACACTGAAGTGTCTTACTTGGATCCAAACTGAAGAACATTTTAGTTCTATATTTCTAATTTTACATGTCACAGGGTGAGAAAAATGTGCAGGTGACTGTTTAAGAAAGGTAAATTATAAACACAATGTGGTCAATATGGTGGAGTGTTTTCTGGCTTTGATCCCATATGTTGCATCATAATGGACCAGTATTTTACAATATCCCTTACATATAGATAATACATGCAGTCACTTTTTTTTGGCTCCAAAACAGAAAGGCAGCCTGATTCCAAGCTTGCAGCTGAAATTGTGTAATATTGATCTATAAGTGGTGGACAAAGCCTTGCCAGGGAGGAGGGGAGACATCCATCCACAGACGAATGCTTGCTTTGGTGTGCCAAATAGACACTGTAATACACTGTATATATTTAACTTAAATTCAATGATTTATTTATCAAAGTTGTGAGTAAAATTCCACTGAAATTTCAGTCTGGTCTAATAAAAACTATTCTGAATTTTCCATTGGATTGAAAACTAGTAGTATGTTAGTATGTGTAATAAATGTCTACAGTCTCCACCATTTCATCAGCTTGTCTCAAGTGCCTACCTCCTGGTCCAGATGGAGGGTGGGGGTTAAGAGACTATGACACAAAAGTTACCTGAGTTTCTGGTACTGGCTCTGCTCTTCAAAGCTGGTAACTCAGTCTTTGTGTTGCTAGTTTTTCCTGAAACCAAATAAAGGGAATATTTAATTTTAGTCATAAATAGATAATAAATAGTCTAATGATTTGACATAAGTTATTTATTGATGGTCAATTTCCTGTCTGTAATAAGCTGAAGCTGACGAAATTCATTAACAGAGCTACTGTTAATACTAAGTGATAACGGCAATCTCTATCTTAACTTAGGACCTGGGGCCCGATTCAAATCTTCGTAAGCGTAAATTCAGATACATACTTAATAGTATTATCCTTGTGATTTTTTTGTACACAAAGAAGCATTGAATTTATAGGATTAAGTTTTATTGTGCAAATAAGAAACTGGTTGACACTATATAGGTCAACATTCTTACAAGTAAGACCAAATTTGTTTGTATCAAGTTTGGTGAAATGGGCTCCTGGCTTTTGAAAGGGTTTCTTACAATAATTCAGTCTAATACAGTAACTGCTTAGAAGGTCAAGATCTGATGAAAATGTTAACTTATGTGTCTTACAATGATTGCAAAAGAAGAATGCCTGAAAAGAATTGTCATCCTAAGCAGGAATCAAAGGTGTCACTTGCTTAGATCAAGCTTGCATACTAAACATAGACTGCAGAATGAAGTATAAATGACAACATAATCATTTGTTCTATTCTGATAAAATCAGAAAACTATAAAGTGAAACCATTTTTTTTTTTTGCAGGAGATTAATTTTCATTGATTTTGTAGATGGTCATGTCTCCTGAAATTATACTACATTATCATAAATAAAACATAAAATTGGCTTTTTTGAATGAAACTCTTGAAGATCTAAATTTAATCTTCTTTCCCATCTTCAAACTGTACAATAAATATCTTGATATTCTTGATTCTAAATCAACAGCCTATACAAAATTATTGTCACATGTTAAAATGAAATGATACCAGACACAGCCTAACATGTCACCATTGAGATTCACCATCCAGAACACTGCACCATACCACAGAAAAAAAAGCTCTTGTTCAAGACACAATTTACAGGGATTTTTTCTTCCTTATCAGGGGCGGTCAAAGGTATCTTCCCCTCTGAAATTTCTTAAAATTCATGCAGTTTCCCAAATCTGTGGACTTCTTCCCCCATAATGTGATATTAAGGCCCCTACCCCATTATCTAAAGAAAGGCCTTATGTAGTCCTATCAAGTATAATGCTTGGTAAGTCTTATTTTCAGACTTATCTGGTCATATACTGGTAACATGGTGCTTTTGCAAAGTAGAAGATGATTTCTTCACTTACATGACAAAGGGTTAACACCAAAAACTTTGAATTTCTTTTCTTTTGTCTACAATATCTTATACCCTTAGCATTTTTTTTCTAAAATTACTGTAAAAATTGCCAGAGAGAAACAAAGTATGAAATAAAATTAATGGTGAATTGCAAATACTAGGTATATACACTAAATACTTATAGATTTCCATATTCTATAAAGCATCAAACACATTGTGCACAGCTAAACAACTCACCTCCTCCAAAGCAGTATGTCACCTTTCGGAGTGGATGCATGAAATTAGCATCTTGCGCTTGTGACACAACCTCGTGACTCTCAGAACAACATGTGCACATATCAATAGTTCACTCACTCACTTCACCTTCAAACTAAGTCAAATCTGACAGTATGTACTATGTAAGTCAAAGAAGCTTCACAAAACGTGTGTTGAAATCTTATGATAGACTGGTTCTGATAGCAAGAAAACATAAGCACAAAAAGATGTTTTGGGACATGTATGGGATCAGTGAGAAGCTCTTACTAGACAGAACACAATCAATACTGTTATATCCAATACATGGAGACTAGTATGTATAGCTAGGCAGCAGGAGGAGGATAATGCACTATGCGGCTAGTTCTGTGGTGATTTTCAAATCTTTACAATTCTAGTCCGATAGTTTTTCATATACTTTGCCTGAATCACTGCCTGACAATGACACTATGTGCACAGAATGTTAGTTATAAACTATTAAGGGTTAAGAATACCATTATCTTCATGAAGCTGTAGTTGTTGTGCCAGAGTTCACTTCAATTGTATTTCAGCATAGTACACAGCAACGTCCCACCAACAGTATTTCAGTCATTTAGAGGTTATACACAGCAACGTCCCACCAACAGTATTTCAGTCATTTAGAGGTTATACACAGCAACGTCCCACCAACAGTATTTCAGTCATTCAGAGGCTATACACAGCAACGTCCCACCAACAGTATTTCAGTCATTTTGAGGTTATACACAGCAACGTCCAACCAACAGTATTTCAGTCATTTAGAGGCTATACACAGCAACGTCCCACCAACAGTATTTCAGTCATTTTGAGGTTATACACAGCAACGTCCCACCAACAGTATTTCAGTCATTTTGGGGTTATACACAGCAACGTCCCACCAACAGTATTTCAGTCATTTAGAGGCTATACACAGCAACGTCCCACCAACAGTATTTCAGTCATTTTGGGGTTATACACAGCAACGTCCTACCAACAGTATTTCAGTCATTTAGAGGCTATACACAGCAACGTCCCACCAACAGTATTTCAGTCATTTTGAGGTTATACACAGCAACGTCCCATCAACAGTATTTCAGTCATTTAGAGGCTATACACAGCAACGTCCCACCAACAGTATTTCAGTCATTTAGAGGTTATACACAGCAACGTCCCACCAACAGTATTTCAGTCATTTAGAGGCTATACACAGCAACATCCAACCAACAGTATTTCAGTCATTTAGAGGCTATACACAGCAACGTCCCACCAACAGTATTTCAGTCATTCAGAGGCTATACACAGCAACGTCCCACCAACAGTAATTCATTCATTTTCAGGTTATACACAGCAACGTCCTACCAACAGTATTTCAGTCATTTAGAGGCTATACACAGCAACGTCCAACCAACAGTATTTCAGTCATTTTGAGGTTATACACAGCAACGTCCCACCAACAGTATTTCAGTCATTTTGAGGATATACACAGCAACGTCCCATCAACAGTATTTCAGTCATTTAGAGGCTATACACAGCAACGTCCCACCAACAGTATTTCAGTCATTTAGAGGCTATACACAGCAACGTCCCACCAACAGTATTTCAGTCATTTAGAGGTTATACACAGCAACGTCCCACCAACAGTATTTCAGTCATTTAGAGGCTATACACAGCAACGTCCCACCAACAGTATTTCAGTCATTTAGAGGTTATACACAGCAACATCCCACCAACAGTATTTCAGTCATTTAGAGGCTATACACAGCAACGTCCAACCAACAGTATTTCAGTCATTTAGAGGCTATACACAGCAACGTCCCACCAACAGTATTTCAGTCATTCAGAGGCTATACACAGCAACGTCCAACCAACAGTATTTCAGTCATTTAGAGGCTATACACAGCAACGTCCCACCAACAGTATTTCAGTCATTCAGAGACTATGTCAACTTGAGACGGATATAGTGCTGTCCCAATGCAGTATCACGTCATAGATGATGATGTAGCATGATACAGAACCCAGTCCCATCATCTTGGCACAGGGCCAACCAGTCCTGGAACTACCCTAATATGCTTAGCACCATATTAGTACCACTTCTTAAGACTTCATTATATCGCGGCAAGAGATCAAACCCACAACCTCCAGATTCCAGAGCAGAAAGAAGAAACATGACAAACAACGTGAAACCATGTTTTCAAGTGTAGCCCAAGGTAAGCAAAACTATTTTTAGTGACCCTACTCACCTGAAAATCTTCACAACCTTCCTCTTCCCATGTTAAAGGTATCTATATATTAAATCTGATCATCATACCTCACTCCTAAAAGAAGTTATAAGACAGAAATGAAAAATCTGTTTTTAGCAACAGTGACCTTGACCCTATCATCCTGAAAATCAATCCCAATTTTCCTACCATGTTTAAAAAATGCAACTCTATTCTAACAAGAGGTATTCGACGGAAACGAAATGTTTGATGCCCACCCAACAACGTACCCCATTCTAATAATCAGGATATTCATTGAACATATACTCTACACAATCTATCTTCCTATGATGTCAAACCCCTGTTGGGGACCTAGACATTTTGTGTGTCAAGCTGCAAGAGTATTAGTAGAGATTGTGTGAGGATAAAATGAAAGATTAGGAACAAAATAAAATTTGTGAGTAAATGAGTGCAAGAAGGTGTTGGCTTTAAAACTAATAAAAGTAAGAGCTTTGTGTTTTCTAAGGGGAGATGTGATCAATCTGGCAGACTGCCTGATAAAACTGTTCTTCAGTTAAACAAGCAACGGTAGATGGTGGTAGACTGTTCCAGTGGAAGACAGCTCATGGAAAGGAGAATTTGTAATACACAACACTTTGGAAGGAGCTGCTTAATCAAATGTTTCCTCTGTTTGGTCATACAATATTGTAGCTTAGATTCATCATTTCATATACCATTTAAAGGCCAGTAAATTATATTCATCAAGATATGAAGTTGTACATGAATATTAAAGTAACCCACCAAACAAATTAATAAACTTAATAAGAAACGTAAACCTTTTTAGCCAAGATATCTTATGCTAAGTCACACGCTGCAGTATAGATAAATGGGTCTTTGTTTTTTGTTGTTTTTTTTAATTATCTCGTTGGTGAAATTTACTGACAATTTGCTAAAATCTGCTAAACAGAATGAAGAGGTTTTGTACTCAAGTGATCCCACTGAGTTTTGTAACTGGGGGTACAAGCGCTGTTTTAAAGCAACTTTGTAACCCTTCATATAGAGTCCCTACAATTTTGTAAGTACCAGTAAACAAACAATTTTGGGGGTAAAAACCACTCTGTAGGGGGTAATGGGTATGCTGATACTATTGCTACTTTCAGTAATCAGTAAATCTGAGATGAGACAGCTCATATATTGCTTTAAGTCTGATCAGGTGTTTAATGGTCTGAAATGGTATAAATTGACATCTAGTAAGTTGGTAATACTTCCAACCTAGTTAAATCTGTAATGTAAATCAGAACACAATCCAAACAACAGTGTATTGTTTACTTTTCCCTTCCACTCTGTGTCAGACATTTTTCTTGACATTCTGCCCTGAGGGTGTGTCCAAATTACAACTCTTAACCAATCAGAAGTGTTTCCAATCACTATGTAGTCAGCGAGACACCTGCCACATTAACTGGGTCAATCTCGTCCTTTAATTAGTCATCCCATTACCTAGAGAACAAACTATATATAACAGGTCTGACAGTCTGTATCTTGCAGGCTGAATGGGATTTATCTATAATCATGTTTACTTCTCCTGTCTGACAGATGTAAAAGTTTGTACCTTCAAATCTATATACACACGAGTCTTTCATCTGATCTGGCTTTACTTTGTTTTGTTTTTTTTCATTATTAAAATTGTGCAAAATCAAGGGCACCCTTTTCCTTTACCTTACACATTTATGATTTGATGAATTCTTATACACTTTAAATAGTAACTGAAAAAAAAAGTTTTTCTTTTCTCTGCTGTTCAGACTGCTGAATCTTAGAGCTACCACAATTTATGAGGAAACAGAGAAGACTCTGATCTAGGGCTCCTCTGTCAAAGCATCAAGACAAGTTTATGGGAGGTAAAGAGTTACTTTTTCCTGTCTTCTGTGATAAACAAAAATAAAATCTGGCTGTATGGTTTGTGTCTTATATTTTTTTTGGGGGGGGGTTTTTTAAGGGGGGGTGTTTTTTTGTTGTTGTTTGGTGTTTTTTTAATTTTGTGGGGGGAGGGGTATATTTACATAGTTTATGTGTAAAGACTAGGGTGGGGGTGGGGTATGTTTACATAGTTTATGTGTAAAGACTAGGTGGGGTGGGGGGTACGTTTACATAGTTTATGTGTAAAGACTAGTGTGGGGGGGGGGTTACATAGTTTATGTGTAAAGACTAGGGTGGGGGTGGGGATATGTTTACATAGTTTATGTGTAAAAGACTAGGGTGGGGGTGGGGGTATGTTTACATAGTTTATGTGTAAAGACTTGGGTGGGGGTGGGGTATGTTTACATAGTTTTTGTGTAAAGACTAGGGTGGGGGTTGGGGTATGTTTACATAGTTTCTGTGTAAAGACTAGGGTGGGGGTGGGGTATGTTTACATAGTTTCTGTGTAAAGACTAGGGTGGGGGTGGGGGTATGTTTACATAGTTTATGTGTAAAGACTAGGGTGGGGGTGGGGTATGTTTACATAGTTTATGTGTAAAGACAAGGGTGGGGTATGTAGTTTATGTGTAAAGACTAGGGTGGTGGTATGTTTGCATAGTTTCTGTGTAAAGACTAGGGGGGTTACATAGTTTATGTGTAAAGAATAGGGTGGGGGTATGTTTACATAGTTTATGTGTAAAGACTAGGGTGGGGGTATGTTTACTGTATATGTGTAAATACTAGGGGGGGGGTATGTTTACATAGTTTATGTATAAAGAACAAGGGTGGGGTATGTTTACATAGTTTATGTGTAAAGACTAGTGTTGGGGTGGGGGTATGTTTGCATAGTTTCTGTGTAAAGACTAGGGTGGGGGTATGTTTACATAGTTTATGTGTAAAGAATAGGGTGGGGGTATGTTCACATAGTTTCTGTGTAAAGACTAGGGTGGGATCAAACCCACAACCTTCTGATTCTGGGTTTACCCTCTAACCACTAATCTTGACCATTGTGACTGCATGGTCTTTTAATGTCTGTAGGGAAGGGTAATGAGACCTGGGAATCTTTTCATAATTTGGGTCCAGAAAGGTACCTACCGTATTCCCAATCATAAAAGATAAAAATACTTCTCACACATATTTGAAGTAAACATTCATTTTTCAAATTACTTGCAATTTCAGATAATCATTGTTTTACTTCATTACAAAGAGATAAATCAAAAACAAGTTATGGCTTCAGTAATGATAATTATAAACAAAATAAATGTACATATATCTTACCAATAATGTTAACAATACCCTAAATTTTAAAGATTTTTTTCCCCCAAATTTGTTAAATGTAAATGTCTCAATAAGACCACCCTTGGGACTGCTTTAAACTGGTCTTAGTAATGATATGGTCTGATAATTGAGTTTCAATTAACAGGAAATAGGGGAAGGGGCACCTGAAAATAGTGGTATTAATATTGAGGTGGTCTTTATATGAGGTTTTACTGTATTGTTAAACAAGAGGGCTAAGATAGCCCTGAAGTCGCTCACATGAGAAACATTGCCTGAATTCAATGCCCGAACTGCTCAAGAAATGAAGATGCAAGAGTGTAAAACAGTAAATTTGAGTAATGTTCTTATATCTCAAGGGCCTAAAATGTAGATCTATCAATCAAACACCAGCCATAATCAAAATCAACTGAGATATTGTTACCATGATCATTGTGTATAAGTTAAATGATGATTACTGATGCTAAAGTGTAAACAAAGTACAATTCTGGCATGTTTTCATAATTTAAGGTCCATAACTCCTGACCAAATTGGACAATAACAGTCATTATCAAACTTGTCTAAGAGATTATGGCCGAAGTCTGAAGATGATTGCTTAAGAAGTGATGATGCTAGAGTGTAAACCAAACTAATTGTAGACAACGGACATTCAACAATCCTGTGCTCAGGTCAGCTAAAAATCAATGAAACATGATCCTTTTTCCATATTGTTGAAATGAGTCTGTCATTTCAAAAAAGTTAACATTTACAAAACTTTTATCCATTGTTGCAATACTGGGTATTTATTTTACTATATCAAAATTTACCTCAAAATATGTCAGCATTTTTTCTTACTTGCACTTTGATTCTGGCAATAGCCATACAATTTTTTGTGACATTTCATAGCCACATGGGTCTTTGACGTTCTGAATGAAATCTAATTTATCTGTCTGCCATGTTGATTATATTTCAAGCCATTTGGATGAAACATATAAGAGTTAATTAAGAGCATCAAGTGAGTAATTCAATTTGACAAGCCTTGTATGAACAAAAAAAATGACATATTCTAGGTTATATATATATATATATATGGCATCTAAAGGAAAAAAATCACTGTGTATGTATAACCTTGAACATCCCATACCCACACTGTAAAACAGATGAGTCATAAATTTGCTATTTTTGTAAATATCAGTCTGTTTTAAAGTTTACATCAGTCTGTTTTAAAGTTTACAGTAAAGTGTACAACCCAGGCAGCTTTAAGCACAAACAAAAACCAGATCTTAACATACTATATACACTATACATAATGATATTATATACTGTGATTGATTTTAAAAATCCACATTATTACCCATGCCAAATCCCTAAATGCTTGTAAAAATGAGAAATATTGTTGAATTATTATGGTTTAATTAGCAAGACCTGATGGTATTGTGGACATTTTTGGGGCCCTTTTTTCGGCGTAGCTGTATAATTTCGATTTCAACTCGCATCTTAAACCAATCAAATGTACACTAACAGCGGTAAATAATTCTAAGCTGAATAAAAGGACTCCTGTTATTGGTTAACGCATCGTTATGGACTATAAAATTACTGTAAATAAGGGGTGCAGCTTGTATATATCATTCAGCTTGGTGTTATTACTTTTCTTTTTGATGTAAACATGAAAGTGATTTCAGTAAGTTAAATACAATCGTTTTCCATCAATAGAGGAATGCTACTTTGTGAAAATGATTTAAAACAACAAAAAAGAATCCACCGTGTTATGACATGAAACCCCTTAATTACTATGTATATTGAATTCTTCCAGCCTGCCGAGATGCTCTCATTGAAAATTAATTCGCCAAAACCAAAACAACTAATAACTCTTTTATATCATAATTGTCATATGCAATAATAATATGAACAAATATCAAACAAGCCTATTTACAGATATAATTTTTTGTATTACCGTCTATAAATAAGTATATTTCATAGAAAAAATACTGAACTATTTCTAGAGCGTACTAAATTTGTTGTGCGTCGGTCTTTCGCGCGCTTTTCTTCGGAATGTTCTAGAAGACTGGAAATCTCGTTTTTATTTCATCCTACGCCGAATATCTTTTTTAAAGATATTTCTTGTTTAATCAAAATTAGGTCAAAGGTCAAGGTCAATTGCATAAAGAAGAGCTCCATCCACTTAAGCAACTGTCCAAATATTTAAGCAGTCCAATGAAACACATAGAAGTTATAGCAGATTAACAACAAGGTCAACCTCAGCAGACGCCTGACATCAACAATTTAAAAAACGAAATTTTACATCCCACCAGCCTTTATTCATTCATCTGGTGACAATGAATGTTTGCGATACAGGCACTAAACTACTGCAATATCCTACCATAAGCAAATGGCATAATACCACATCTAGCCACAGAATCTAAATACCACTGACCTGAATTCATTTTAATATATATCATGTAATGGAGTCATTAATTTACCCCCATGAAGACATGTTTTAACATTTTGGCAAACAGAGCAGACCCAGGCCAGATAGCTTCTAGAAATCAGTGTTTAATTATCTTTTTTTTTACGTTCAGTGTGGTAACTGATTTTTCAGGAGGTAAGTGCTAAGCTGCATTAGGTTTACTATCATGGTATTGATAGCTGACACTAAAGGGGAAAAGCCAGGTTGAATGTCACAAGGACTAAGCTGCATTAGGTTTAATGTCATGGTACTGTAAAGGGGAAAAGCCAGGTTGAATGTCACAAGGACTAAGCTGTATTAGGTTCAATGTAATGGTACTGATAGCTTACACTAAAGGGGAACAACCAGGTTGAAAGACACAAGGACTAAGCTGCATTAGGTGTAATGTAATGGTATTGATAGCTGACACTAAAGGGGAACAGCCAGGTTGAAAGACACAAGGACTAAGCTGCATTAGGTGTAATGTCATGGTACTGATAGCTGACACTAAAGGGGAACAGCCAGGTTGAATGTCACAAGGACTAAGCTGCCTTAGGTTTAATGTAATGGTATTGATAGCTGACACTAAAGGGGAATAGCCAGGTTGAAAACCACAAGGACTAAGCTGCATTAGGTTTACTGTCAAGGCACTGATAGCTGACACTAAAGGGGAACAACCAGGTTGAAAGACACAAGGACTAAGCTGCATTAGGTGTAATGTCATGGTATGATAGCTGACACTAAAGGGGAACAACCAGGTTGAAAGTCACAAGGACTAAGCTGCATTAGGTGTAAAGGACTAAGCTGCATTAGGTTTAATGTAATGGTATTAATAGCTGACACTAAAGGGGAACAGCCAGGTTGAAAGTCACAAGGACTAAGCTGCATTAGGTTTAATGTAATGGTACTGATAGCTGACACTAAAGGGGAACAGCCAGGTTGAATGTCACAAGGACTAAGTTGCATAAGCTTTACTGTCATGGTACTGATAGCTGACACTACATGTGAACAGCCAGGTTGAAATTCATTAAGACTAGGCAGCCAGTTTTAATGTCATGGCACTTAATAGGTCAATAAAGGGGAACGGCCAGATTGGTAGCCACTAGGGCTAGGCAGACAGTTTTAATGCCATGGTATTGATAGCTCATAATAAGGGAGCAGCCAGTTGAGGAGTTGGTAGAGCAATCTCTCAGTAAGTGAAAGGTCTTGAGTTTGATCCTAGTCAGGTGGAGTATGAAATACCCTTTACCACGTACAAAATTTTAACCATTGCCATCTCTCTCTATCAAAACTGATGAACAATTTCACAAGTTTAGATGTTTTGGATGCCAAATTTGCCAGTTTAAGAAACCTGTATGTAAACTGACTGGCAGTAAACATGTTCTGAAATTATAATACTAAAAAAATAATCCACTTTAAGTGCAATCTAAACAAATGACACTGATGTGTTTGTTGCATCTGCACCAGTATCGGTGGTCAGGGACGTAGCTAGCTTCTGTTCATGTGGATTCATAAGTGTACTAAGGGATGCAGGGGCATTATATCCCCTCCCTCAACTTGAAATGTCTTAAAACAATGGTGCATTCTGGCCATTCTGAGGTGCTATATTTAATACAGAAAATGGACAGTTTAAAAGCATTGAAAATTGGTATGTGTGGAATGTGGCTCCCTGCTGACACACTGCTGGCCAATACAGTCTTATCTGTCTGGACCCAGCAGGTGGCTGTTAAAGGGGCCCCGAGGGGTTGGGTGGGAGGGTCATAAAGATCAATCACAAAATGTAGTAATAACTATGAAAATCTATTTAGTCAGTGTAATTAATTATTAGCACTTTATAAAGATACTTTCTATTATCAGCATCATTTAATTGTTGTTGTCTTAAATTTACAAATTCTTTACTCAGCAGATTTTTCCTCTGAAAGTCTAGCCCCGTTTTTTGTTTGCAATAATCAGATTGCTTAAAAAAGTCTTAAAGAATGGCTATTAACTTTGTCTGGTTTTCTTTGTCTGACAGCCGTGTTTTTGCGTATGGGCAACTTAAATAAACTTTTTACTTTTATTATTATATATCAATTAATGTTACTTAAATGGTATTCTGATATATTACACAGATCTGATTCAGCCCTATCAACCTGTTACAACTACTTTCATAGTGATGACAATTTAATCAACATGATGTACACTTTTACCACTATGATCTTCATGAAAGAACTCTTATTGAGTTGATTAAGGTACATTTCACATATTTTGAATCTGTTCAAGTTTAAATTTGCAAGTATTTTGAAATTTTCCAACATTTTTGTTTTCAGATTAATTTCTCAATAAAGGATGAAAAGCCATAAGCCCTCCCCAGGAACCTTTCTTTCACCATCCATTCTATTAACTATAGATACTGCCATATATCTGGTTTTTGTCGGGAGTTAACTTCTACAGGCTGTAAATAAAGATACCCTTTATATGTTTGCTGTTTGGAGAGAAAAATGCATATCAAGGACACCTGCTTTTGAGGGGAAACATGCCCTGCTTGAATCTATACAACTAAAAGAATGAGTTAAATTGTTTTGTTTTTTGTGTTGGATTTGGAATGTTATGAAACAACACTATGTATAAAGAGTATAATCATGGTTTATGTAGTAACCATTCAGTAGTTGTTGTGTTATTTGTGTTTTAAAATAAATATAATTGCTAAGTTTTACAAGAGCTTATGGTGAATCCACCGAGTTTGGATAAATCTAAAAGTAACATTTTTGAGGTCCACACCTTATAGTGGGTTCTACTTATTTTAAAAAATATGTCTACATTTCTGGGGGAACCTCGACTAACCTCGCAGCCACATTGTATCAGTGTTACAAAACAACAAATCATTATTGAGCCCTCATTTTAAAGCAGCTCATTCACAGATGATCGGTAGAAATTAAAAAAAAATTCTACTCTCCCTCATTAATATTGGTGAAGTCTTTGTTTCCTGACAAATAAACTCGGCACTTGTAGGTAAATTTCACAGAAAATGCTATTTTCGTAAAACATGCTCTGCAAAATCGGTTAAATAAAGAATATGGTATCCCTGAAGCAGGTGCTTGCAGTACCATGTGACACGTTCTGCAACTTGGCGTCTTCACCAGTTAAGGGGGTAGCAATTTTGTAAGTTCAGCCTATGAAGTTAGTATATGTAGAAGGGTGAACGTGATAAGCAAAGTAACAGCAAATAAATAGAAAATCTTAACATAGGTTTTATAATTCTAAATATAGTTTCAATAGTTACTATCTATGATGGTATTGCCTTTGAAAGGGAAATCACCCATTTCTTTTCTTGTCTGTCAATGGGTACTGATAGATGTAATACACACATAAAGTTAAAAATCTAATTCTTAGTCAATGACCATCTGTGAATGAGCTGCTTTAACTACACATCTCCTATTATTAATCTTTGAGAGTTACCCAATTTATCTTTCGAGTCTATATTGTGTGGCATTTATAAAAGCGCTCGGAAGGAAGACACTGTAATTTGGCATGCGTTACGTATAAACAATGATGTTCACATATTCCTACAGTATAAAGTGCACATGAACAGCATGGTATATGGTCCTAGGCTAAGACAACTTCATAGATGTTAATATTGCCACACCAATAAGAGACAACGTATTTTTACAGCCCAAGTTTAACTAGTGCATTTTTTATTAGCGCGCGCACCATATTATAAGTCTTGTGATGTTTCTTTCTTTCAATTTGATTGTCATTCCTGTAGAATTTGTTACATTCTGCTATGTAGGTTGCAAAAAAAATTATAACTGTTCACAGCAATCCAAAGTGTTCATAAATTAGTCCATTCTGCATTTTTTCCGATGTTACAACTATTATCCTCACCTTTAAAATTTAACATGTGACAGCAATGGGTCCTTTTAATTTTTATCTTCGTTAAACTTGGTTTATTTTTATTTTATCTTCATTATTCAACTCCATTTTATGCCATCAAAAGCTAATAGATGGCCAGTTAACCTAACAATAATATTTCCAGGGATTCTGACAGTGCTGAAAGGTTAACAAGTACTTAAGCTCACATCAACAGTTACTACACCTGATCAATTTAAGTAATGCAGTGTGATGTAATCACTGTGAGGAGTGTGGCTCTGTGGAAGATTAATGACCATCAGAAAGAAATTGTAGGTCATTCATCACAGAGACCATGCCCAATCCCAGTGGGATCGAACCGACAATCCTCAGTTTCACTGCCAAGCGCCACCAAAGCCAATTTATTTATGTGAAATCCATGGTCCCTATCTTGTGGTTGACTTGTTGAGCACTGGGACATGACAAACTCATGCATTCAGTTGAATCCCAGCAGTATAATAAAATTGCTAGTTTTCGCAGAACTTTTTCTGGCTGTATTTTATTTTGTACTTCTGAAATTGTTAATGAGCAATTCTGGAATATGTTATACTCACCTGTTTAGATAAGTTCTTACAACTTACAATAATCCCTCTCAACTGTATCTATAATTACTTAACTGATATCCTATACAGAGCTGATATGAAAAGGGGTAATATAAAAAAGCAAATATGCATTTGATTTTTATAGTCCTTCAAATTTTTAAGTATAACAAAAATAAAGTTAAAGTTACACAGGTCATTAGATAATGGTATGCTTCACTTAATTAGAACAGGTCATATTACATACCAAACAGCTTTAACCTGTAGTGATTAACTTGTCTTGATTCATTAATAAGTATAACAACTCAAGTGACATCCCTTAATTTCTTCAAATTTATTATTAAACCAAAACTGAAAACAAAACTTATGCTATGAATCTGTGTTAAAATTTTCATTACATGGTAGAAACATAGTGATACACAAATAGCATATGTATATTAGTTCAAGAGTAAAATCATTAGAATACATACAGAGGTTGTGTGTAGCCTACATGTGTTATACGCCAAACTTCAAGACCTACCTTACTTTTTCTCTCTATAATGAATCATTTGATAATGTTAGTGTAGTCTCAACAAATATTAAAAACACCATCCCTAATTTGACCTCAAATACATGCAGAAAACAGTGTGTCAGTTTAACAGTCTTAGTGTTTATACCTTTCATGCTGTCTGCTCAGTTCATCTGTTAATTAGTTCTTCTCTCCAGATTCCTTCATAAACTCAGCTGCCATTTGCAATCTATCTCTCTGACCCTCACATGTGGTGTGTTGTGTAGAGTGGGCTATTTTTAGCCACAACAAGGTTGAGCGATTACTTCTCTTATCTCTAGTGGTGTATTGTGCCACATGGTAGTCATGTGACCTGTGCTATCAAATTTCCAGCCTCCTGATTGGCTGTTGCGTAACCTTTTATTGATTCATTAATGCACCGTACAAAAGCAGTGTTTACAGTGTGGGGCTTACCAAAGGGGTTTGAATGTATTACTTTAATTCAGACAGGGTTTACTGAATACACAGTACTCCTTGATATTATATATAATGGGTATGTTTGAAAGGTTTTGACAGTAAATACATTCAAAATATATCTGTTTTTCTGAAAACTATGAAGTGAAAGCACATTTTTTTATCAGTTTTGGTATGTTGTGTATAGACTTATGCAGACATAATAGACATATGACATAATAACCAAATGCAATGATTTGTATATCATTTGTCAATTATAGCTATTAATGATAGGATAATGATTAATTGAGCTTGCTCAATATATTATAGAATATATGCCATTCGAAAGAACCCATGCATTCTTTCTACTCTAAACCAAAATATGATATTCATTTCTCAGCTTAATGTCTTACAAATGAGAGAATAAATAAGAGTGCTGAAATTGCGAAAATGTGAAATAATTTTATATAAGATTAGGATCAAATTGGAAAATGATTCCCATTCCTTTTGCTTTATCATAGCTAGAGCTAAAAAATAACTAAAATGGCATTTATAACAGACTTACAGTGATTTTTGTGTGTGTGCAAAAATCATTGTATTCATAATTTAATCTAATACTTAATTGAACAAGATAGGGTGGTTTATAGAATAAGTAGAATTTTCTTAGAGATTCATCTTTAATGAACTAGTTGAGATAAATTTTTTAGTTACAACAGTAAAACATATAAACTCACTTAAATTTTGGTTTAACTTTAAACCAAGCCTGTACTCATTAAGTTTGATTACTTCCAATGAATTAACTCAAAACTGATATATAAAGTACTTCTTATAAATTATAAGACACAATTAAGTTATTATTAAGAGTTATAATACCCCCATTACCCTGGTAAGACAGGGGATGGGGGTCGGGGGCTTATATAAAAATTATTTTGTCCAATTAAATTGATCTCATCGTCGGTTTGCACAAATTTGTTCAGGCTCCCAGGCTCTTACTTTGCAAAGGATCATTGGATTTTAATATTATTTGGCACAAATGTTTGTCTTAAGACTTCAGTGTTGTCTGCAAAAAAAAAAAAAAAAAGTTTGCTTGCTAAAAGGGCAAGGTCATACTCAGAGTTCAAAGGCAAAAAAATGTGTCTTGATTTACTTGTCCTTAACGATGGGTCAGTGGATTTCAAAATATTTGGCGAAGGTTTTGGGGATTTTCAAGTAAATTGTTACAAATGTCAGCAGGGTTTTCCCTTGATATTTACAAAATGGGGACAAAATGACCTCTTGATATATATATATAGAGAGAGAGAGAGAGACCAATTCTGAAACATTTGGGCATCATTTTGAGTGCCAGGGAAAACCCTGTATTAGCCTTTTAAGACAGAGTGTCACAAGCAGGATTCAGATTATAAGTTCAAAGGTCAAGGTCATGCTTGGTTGTCAAAGGTCAATAATGAGTGCCAATTTCTTTGTCCAGGACCTAACTTGACAAAGTATCAGAGAATTTTCAAAATATTTGGCATAAATGTTAGAGTGCCATGTCATGCTCAAATTTCAACGTAATACATGTTTATGGTAGAAAAAGAATGCTAATTTGTTGGGGCACAAATGATTGCCTTATTAATACAGAGTGTTGTTCACAAGAACCATATCACTACCACAGAGGGTCAAGGTCATATTTGTCAAAGGTAAAATATCAATGCCACTTTGCTTGACAAGGCTTAACTTTTCAAGAAACTTGATACTAATGTTTGCTTTATTTACAAGTGTAGTTTAAACTTATTTATTTTACGTCGACTGGGAAACAAGTTCTTGCAACTTATATTAATCCCTCTTGACAGTTCCTGGGTTGGACCAGTACTTTGCACCTGGGAAGGTCATGAATAGTTCTTGCCTCCAACGGGGTTCGAACCCACAACCTTCGGATCCGTAATCGGATACGTTACCACTGGACCACGGCACCCTCCTTACAAGGAGTGTCAAGTGCAGGATTCAGATTGTTTGCTCAACGGTCAAGGTCAAACATGGAGGACAAAGGTAATAAATAAATACAAATAGGCCTGTCTGGGCTTTCACTTTTCTATTGACTGCAGGATTTTCAAATTGTTTAACTGAAATGTTTGCCTGTAGGTGGGATTGTGCATGTCAGAGCCATATCATTGCCATGGATTTTGGATGGTATGTCAACTGGTAAATAGCATCCACATGTTAATTACTGAGAATTAGCAGGTTCAGTGGGTGTAGTATGTTCAGTTTTAACTTATTACTAATCTCTCAATCAAGATGTTTCTGAAATGGATCAGCACCCATCATTCTAAAAAATTTACCTTAAAAATATTCATTTATAAATTTATGAATATATTAAACAAGAGGACCAAGATGGCCCTAAAGATGCTCACCTGAGAAAAACTGCCTTCATTGCCTGTACAGTTACTAAATTATAGCATAGTTGTACTGAATATATAATCCATTAAATCATTTCTCAATTTCACGAACTAAACTGCGCCTGTGGTCAAAATTTGAAGTCAACTTTACTTATAGATTAAACAGTGTCAGTGAAACTTCAAAGCAATTGTTTAAGAAATGAAGATGCTAGAGTGTAAACAGTGAAATCTGGCATTTTTAATAATTAAAGGTTAATAACTCCTGACTTATAATCTGATATCAGCCATAGTCAAATTTGGCCTAGAGATTATGGCTATTAACATTATCAGAAATTTTGAAAATGATTGCTTCAAAAGTGAAGATGCTAGAGTGCAAACAAAGTTAATCTGGCAATTTTTAACATTAGAAGGGAAATAACTCCTGCCCTAATTGGCTGATATCAGCCATAATCAATTTTGACCTAGAGATTATGACTATAATGTCATAAAGTTTGAGGATGATTGCTTAAAAAATGAAGATGCTAGATTGCAAACAAAGAGAAATCTGGCATTTTTTAAGATTGAAAGGAGCATAAATTCTGTCCTAATTGGCCAATAGTTATTATAGTTATCAACAGTTTCTTAGAAAAAAGCAATAAAGTGATTGCAGAACTGCATAAAAGAGCGGTTTTAATGAATTCTTATATTTCATGTAACTTCCTTATTTCCAGTTTTAAAAAGCTAAGTACCGTTTTGTTTTCTCCCTATAACTTAATGAATTTTAGGTCAATCTTTAAAATCTTGACACCAAAAAGAACAGCCAGGCATTGTTTTACAAATTATATTCATACCCTTATTTACAAAAATCAATAATTGTCCAGGTATAAGATATTAAGTGAACTTGGGGTAGCAACATTTCTGTTTTTCTGCCATAACTCAACAAACATCATCTGAAAGGTCTTTCAAAGCACTACAAATTTTACCATAGTATCTCGATAAAATATTTTTTGTTTTTGAGATATTTAAGGCTGAAGAAAAAAACTATAATTGACATATGACCTTGACCTTAGCGATTTTTCGGAAATGGAAGTGACTGATGACAATAAGAGGCTATGTTGCACCTTCATTGAAAATTTTATGCAAATCGGTCAAAAACTTTGTCTTCCAGTGCTAAAAAACTGTACATTTTGGATTAAGATTTTGATAACACGCCATGATGTCATTTTACAGTCATATGACGTCAGTCTTCTTAAAGCGGAAAGAAAGCAATAGGTCACATGTTCTGTCCAAATTTCAAGTTTCTAGCCTGTCTGAGTGTTTTGTAATACTTAAATACATTTTCAGGTCCAAATGATGGCTGTAGAGCGAAAACAAACTTTGGTAGCTTTTTTCAGCCCTGATGTCATGTGACGTCACATGAAGAAAAAAAATGTGACGTTCAAAAGGGCTAAAAGCACTGATGATACTGTTAAAATTTCATGCTGCTGGCTCATCGGGAACCTGTTTTAATTTGAACCTCAAAATAAAGAAAAAAGTAGAACTAGATTTCATTTGTTCTGAACAAACGATAGGGCTTTCTGCTCTGCAAACCTTATCAAACCTGATCAGATTTAATTACTTATCCTGACATACATCATCTGTGAAAAAATGAAGAAAATCCATCCTGAATTGACAGCTGTAGAGATGAAATCTGTGACATCAAATGATGTAATATAAAAATGAATGTCATTGCTATATAGCTTTGTTTTCTGTTATTATTTCACGAAGCTGACTCTTCAAGAACCTCTTTAAAATGACTATATTTTTTAAACTTGGAGTCCCACAAGGGATTGAAGAATCACTATATGCAAAAAAAAGTATACAAGGCTCCTTTCCTACCAATATTTATATCTTATATTTTCATTGATTTTATTTTGCTGAATTTAAAGGAGCACAGAGCATTAAAATACATTACAGCAGCATATTATATATCTAATGAAACAGAAATAAAATTTGGAACAATATGTGAAAATAACAGCAGAAGCATTGGGAAAAATGTTTTTTAAGAATTTCTTATTATTGATGTAACCTTTTCATATGATGTCCTATTTCAGAAAACTAGGTACCGTTAGAAAGGTCTTCAAATTTCCAATATTTCACCTAATTTATATTTCAACCTAGATGTAACGGCTTTTGAGATATAGATGGTTAAACATCAAGGTAACAACAAGAAACAACAAAAAGATGTTCATGTCAGCTACTACTTTTCGAAAAATAACTTTGTAATTATTGTTCCGATCATTATCTGCATACCATTAGAACAGCACTTCATCAAGCTATAAATAATGTTCTTAAAATTATTTTCAAAACTTAATAGATTAATAATTAATAAATTAAAAAAATCAGCAAAAAGATATTAATGTCAATTAATACTTCCCGACCATAACCTTTTGGTTGATGTTGAGCACGTACAAACTTTTGTAGCTTTCTTCAACCCTGACGTCACATGAAGAAAAAAATTGCTGTGATCAAAGTGCCAAAGTCACTGTGCATACTGTGAAAATTTCATGCTGCTGGCTCATCCAAAACCTGTTTTAATTTGAACCTCAAAAGAAGAAAAAAGTAGAATAAAAAAAATAGCAATAATAATAATAGTAATAATAAATATAACCTTGACCTTTGCAAATTTCCGGAAACAGAAGTGACATTCCTCTAAAGGATCATAATTATGCTGCACCCCCAGTAAAAATTTCATGCAAATCAAAAAAAAATAAAGCCTACAGGGCTTAAAAACCATTTAATTTCAATACTATTTATTTTTACTTATGACATTCATCTGTTCAGAATGTAATGAAGATTTATATTCTCTTCAAATATCAACTCATGTAGTAGCGATGTTATATGTATTTGAAATTTGACGTCCATAGTTCGAATCTTGGATTCGCCATAGAACCTTTGCCTTTTACGAATTTGGAAAAACACACCCAGGGATGCCCAACTAGAACTAACATACACATTCTGTGAAATTTTTATGAAAATTGTTTCAGAAATAATGGTTGTAGATCACATACAAACGTTTTTTAGTTGACAACAAGTTTTACGTCATATGACGTCATAGATATATGAAGATCATTGAAATGCAAAATTCAGTATCTGAAGCATATGCTATTAAATTTTCAAGGTGCTCGTATGTTTGCAACATATAGAAGTTAACACGTAGACATTAGAAATTATCTTTCACCTTATGGCGTCAAATGACGTTCATCTTCACAGAATGTAAAACACAACTTATATTCTGTAAAAAAAAAATCAGCTTTCTAACTCATCCATAAGTGATTTAATAGGTATTTGAAATTTGATGTCAATAGTTTGAATCTTGGAGTTCGCCAAAAAACCTTCGCCTTTTCGAATTTGGAAACACGGACACCAGGATGCACAACTAGAATGTAACATACACATTCTGTGAAATTTTGATGAAAATCGGTTCAGAAATAATGGCTGTAGACTGCGTACACTTTTTTGTTGCTTTTTTAAACCCTGACGTCACGTGATGTCACATGAAAAAAAGAATTGCTGCTTTCAAAAGGGCCTAAGTCACTGTGTCTACTGATAAAAATTCATGCTGCTGGCTCAATGGCAACCTGCTTTAATTTGAAGGTCAAAAGAAAGAAAAAAAATAGCATAATAATAATCAGAAAAAACATAACAAACACTATAGGACTTTCTGCTGTTGCAGAAAGCCCTCATAATGATAATAAGAAGAAACATAATAAACCCAATAGATCTTTCTGTGAAAAGCAGAAAGCCCTAATTACTAAACGCATCATGAGAGTTGTTATTTCTTGAAAATCAGGAAATCATTCTGTAACCCTTACTATGCCAAATTTCTCAATAGTACTTGTCCATTCTTCATTTTGGACTGTACCATTAGCTGTTTATGGGGGTGCTTGATGAAAATTTATTGACTGAATAGTGAACATTGCAGATAATGATCAGACTGCATGGATGTGCAGGCTGATCTTGGTCTGCAAAAGTGTGCAGGCTGATCTTGGTCTACACTGGTCATAAAGGTCACAGAAGTGCCTATAGCAGAGTCAGGGTTTATATAACCATGCAGATAATGCAAGGTATGTTTGGTCAATTTTTGCTAAGATTATATCAAACCATTTCAAACCTTATCTTCCTGTAGCTTAATGAAATCTGAAAATGAGATTGTAATAGTATGTACATGACATTTCTCCGAATTTTATTTTGATCACGATTTGTTCTTATACCAAAATGTAGCATTTCATTTTATTTTTAAACTTCATTTAGCGGTCACCTCAGTTAAGCGGTCACTTTCTGTTGTTCCTGTAACAAACTCGACCCAACCCAGGATTGAACCCAGTCCGCCGGCATGCGAGTCCAATGTTCTAACCACTGAGCCAAAGAGTCGACTCCCTGATGCAGTTGTCAGAGATTGTATTTATACCTGTGACAACGCATCCTCACATTCCCTTGACTGACCACTTATAACAGGTTTGACTGTATTACATCATCATGGAGTTGAAACTTACCTCTATGTAGATAGCTATACAAATTACAAAATAGTACGTAAGCCCTGCACCTGGAAGAGTCACAATAGTCTGATTCATACTTTTTTTTTAATGATTTTTAATTACTGCAGTAACCTCAGTCAGACTGAGTCTTGTGTTGGGCTGAGATTGTAGACTGGTCACAAATATTCACAAATTGTTTTCTGTTACAAAACACTTAATTCTGTCGGTAGTTAGCCTGGTGGCTAGGCTTTGACCCTGTCCACTTTTACCTAGAAGCCCATCTGGACCTGATAAAACTGACCAGTGACCCAGTTTTAATGGACCACTGTCACTAATGAATGACCAGCAGATATAATGGATTGTACTGCTCTGGTTTTCTTCACAAAGTTTGATCAAAGATCTCTACAAGTTTGTAGATCTCAGGTGATTTGATACAGTGAACTGTGAGGGACTTGGTAATAATGCAATGCATTGGGTAATAACTGAGTTCCTTCAACAAAAGGTCCACACACACACACATTTTTCTCAGGGTATAAAATTGAAGAATTAAGAGTTTGTTAACCTATAATTATTCAAAACACTATCAATTAAAGATGAGATTGAAAGAAGTAAATGCCTTACACTGTTTCATTCACTGGCAGACCAGCATTCAGAGGACAGTTCTCCGTCTTTCTGCCTTTCAGAGCTCTGACACACCATCTGTGAAATCTGAAATTCCTTGACTTTCCCTGTTAATTACCTGAAAAAAAAAAAAAATATTGTAACAACTATACTGCTAGCTCCTGTCTACCATAAAGATTGGACTGTGACTTTTAGTCTGTAGTAGAGATAATGCCCTTATACTCTTCAAATATTTCTATGATGTTAAAATTCACGGAGATCCAAATTTTTAATGGGAGCTGCATGCACATTTTATATAATCTTTTTTAATGAATATTGTTGATGTCTACAGTTCTGTGTGGATTTTTACAATGTATAATGTGCTGTATCATATGCTTATGCAATTGGGTTTAATGATATTTTTCATGTAACTTATAAGTTAATATATTACAATTGTATGCTTTTTTGGTATTTAAATTTGGGTAGTTCATCAGACAAGAAGACACTGAAGTCTTTTGTTAAAATTATTGGTATAAAAAGATGCTGTTTCAATGTTTAAATGTCAAAGGGATAAAAATTCTCAACTTTTAATGTCTGAGTCCCTTAATGGACGGTTCCGCAATTTCTATACATGTAACTCCTCCCCCTGTTGATATTAAATACCTTGGTCAAGTGCTCACACTGACCAGTATCACAAACAAAAGTCACATGTACTTTTCATTAAAGTTGGTCAACCGTTCATTTACACTGGTTGGATAAGCTGGTTAATAAAAACAAATATGATTGACAGTTTAGGAACCATCCATAGCCATATTCCGTATCTTGTCACTAGATGCATGGTAATATTTCCATGAAACTTTGTCACTTTGAAGACATCCAAAAATAAAAATTTTAAAAGTTTTATTACATGTGGGGGAGATAATCTGTATTTAAGTTAACATTGAAGTCTATGGGATATATGAAATTTCTGTGAATATGAAATCTGAATTTGATTCTCGAGAAAATCTCACAGTAGAAATATATAGGCATTATATTAAGATTCTGTTTTAAATTTCATGAAAAAAATCTAAACTTTACCGTAGGAAAATGGAGAAAGTCACTCTTTCAGTTTTTTCATGACAGATAACTCATGACAACAAAATTATCAAGGGGAGATAATAAAAGAAATATGTCAATTTGCCCCTAAGACTGTTGTAAAGTTTTATGCATAGCTTTGATGGAATTGATGGCTATTATGGGGTGTATACCTTAATGTTCACTTGACTATGAGTGATCTTTCTTCAGGATTTTTCAGATCAACTGTCTCAATGTTAATTGATCTTCAGTGAGCCAAGTTTTCAACAATATAAACTAATCAAAGTGCACATTAAACTGAGAGACTGTGAGCAGGATTTACTTGGTGAAATAGCTATAATTTTAATTTAATTCAGTGTTAAATCAGTAGAGGTAATGGTAATTTAGTGATGCCAAAAACTCTACATATTTTCCTGCGACTCTAGTTACTAGTAGTAAGTCAGCTGAACTTACTCTTTGTTTCATAATAACCCCGCCCAATAGTGTTTCATAATGATCTGAAGTGAGGTTCCATTCATAAATAGCATATTTAAGGAGGTCATGACCTGATAATTGCATTGAATTGATACACTACTGAGTATGGAGTGATATAGTGCGATGAAAATGGCTATGATAATTATGCAAATCAACAATGCTGGCTTTTGTTAATTGATATATGTAAGACTAAAACGGGATCCATGCAGTCTAAAACCAAAATGTAAAGACAGAAAATTAATGCAGCCTTCTAAGATAGTTAAGCACATTTTCTCTTTTTATTATCAATATTTTCAACTGTGTGTACAGGTTTTGGTTATTTTTTTATGTATCCAAGATAACTAAATCGTAAAGGTAAAAATGTATGTTTTTACCATACACATGTTTCTCGCTTAAATTTTTAGACAATTTTTTGTGTGCTATGTACCCTCCATAATTCACCTGTGGTTCAAAGCATGACCCTGCTTTGGTGGAGTAGAGAAAATCCAGGAATGTAAGGGTATGAAACACTATAATTGCTTTATATGCCTCTTGGAGGTTAGGAAGAACAAAATGGTATCAACTGCTGTAATAGCTCAGCTGGTATTAGCTTGCACTTGAATTTTTTATGCAGCATACTGCAAGGTTAGGTTGCAGGTTCAAATCCAGCTTGGGATGTTTTTGTTTTTTTATGTTGCTTTCTTTAATATTCAATTTTTATACGCCCATCTTAAGATGGGGCGTATTATGTGAACATTCACGGCGGGCGGGCGGGTGTGGAACATTTGTTGTCCGGGCTCTAACTTCAATACTGTTTGCCCAATCCTTTTCAAACTTTCCACACATGTGCATGGCCATAATATCTTGGATGAGTTCGATATCCAGCATTATCGCGTGAAAGACTTAAAAGTTATGGCCCTTGACATACACAAAATACTTGAAATTGTGATTGTCCGGGCTCTAACTTCAATACAGTTTGCCCATTTCTTTTCAGAGTTTTCACACATGTGCATGGCCATAATATCACGGATGAGTTTGATATCCAGCATTATCGCGTGAAAGACTTAAAAGTTATGGCCCTTGACATACACAAAATACTTGAAATTGTGATTGTCCGGGCTCTAACTTCAATACAGTTTGCCCATTTCTTTTCAAAGTTTTCACACATGTGCATGGCCATAATATCACGGATGAGTTCGATATCCAGCATTATCGCGTGAATGACTTAGAAGTTATGGCCCTTGACGTACACAAAATACTTGAAATTGTGATTGTCCGGGCTCTAACTTCAATACCGTTAGACCAATCCTTTTCAAACTTTCCACACATGTACATGGCCATAAAAGCGCGGATGAGTTCGATATTCAGCAATTATCGCGTGAATTACTTAGTAGTTATGGCCCTTGAACACTTGAATAAGTCAAAAGAGACATTTTCCTTCAAATTAATGGAAATGTTTCAACATGATTGTTTTAATAAGTAACATTCATTAACTAATGGGATTTAGGAGACAATAGCTTGTTTCTCTGAGTTATTTCTGAGAGTCCCCATACTGTGATGGGCGTATTTTGTGGCAGTCCTGACCCTTGTTTACCTATAAAAATAAAAAAATATTCTATATTGATTTCCTTTGATTTATACATTCATTTAAGTAAATCTTAAAAACAGTAGTATAGGGATTGGGGGTTCTGGACCACTTTTGCACCGAATGTCCTTTACATTATATTTTTAAGCGTTTTTCTTACAAATAGAGCCCCCTTTACTTCTTTATTTTCCAAATGTGTACCCCCGCTGTTGTCTAGCCAATTTGCATAACCCCATTTTTGGGGTTTTCTGCAAACCAATTTTCCCCCTATTTGAACCCCATTTGGACCACAGGGTATAGAGACTGGTGGTTTTGGGCCACTTTTGCACCGAATGAGGTTTTTAATTGTTTTTTTCAGAGCCCTCTATACTTTTTTTTATTGTGTACCCTAGCCAATTTGCACCTGGTGGTTCTACCATTTTTGTTCCCGAACTATTCCATGTAGAAGGGGTCCCTATACGTTTTTTCCGATGTAGGCTGTTTTTGCAGCTGAGCCTGTTTTGGCTGATCTTGCTTTGGTGTCCAGGTTACCACTTTCCAGATGAGTATCGCGGCTAGAGAAAGGTAGGTATATCTCTCAACTGTTGACAAGATATCCTGCTTTTCCTCGGTGAGTTCATCCTTGGTCTGTTCGAGTTCGTCTTTGGTTTGTTTTAGTTCGTCTTCGGTCTGTTCGAGTTCGTCCTTGGTCTGTTCGGCAATCATATCGTCTATAAAAGATATGTCATCGCGGATTCGAGCTTCTGCCAACATATTTGAAACTTGTTCTACCAAAGATTCTAGCCGCCCTAACCATCCGTAGAAGTCTTCTACAGAGGGGCCCAGAACAATATCGGAGCTGGGGATGGAGCCTACTATAGCGGAGTCTGGCACAATAGCAGAGTCTGTAGGCGCAGTGGGCACAATAGCAGAGTTTGCAGGGGCAGCGGGCACAATAGCAGAGTTTGCAGGCGCAATAGAGTTTTCGGGGTCTCTCCATATTTTATATATTCTAGCACTCCCTATATCAAACCGCTTTTTCGCCTCTTCTACCGCGTACAGCTGTCCTCGAAGGGCGCGGATTTCTTGGATTTGGTCTTGCGATAAATCTTGTTTCATTATTTCTATATTTCTCTAAAAGAGATCTCGGGAGACCTGGGAAGAGCCTCGGAAACCCGGGAAGAGCCTTGGGACTAGAAGATTCCGCCTAAGATCTCATCTATATAGGAATCCATTCCAGACGTCGCCTCTTTGTGGCCATAGGCCAGCGTACCCACCCCATTTTCAGCAATCCAGCGCTTGGAGTCGAAGGGTGAGAGTGAAATCTTATTCAGATGTTGTCCATATATAGATCGGAACCGGAAACTCGAGGCCTGTTTTGTCTAGACCGTCTTTGGTTGGGTAGCTAGAGGGTCTGTTCGAGTGGCGCGCGGCTGAAAACAATAGAGCACGCATTGCCCAAATAAAACAGTAGTCATCATCATTGCTTTCCACGTTGATAGCGGCCTGCTTTTTCTTCAACTCCGGAGGTAGTTTGAACTTCTTCATCCCGCCTTTCAGAGGTTGATATCTGGCAATGTCTAGCCAAAGGGTTTGCGCCTACTCTACAACCCATCCAGACCCTCTATTGGTCCACTTCTCTAGAAGTTCTTGTATCCTGGGGAAAGCTCGTTTGAGTGCCTCATCTATTTCACTCTTCTGTAGAATAGCCTCCTGCTTGTGACGTAGCATGGGGTCAGTGTACTCTTCACTGCCGTCTGGGTTGTCCTTTCTAAGATTGACCTTGATAGCAAGCTGGAACTTTACACCTTTTAGGGCCTTCTACTCTTCTACTAACTTTTTTCGGATAATGGGCTCCACTTCCTCAAGAAAAGCTCTGGGGTTTGCACCATACCTTCGTGGTACGTCTATTTGCCAACCTCTCAAGAAACTACCAAGGACCCATGGGGTCCTACGAAACAGTGGCCTACGTGGAGCAGGTGTTGGGGCGGGTTGGGTAGTACGTGGAGTAGGTTGGGAGATACGGTTGGAGTAGGTTAGGTAGCACATGGAGCAGGTATTGGGGCAGGTTGGGTAGTACGTGGAGCAGGTGTTGGCCTACGTGGGGCAGGAGTAGGTTGGGTAGTATGTGGAGCAGGTATTGGCCTACGTGGGGCAGGAGTAGTTTGGGTAGTACGTGGAGCAGGTATTGGTCTACGTGGGGTTGGAGTAGGTTGCGTAGTACGTAAAGCAGGTATTGGTCTACGTGGGGTTGGAGTAGGTTGGGTAGTACGTGGAGCAGGTATTGGTCTACGTGGGGCAGGAGTAGGTTGGGTAGTATGTGGAGCAGGTGTTGGCCTACGTGGGGCAGGAGTAGGTTGGGTAGTATGTGGAGCAGGTATTGGTCTACGTGGCGCAGGAGTAGGTTGGGTAGTACGTGGGGCAGGTATTAGTCTACGTTGGGCAGGCATTGGCCAATGTGGAGCAGGTGTTGGCCTACGTGGGGCAGGAGTAGGTTGGGTAGTACGTGGAGCAGGTATTGGTCTACATGGGGCAGGAGTAGGTTGGGTAGTATGTGGAGCAGGTGTTGGCCTACGTGGGGCAGGAGTAGGTTGGGTAGTATGTGGAGCAGGTGTTGTCCTACGAGGGGCAGGAGTAGGTTGGGTAGTACGTGGAGCAGGTATTGGTCTACGTGGGGCAGGAGTAGGTTGGGTAGTATGTGGAGCAGGTGTTGGCCTACGTGGGGCAGGAGTAGTTTGGGTAGTACGTGGAGCATTTATTGGTCTACGTGGGGTTGGAGTAGGTTGCGTAGTACGTGGAGCAGGTATTGGTCTACGTGGGGTTGGAGTAGGTTGGGTAGTACGTGGAGCAGGTATTGGTCTACGTGGGGCAGGAGTAGGTTGGGTAGTATGTGGAGCAGGTGTTGGCCTACGTGGGGGAGGAGTAGGTTGGGTAGTACGTGGAGCAGGTATTGGCCTACGTGGGGCAGGAGTAGGTTGGGTAGTATGTGGAGCATGTGTTGGCCTACGTGGGGCAGGAGTAGGTTGGGTAGTATGTGGAGCAGGTATTGGTCTACATGGAGCAGGAGTAGTAGTTTGTGGAGCAGGTGTTGGCCTACATGGAGCAGGAGTAGTTGGGTAGTACATGGAGCAGGTATTGGCCTACATGGAGCAGGAGTAGTTTGTTTGTATTATGTGTTGGCCTCGTGGGGCAGGAGTAGGTTGGGTAGTACGTGGAGCAGGTATTGGTCTACATGGGGCAGGAGTAGGTTGGGTAGTACGTGGAGCAGGTGTTGGTCTACATGGGGTTGGAGTAGGTTGGGTAGTACGTGGAGCAGGTATTGGTCTACATGGGGTTGGAGTAGGTTGGGTAGTACGTGGAGCAGGTGTTGGCCTACGTGGGCAGGAGTAGGTTGGGTAGTACGTGGAGCAGGTATTGGTCTACGTGGGGCAGGAGTAGGTTGGGTAGTACGTGGAGCAGGTGTTGGCCTACGTGGAGCAGGAGTAAGCAGGGGTTGGACTACGTGGAGCTGGAGTAGGTTGGGGTAGGAGTTGGGCAGGTATTAGTCTACGTTGGGCGGGCATTGGCTTATGTGGAGTAGGTGTTTGCCTATTCTGCTCCGCCTCATTTGACAATTCTGCAAGTATCTCCTCAATATAGTCTTTGATTTGTTGTTGCACTGCACTATCCATAATTGAGTGTCGCTAAAATATTTATCACTGGTTGTATACACTTCTCTAATAGTAAAATTTTGGTGACCTCTAATAGGAATTATTGAGTGTCGCTAAATATTTATCACTGGTTGTATCTACTTCTCTAAAAGCAAAATTTGTAATTGAGTGTCAACCCATTTCTCTAACATATTATTCATTGGTGTCACTATATTTCTCCGCCTCTAAATTTTTTTTTATTTTATTTAATCTTTCTCCTATAACCACACTGAAAGCAAATCTGAAGTTTGTTGGTGACACCAACCCTGCAAACTGTACACGGCCTATTCAGAGAACCTCCGCAGCGTAATAGGGCCATATGAGTATTACAGTATTCTCCACAGCAACTTTTGTTGCACTCGATATTCTTACCTAAAACCAACCACTTACACACTCCTCTCACCATGGTGCATTACTTATTCATTGTATAGTTAATATCTCTAAATGTGTGTCTCCAATTTTTTGTTCGACTGTAAGAAATATTCCACATTCTTGTAGTATAATTTGAAGGCGTGGGAAAAATATAGCCATGCCACCTAGACAAGGTTTGTCCCAGAAGCAGATCAAAGAAATCCGCTCCCTCCGAGGCCGGATGTCGGCACACGAAGCGAAGAAGCGCTATGGTATTGGGGCCTCTAGGCTATACAGGATTTGGCTAAACGATTTGGAAGTTACTGTGCCGTACGGTTCCTCTATCGACAAGGCGGATTCCTGTCCATTGGAACTGGACTCTATAGAAGAGATAGTAAAAACAGTAAAGAAGTTGTCCGGTGTGCCGTACGGTTCCTCTATCGACGAGGCGGATTCCAGTCTGTTGGAACCTAAAGGAGACTCTATAGAAGAGATAGTAAAAAACAGCAAAGAAGTTGTCCTCCCAAGTTGCGTTTCTAGCCTGGAAAATAGTTCGGGAACAAAAATGGTAGAACCACCAGGTGCAAATTGGCTAGGGTACACAATAAAAAAAGTATAGAGGGCTCTGAAAAACAATTAAAAACCTCATTCGGTGCAAAAGTGGTCCAAAACCACCAGTCTCTATTCCCTGTGGTCCAAATGGGGTTCAAATAGGGAGAAAATTGGTGTGCAGAAAACCCCAAAACTGGGGTTCAAATGTGGTCAGGGTTCAAATGTGGTCAAAATGGAGTTCAGATGGGGGTAAATATGGGGTTCAAATGTGGCAAAAATGGGGTTATGCAAATTGGCTAGACTACAGCGGGGGTACACATTTGGAAAATAAAAAAGTAAAGAGGGCTCTATTTGTAAGAAAAACGCTTAAAAATATAACGTAAAGGTCATACGGTGCAAAAGTGGTCCAGAACCCCCAATCCCTATACTACTAAAACTGTATGATATTGAGAAAGTTGTCTATTTAAACACATTTTGTGCTCCTCTTTTCTAATTTAGCCAGTCCATCATGAAATTATGTCAATGGTCATGTAACTGTTTAAAAGGCTTCAGTGCAGATGCAAGCATCATTTGATTTGGAGTTACAGGCTCATTTAATATAAAAAGTCTATAAAAGCTTGCATTTACTATAAAATTTCCACAATCACTAGATAGACCATGATCAAATTTTAATGATGGATTTTCTTTAATACAAACGACCGTTTTGCGCTGAGTCCTCGACATGTCAAGGTGGGTTTAATGGTTTATTGTTTGATCCTTAATCTATTACATTTACTATAAAATCATATACAAAATACATGAAAAACAAAGCCCTTTGATTTTAAACACAACCGACAGTGTTAGCACAAAGCACTTTCACAAAAAATTAAGCATTCACTCTTTTTCTGCCTCTTTTTGTGGCTTATGATACATAAAAATATTATTCCTAGTTCTGCATCAAAAGAATACTGGAATTCTACAACAATGACATACACTTTGACTAATTTCTACTTGGCCACCAAATGAAACAAGATATAGTTTGTGATATATTTAATGAATAAATTTGATGTTTGGCAATTTCACCACTCTATCAATTTACAGAAAAAAAACAACACATATTCATGTACAAAATCATCCATGCAGAAGGGCAGGTTAAAAAATTGCCTATGTGCTCATGTTCCTCATGCACGGCATGGTAGTTGTAGTATTTGAAAGGAATATGGATTCCTTGTGGATCGTCTTCTGTATTTGTGACCATGATGATTTGTGACCATTTCATTCGACTAGTTCGTCTACATCATATCCGTGCCAATCGCGGTATGATGTTGCTCAGGATAATGCACCATGACACCAGCTAGAAGCACACAAGTATAAGCCAAAACTCAAATGGCATGCAAAAAATCTGGGTTGAAATCCGATCCTGCACGTATGGGACCTTAAAGGATTTAGCCAAAGATGCTGCCCAGCCGCTGCAACCAAATCTCGTGGAGCTCACAGTTATTCTTCATATATGGGCAGCCATTCCACAACAGTATCTTTACAGATACATTAAATCAATGAGGACAAGGAGCCACAGCAGGAATATCATAATACATGTATATACATTTGGTAATAGACTACTTCTGCTATTTGGGATGTAATTGCATGGATGCTATGTATGATAAACAGTGTAGTGAGGTCTTTAATTTCAGATACATATGAAATGCACATTTCCTAATAATAGAACTTTATTAAAGGATCTTGAACTTATTTGAGACATCATTACCGAACAACTAGATTTCCAGATTTTAAAGTGTTTGGTAATAGGTACACCACCTTTGCTGAATCAAAGCTCTAACCATACTGGGGTGCCAGCAGTATCCATGTTTTTTTAATGGTTTTATTTCTTTTCTGCTGTAAATGTGTAATACCAAAGACCTTCTTAAGCAAAGATAGGAAACTCCTGTATCAGACAGAGGAAAATATTATTTTGTCACGCTACCACTTAATTTTGTGAACTGTCTAAGATATAAGGAAATATATATCACAAAAGTATCATTCTTCTAGTGCAAGAAAATATTTTAAGCTTAATTAATTTTGAAAATTCATTAAAATTTTGATTTAAATTCAATCATTGTAGCAGAAAAAAAGAATTACATATTTTTTTCATGCAGGGGCTTCTGTATTTTACATAAAACTTTTATATTTTTTTTACCAATTTAAATACATTATAATCTGGTAGGGTATTACCAGTGGTTGTATATTACTGGGGTATTCAGAAATAACAAGATTATAGGGCTCATGAAATTTGCCTCAGTATCATTTGTATACTAAAAGTAAACACATACTATGTGCTATCTTTCAACACTTTAAATCCTTAGGTAGGAGCCATTTCCAAGTGAGATTTTGCATTTCTTCTAAAATGCCCTTTTAACAACCAATTAAAATTCTTTGGAAATTTAACATATTTTCTGTCTTATTTCGAAGCAATTAAAAAATAAATGTATACAACGCAATTAAAAATCATTCAAAATGTTGCAGGACACTCCGACAGCTAGCATAATTAACGTCACAAAAAATTATTTCGATGATATTTGATCTAAAAAAAATACAAGGGGTGATGTTTACATTATACATTAGTAACACGGTCCCTAAGAAAGTGCTGAAATATTCTACATTGCCGATAATTTTATAAATGAAGAAATTGTTCTAGAGTTAATTTATCAATGTAATCAGGGTCTCTATATATACAGGGTCATGAAACTACAATGTAAGCGCGCAAGATTATTGGTTTATCAGGTTGTCGCGTTGCCCATTTCTTGCTCCAATCGGCCCTTGTCGAATCGGCCCATACTAAGTCAGCGGGATCCATTCCCATGGGCCGATTTTTATTCAAGTCCCTACCACATACTCGCGTTTTTTATACATAGTTTATTTAGAAGATATTTTTTTTATTTCTTTTTAAATAAAAGGTCTTATACAAAATGTATCGAAAGAGAATTATTGATATTTTTTTTCTGTCGTATGAAATATTATTTGGTCAATTCGATATATCAAAATTATAATGCTGCTCAGAAAAATGACATGAAAATATTTTGCAGTTAATGTGTGTGTGTTTTATACTTATAGATGGAAAAATCATGAAAAGAATAAAATTGTTCAGAACACAAGAGAAATGCACGAAGTGTAATTGCTTTAGTATTAGAGAGACCCTGATGAAATGTTGAGGATTACTGAAAGATATTTGTTTCATGTGAGTGCGTCTTCTATTCGTAACTTATTTCTGAAAGCTAAATACCACGGTAATACAACCCACCAGGATAGATCTATCTACTAAACATGCACAGGCTACCGGCGTGGGACCCCCCAATGATACAAAGTAACAATTCAAAACACATTTTATAACAAAATTTCACAATTCATTTTTTTCGTGAATTGTAAACTTTTTTTATAAAATGTGTTTTAAATTGTTATTGGGGGGGGGGGTCCCACGCCGGTAGCCTGTGGTTAGATCAGGGTCTATTTTTGTTGTCCTTTACACACACACACATTGCAAATTAATTCTATATCTATTCATATCTACCATCCTACTAGTTTTGTTGAGGTTAACACATGCTTAAAATAGAGATTAACACGAACACAAGACGGAAGTAACCATTTTAAAATTTCCCGCTATTTGTCAGTTTTGGTTCTCGGCTTTCAATTTAAATGGTTTCAGAACCAGTCATGAAATTAACCAATCAAATATCGCTTTGTATGCGTGTGTTTTTGCATTGAACACTGGGAAATCTGCCAAGCACTTCCTCCTACAACAAGCCGGCTGGTTTCATTTGCAAACTGCATCTAATTCGACTTCAAAATGGGAATGCGAAGACCAAGAAGCAACAAAAACCCACCTGTGTTCAGCAACGAGTTCCTGATCCAGAATCATGCCGACATCACGTCATGCATCGCCATGGTCTTTGTTATTGGATTGATGTTTCAGGTAGAAATTTTGTAAACAATTTTTGACAAGTGCCACATGACATAACATATGGCTGGATGTCTACGTAATTTTTCGCTTGATTATTTTCTTACTTGCATCATGATCATTGAAATAAATGATTTTGTTTCATTCACTCTTTTCATTTTTATGTAATCTTTTTAATAGTCATGCATTCATTTCTTCAGACTAGCATTTCTATGTCAATTTTCACTGGATTTCGACATAATTCCATCAGAGCTTTTGACGCTGATTTTTCAAATCTTATTCATGGAATCCATTGTGTAAAACCCATCTACACCATACCATATTCATGTTTGCTTACTCCATGATTAGTAGAATCCTTTAAATTAAATGCTGTAAATAAAAGTAAAGAGTATTTCATCATCAAATTGGGACACCAGGGTTTGTGTGTGTGTGTGAGAGGGGGTGGGGAGATTTTATAGCTGTTATATCGTCGAGTCATGTGTTTTCATGCACATACGTTTTCGCGCACTATCGTAATTTCCGGAATTTCAATTGTCACAAGCTATTATTACGTCATTAGCGTCGGTATTCCCTTTATCTGATTTGCAACTATAGACAGATCATTAGATGTGTGGAAAATACAGTTGTCAAGAGTAAAAAAGTAAAAAGATTAGAGGCATAGTCTGTATTAAAGAAAAAAAACCATTATTGTTAAAGCAGTTTATTATTTACCCCCTTAATTTTTTTAATGTATGCATTTCCCTCAATATATTTTATCATCTGGTTACTGCAATCTGTCAAACCGGTCATATATTGTTGCGTTTTTGGAAAGTAACAAGCTTTAATATTAGGATAATCCTTACATGTTTTTATGCTTTTGACATACTCTAGATGGTAGCATCAGTATTAGCTGGAAGAAATGTTTCCAATCCTACGTGAAAATATGTTTAATACTAATTTACTCTGTAATGTCACTTTATCGGAACCATTTTTTTTTCTCCATTTTTATTTACAAAATCACGTGGTATAGCCCACTTGACATATGCCATGTTTAGAGTGGAGGAAATTCATTTTTTAATTTGAAAAGATACCTAATATGACCTTAAACAGTATGAATAAACTTAATATTTGTGTAATTTTACACTTAACATACAACTGAGATAATTTAAGTATTGAAAACAATATTTAACAATGCTAAACGTCAGAAATCCCCCTTATTTATAGCATGGCATGTAGTGTGCGAAAACATATAACGTAATACATAACTTACCTACCTTTGGGGTATACCCTAAAAATGTCTGCTGCTTAATCTCAGTTCAGTTAATCTCAATTAAAATAATATCATCCGCAACGAGCTAAATACATAAGTGCGTGAAAACCCATGACTCCGAGTTACATGGATCAAACATCAGTGAATAACCATACTCTTAGCAGCCATTATGATTTGGTAATTCAAGTGATCTTTATGTGAATTATATAGGAGCAGAAATTTAATTTTCTATATTTTCATTATTACTGCACCAAAAATCAAAATGTAAAGTAATACACCATTAAATAGCTCTTGAAATTAATATATTTAGGATGAAATATTTCTAATATGGATAGATGCCCCCCAAGGAATAAACACGCTTTAAAGAAAAAAAGTATATGCTCATCCTTAAACAAAATAGTGTAATTTTTTTGGTCATTTTTATTTACCTTTAAATTTATCAAAATATTTTCATATTTAAAATGATGGATTTAATCTGTTCAACTTGACATAGATTACTGTAGAAGACTGAAAAATCAATGCACTAGAGGTGGTCCGATTAATTGATTTAGTCGACGTCGGTTGTATGTACCTATGAAAATGATTAATCAATCACCGTTTATCATGATCGATCATGGTTAGACTATGTTTTGTCTACACACATTCAAACATAGAAGCTTTTAGTCAACCTGTTCTGTGTTCTGCTAAAAAAAAGGGGGGGGGACTAAATGAAAAGTGTAAAAGGGAGGTAACTATTGCAATGGTTCAATAGGGATTTACCGGCTTATGGCAAGTGCACACTATTCAATTCTGGTCAGACAAAAATTATATCTTTTAGATAATTTCGCCAAAGATATATCTAGCCATTTACACTTTTTTTTTCACACTCAGCCAGGTAACAATACTGATTTAAGCCCCCACGTGATCGGTTAATGTCAGCGTATGCCATTTGTTCATTCGAGTATCCCCATTAAATTACAGCTGTGACAATGAACTGATACAACACGACTATGCAGTGTATCATCTACGGATCAGCAAAATAGCCAAGTGGTGCATCAAGCGGGCCCTCTGAGAGGGTCAGTCTTGAAGGAAGCCTTATTAGCAAGAAAAGGTCACAGTTAAAGCCTGAACATGTTGACAAAATGATAGTTCTAAAGAAAAACTTGAGCAGAGCTCCCATTCACGCACAGATGTGCATGATTCATCTATGATTCATAAAAATCAAATATGGAAATTTTACCTCGTATGTGAATTCACGCACAGAATATGGCACAGAAAAAAAACTACCAAAACAACAAGTAAATAGTTTGAAGCAAGACAACTATTGAACACTTCCCATCATTTATTTACTAAGCAATACAAAACTAACATCTATGAATAGCTGACGTCACCTCTGTACAGTAATTAACATAGGGAAAATTCTCTCACTGATGATTGAGTCATTTGATTGGTCCGTTGCAATAGAAACCTATATCAACAAAGCGTAAAAGGTCTCAAACTAGCTGGATATCCAAATTTTCGTGAATCAGGTTTAATGATGAATCTGCAAAAATGTTTTGCATTTTGTGCGAAAAGTATGCAGAATCTTCAAAAAAGCCATGCAAGTCAGCATTTGTTGTTGGGTGCAGTAATTTTCAAAAATTCATGTTGATTTTTAAGCTGTACCTCATATATTTATCTTGTATACCCCCATTTTTTTCAACCAGGGTGTATATTAACCCCAGGATTTTTAAGTGAATGGGAACACTGGTTTATTAACAAATATAAACTTATAAATAAGTGATTTAAAAACAGAAAGTTTTTTCAGATTTTAGCCTGCTTTAGATAAAACCCTATCAAAATGGCAGTCAAAAAGTTTCTTTTCAGTGCCTATGACATTACACTGGAGCTATGTATTTGGTTATGTTCCCAATGCCAGGAACATTAAAGAATTATCTTTTTTTTTAAACAATTTTTGTATAAATAATTTCCAGTCAGAGATTCTGAAGAAAAAATTAACCTCAAGCACATGAAAAAAAAGGGTAAAGAGACTTGGATACAAAGTTATCAATTTATGTATATTATTGTGAAATGTGCAGACAAATAAAGGTCCAGACTGTTTTTAGCTCACCTGAGCAAAAAGTGCTCAAGGTGAGCTTTTGTGATCGCCCGGCGTCCGTCGTCAGTCGTCCGCCGTCAACAATTTGCTTTAAACGACATCTCCTCTGAAACCGCTGGACAGAATTTAATGAAACTTGGGTGAGGCTCTACAAAAGTTGCTAAAATAAAGTTGATCCATGAAGAACTCTGGTTGCCATGGCTACAAAAAGAAAAATAATTTGAAAACTTTAAAAATCATCTCCTTCAAAACTACTGGCCAGATTTCAAAATAATTTGGTACAGATGTTCCTTGGGTCAACCTCTACCAAAGTTGCTAAAATTATTCCGATCCGTAAAAAAACATGGCCGCCAGGGGCGGGGCTTATTTGCCTTATATTTATATAGAGAAACCTTTAAACAACATCTCCTCTGAAACCACTGGACAGAATTTGATTAAACTTGGCAGGGATGATCCTTGGGTCAACCTTCACAAAAGTTCCTAAAATAAACTTGATCCATGTAGAACTCTGGTTGCCATGGCAAATAAAAGAAAAAAAATGAAAACTTTAAAAATCATCTTCTTCAAAACTACTGGCCAGATTTTAAAATAAATTAGTACAGATGTTCCTTGGGTCAACCTCTACCAAAGTTGCTAAAATTATTCCGATCCGTAAAAAAAGATGGCCGCCAGGGGCGGGGCTTATTTGCCTTATATTTATATAGAGAAACCTTTAAACAACATCTCCTCTGAAACCACTGGACAGAATTTGATTAAACTTGGCAGGGATGATCCTTGGGTCAACCTTCACAAAGGTTGCTAAAATAAACTTGATCCATGTAGAACTCTGGTTGCCATGGCAACAAAAAGAAAAAAAAGAAAAACTTTAAAAATCATCTTCTTTAAAACTACTGGCCAGATTTTAAAATAAATTGGTACAGATGTTCCTTGGGTCAACCTATTTATCTCAGGTGAGCGATTTAGGGCCATCATGGGCCTCTTATTGTTTTTTTTTCAGTAGGCTTATAAGTACTTCTTACCTGTATTCATAAAGTCAAAATTTGGTCTACCCTTTTTGCCAGTTCAATATTTACAATTGAAATTTCTGAGGTGAAATTCTTTATGCCCCTGATAGAATGGGAACATTGTTTTTGGTCTGTTTGTCACAAAACTTGACCGTAACACGAAAGTCCCTCCACCTACAGCCTCCAAAATTAATAGGTGCATATACCTTGATAAGTTCTACCCACCAGGTGACCGTGACCTTCAAATAACCTTGACCTCCAAGGTCTAAGGCCCCAGGGGGGCATGGTGCTTGGGTTTAAGATTTATTACTTGTATAAAAACCAGTGTGTGGATCTATGGTCTGAAAAAGAAAATCAAATTTAATTCACATATTATCTTTCAGATGAACTATATTTTCAAATTGTTTCATGCTTATGGAACTTAGATGAAATTGTATTATTTTTCTTCTTAACCCAGCATAAGAATAAGGATGTTCATCTGTGACAATCCCGAAATATTTTTTAGTATGTGCATATTTAACAAAATCTCATTGATTATTTATTGTTTGGAAAATTTGGTAGTTTATAACTGCATTTTGTTTTGGAATAAATGTAAAGGAAAGACTCCTTTCCTGGTATTTATGACATGGAGTATAAGCAACTTTTAGATAAAGTAATTAGTTGTTACTTATAAGTTTAATACTGTTAGAACATTGACTGATTGAGGCATTAAACTTATGTTGATTTAGAAGTATAACATATAAGAATCTAGTACTCATGATAATGAGGTAGGAACATGGTATCATAATTTTTTTTCTTATTCGTTTCCTGTGTGTTTCAGGCGACATCCCCAGTTGCATCTCTGTTTGTGACACTGCAGCACAATGTTACTCTGAACAGTAAGATTTTTTGTTTTTAGCTCACCTGAGCACAACGTGCTCAAGGTGATCACAAAGCTCACCCTTCGTCCGTCGTCGTGTGTCGTGCATCGTCAACAATTTGCTTTAAACGACATCTCCTCTGAAACCGCTGGACAGAATTTAATGAAACTTGGCAGGAATGTTCCTTGGGTGAGGCTCTACAAAAGTTGCTAAAATAAAGTTGATCCATGAAGAACTCTGGTTGCCATGGCTACAAAAAGAAAAATAATTTGAAAACTTTAAAAATCATCTCCATCAAAACTACTGGCCAGATTTCAAAATAATTTGGTACAGATGTTCCTTGGGTCAACCTCTACCAAAGTTGCTAAAACTATTCCGATCCGTAAAAAAACATGGCCGCCAGGGGCGGGGCTTATTTGCCTTATATGTATATAGAGAAACCTTTAAACAACATCTCCTCTGAAACCACTGGACAGAATTTGATTAAACTTGGCAGGGATGATCCTTGGGTCAACCTTCACAAAAGCTGCTAAAATAAACTTGATCCATGTAGAACTCTGGTTGCCATGGCAACAAAAAGAAAAAGAAAATATAAAATCTTTAAAAATATCATCTTCTTCAAAACTACTGGCCAGATTTTAAAATTAATTGGTACAGATGTTCCTTGGGTCAACCTCTACCAAAGTTGCTAAAAAAAATTCCGATCCGTAAAAAAACATGGCCGCCAGGGGCTGGGCTTATTTGCCTTTTATGTATATAGGGAAAACTTTAATCAACATTTCCTCTGAAACCACTGGACAGAATTTGATTAAACTTGGCAGGAATGATCCTTGGGTCAACCTTCACAAAAGTTCCTAAAATAAACTTGATCCATATATGACTCTGGTTGTCATGGCAACAAAAAGAAGAAAAAAAATGGAAACTTTAAAAATCATCTTCTTCAAAACTACTGGCCAGATTTTAAAATAAATTGGTACAGATGTTCCTTGGGTCAACCTATTTATCTCAGGTAAGCGATTTAGAGCCATCATGGGCCTCTTGTTTAGACTTAATTTTTGTCCGGAGCATAACTCAAAAAGTATTTGAGGTATCAACTTGATACTTCATAGGTGAATAGACCACATTGAGGAGGAGTGCAGTGTACAAGAATGATAACTCAACCTTTCATAATTTTTGAGTTATTACCCTTTGTTATTTTTAGACTTAATTTTTGTCCAGAGCATAAGTTTAAAAGAATTTGAGGTATCAACTTGAAACTTCATAGGTAGATAGATCTTATTGGGGAGGAGTGCAGTATGCAAGAATGATAACTCTACCTCTCATAATTTTTGAGTTATTGCCCTTTGTTATTTTTCAGACTTTATTTTTGTCCAGAGCATAACTCAAAAAGTATTTGAGGTATCAACTTGATACTTCATAGGTGTATAGATCTCATTGAGGAGGAGTGCAATGCACAAGAATGATAACTCTATCTTTCATCATTTTTGAGTTATTGCCCTTTGTTATTTTTATACGCCCATCTTAAGATGGGGCGTATTATGTGAACACTCACGGCAGTGGGCGGGCGGACGGACGGGCGGGCGTGGAACATTTGTTGTCAGGGCTCTAACTTCAATACCGTTTGCCCAATCCTTTTCAAACTTTCCACACATGTGCATGGCCATAATATCTCGGATGAGTTCGATATCCAGCATTATCGCGAGAATGACTTAGAAGTTATGGCCCTTGACGTACACAAAATACTTGAAATTGTGATTGTCCGGGCTCTAACTTCAATACCGTTAGTCCAATCCTTTTCAAACTTTTCACACATGTGCATGGCCATAATATCACAGATGAGTTCGATATCCAGCATTATCGCGTGAATGACTTAGAAGTTATGGCCCTTGACGTACACAAAATACTTGAAATTGTGATTTTCTGGGCTCTAACTTCAATACCGTTAGTCCAATCCTTTTCAAACTTTTCACACATATGCATGGCCATAATATCGCGGATGAGTTCGATATCCAGCATTATCGCGTGAATGACTTAGAAGTTATGACCCTTGACGTACACAAAATACTTGAAATTGTGATTGTCCAGGCTCTAACTTCAATACCGTTAGCCCAATCCTTTTCAAACTTTTCACACATGTGCATGGCCATAATATCATGGATGAGTTTGATATCCAGCATTATCGCGTGAAAGACTTAAAAGTTATGGCCCTTGACATACACAAAATACTTGAAATTGTGATTGTCCGGGCTCTAACTTCAATACAGTTTGCCCATTTCTTTTCAAAGTTTTCACACATGTGCATGGCCATAATATCGCGGATGAGTTCGATATCCAGCATTATCGCATGAATGACTTAGAAGTTATGGCCCTTGACGTACACAAAATACTTGAAATTGTGATTGTCTGGGCTCTAACTTCAATACCGTTAGACCAATCCTTTTCAAACATTCCACACATGTGCATGGCCATAAAATCGCGGATGAGTTAGATATTCAGCATTATCGCTTGAATGACTTAGAAGTTATGGCCCTTGAACACTTGAATAAGTCAAAAGAGACATTTTCCTTCAAATTAATGGAAATGTTTCAACATGATTGTTTTAATAAGTAACATTCATTAACTAATGGGATTTAGGAGACAATAGCTTGTTTCTCTGAGTTATTTCTGAGAGTCCCCATACTGTGATGGGCGTATTTTGTGGCAGTCCTGACCCTTGTTTAGATTTAATTTTTGTCCGGAGCATAACTCAAAAAGTATTTGAGGTATCAACTTGATACTTCATAAGTGAATAGATCTCATTGAGGAGGAGTGCAGTGCACAAGAATGATAACTCTGCCTTGCATAATTTTTGAGTTATTGCCCTTTGTTATTTTTAGCTCACCTGAGCACAACGTGCTCAAGGTGAGCTTTTCTGATCGCCTTTTGTCCGTCGTCCGTCGTCAGTGTGTGCGTGCGTGCGTCCGGCGTCAACAATTGCTTCAAACAACATCTCCTAAATGGCTTGGCCAATTTGAAAAATATTTTGCAGGAATGTTCCTTGGATGAAGCTCTACTAAAGTTGTATAAATGGTTCTGGTCCATTGCATAATTAGGTCACAGGAACAAAAAATAGATTTTAAAAATGAAAATTTAAAAAATCTTCTTCTCTGAAACCACAAAGCCTAGCCTTTTGATTTTTGGTATGTGGCATGATCTTATGACTCTCTACCAAGATTGTACAAATTATGACCCTGGGGTCAAAATTGGCCCCGCCCCAGGGGTCACTTGATTTCAAATAGATTTTAAAAATGAAAATTTAAAAAATCTTCTTCTCTGAAACCACAAAGCCTAGCCTTTTGATTTTTGGTATGTGGCATGATCTTATGACTCTCTACCAAGATTGTACAAATCATGACCCTGGGGTCAAAATTGGCCCCGCCCCAGGGGTCACTTGATTTAACATAGGCTAATATAGAAAAAAAAGAGAAAAATCTTCTTCTCAGACACCACAAAGCATAGAGTTTAGATATTTGGTGTGTAGCATTTCTAGTCGCTTCTTACCAAGTTTTTTTCAAATCATGACGCTGGGGTCAAAATTGGCCCTGCTCCAGGGATCACTTGATTTTACATAGACTTATATTGGAAAAAAAAACTAGAAAAATCTTCAAGGTCTGGAGTTTATATATTTGGTATGTAACATGGGCTAATAGACCTCTACCAAGTAGAGTGTGGTAGTGTGTAGCATTGTCTAGTCGATTCTTACCAACTTTGTTCAAATCATGACCCTGGGGTCAAAATTGGCTCTGCCCCAGGTGTCACTTGATTTTACATAGCCTAATGATACCAGGTGAGCGATCCAGGGCCATCATGGCCCTCTTGTTCAGACTTAATCTTTGTCCAGAGCATTACTCAAAAAGTATTTGAGGTATCAACTTGATACTTCATAGGTGAATAGATCTCATTGAGGAGGAGTGCAGTGCACAAGAATGATAACTCTACCTTGCATGATTTTTGAGTTATTGCCCTTTGTTAGTTTTCAGATTTAATTTTTGTCCGGAGCATAACTCAAAAAGTATTTGAGGTATCAACTTGATACTTCATAGGTGAATAGATCTCATTGAGGAGGAGTGCAGTGCACAAGGATGATAACTCTATCTTTCATAATTTTTGAGTTATTGCCCTTTATTTTTTTTTAGACTTAATTTTTGTCCAGAGCATAAGTTTAAAAGAATTTGAGGTATCAACTTGAAACTTCATAGGTAGATAGATCTTATTGGGGAGGAGTGCAGTGTGCAAGAATGATAACTCTATCTTTCATAATTTTTGAGTTATTACCCTTTGTTATTTTTCAGGCTTAATTTTTGTCTGGAGCAAAACTCAAAAAGTATTTGAGATATCAACTTGAAACATTATTATTATTATTATTATTATTATTATTATACCACATTTATATAGCTCTCTTTTCATAGCAATGTACGTTCAAAAGTGCTTTACATCATAGGTGAATAGATCTCAATGAGGAAGAGTGCAGTGCACAAGAATGATAACTCTACCTTTCATAATGATTTGGTTATTGCATTTTTGTTATTATTCAGGCTTAATTTTTATCACAGTGACCTTGACATTTTACCTGTAGACCTCAAAATAGAGGAATTCGTAGGTCTTCACTTGGGTTTCATATCTATAATCACTTTAAACATCAGTCTTCATTACCAGAAATTTTCTTTTAAAAATGAAATATTCTACTCTCAAACACATCTTCTAAAGAGCAAGCTTTCGGCGGGGGATGGCCATGTCAACATGGCTCTTGTTACCTTAGGGATACAGATAATTCAAACAAGACAGTCTTGAAATATATCGATATTATTTGAAATTCTATTTCTACAGGAAAATTAACTTGATTGTATTACACATTTTAGAGATTTTTTCTTTTCTTAATTTTCATATGGCTTTCAAGTTGGGATACTTAAACTTCATGAAAAATTATCAAAATTGGAGAAAAATGAATATAACTATCTTAAGCAGTGTAAAAGAAATAACACTGTATTTTGGCTGCATTTTTGTATTTCATTTCAACTAAACTTATAACAGGTTCATCATTATAAAAAAAAAAAAAGAAGCAAACAAAATGGTCTTCAAACCAGGGGGGGGGAGAGCTTTCATAGAAGATAATATCAGGTCTCCCAGTGAACCCTTTATAAAGCTATAATTTTGTGTAAATCCTTTAGAACCTTTATTTGTGTTTAAGAACTTTTAAAGACATGTAATTTACTCATTGAACCTGTTTTTCTAATCTGTCACCATGACTACAGGTAATCTTTAGTTCAAAATGTAAAATAAAAATATTTCAAAAATATTTAAAATACAATTAAAATAACATGTGCTATGTTCCCATACCATTGTGTGCAAACAAAATGGGACATACAATGGTTTGGGAAAGATACAGCATTTCTGTGACTCCAGATGTTGTGGCATACATTGTACTTTAAAAAAAGGGCAAATTATAGTGGAAATTTAAATGAAAGTAAGTAGTAACACAACAAAAAATGGAAATATGGTCAGAAATCTTTAATTTGACAAAAGCAACCTTTTAAAAAAACTACATTTTCATCTTACCCTGCTGGGAGGCCTTTAATATCAATCTGTGGGAAAGATGCCTATTCATCTAGAACTATAACAAAAAATATCTCTGAATCAGTACCTAGGTGACATTGTAGAACCTCTAGAATGAGCTATTTGTTCATATTCAAGTATTAAATGGTAAGACATGGACATGTAGAATGATGTGACTGAATGATCAAATGTTAACCAGTACCTTCCTGTGTTGTAGCAACTGACTTGGCTGAACCTCAGACCCTGTACACATGTAGAATGATGTGACTGAATGATCAAATGTTAACCAGTATCTTCCTGTGTTGTAGCAACTGACTTGGCTGAACCTCAGACCCTGTACACATGTGGAATGAAGGACTTGTTCACAGTGTTCTTCTACCTGTTGATTTGTATCATCACACATGCTGTCATTCAAGAATATGTCCTTGATGTAAGTATCTTGAGAAACTTTATTAGGTTTCACAGTAGACCTTTATGACTAAATATCCCAGTGTGGCTGCTAGATATGCTGGTTTAAATACTTTAAAAAACCGTAGAAATATCTATTTATATAATACAATCAGCAGTGACTTGGAAACCCGTGCGCCATGCGCCATAGTCCCATTAAAATTGAAAATGTCCCATTGTTCTCACATTCCTGTGCGCCATTTGCCTCTTTCACTTTGAACCACACAATATGCATTGAATCATAATCTTTATTGTTGTTTTTTCTTATCGAAATACATTAAGTATGAATCGCATTTTCATTTGCTTTTTGCTGAGTAAGCCGCATATTCTCAGACGCTTATTAAGATATCATACAGGCAACTGAGCTGGACGCTTATTAAACCATATAGAATTACGCAGTCGGAACACTCGGTTAATATAACAAAAAGGCTTGTCCGAGATGTTACACTCAATTTCGTATGGTAGACGCATTGAATATCGTCTGAAAAGAACAAGAATGCCTCAAAAAAATTTTTTTTGAAAGATCTGACCAACAAAAGTTAGACATCCATCTTATAGTTTTTAGGCCCACAATCCAGATATTCTATGAAAACTGTAAATGATAATAATGAAACAGCATCAAGTGCTGATTTATCGCAGTCTCCCTCTCAGAAAGTTACAAACTCTGCTTCATCTCCCCCTTGGGAAGTTTTGTCCAATTCATTGACACAACCATCCCCTAACCCTCAAGATGTCTCGATACCTTCCAGTAACACCAAATATAAACCTAGAAAAATCCAGTAAAGTGGAACTAAGATTTAGGAGGTGAATTTTTAGCTTAGAACTTTTATTCAGGCCTTCTTCCAAATAATGAGCTGGGATCTTTCTAGATCGTATTTAGCATATGTCTTATTTTAACAGCGTTTTTATAGTTGCTTCATGTTGTTGAAGATACTGTTCTTTATTAACAAGACTATGTGAAAAGTTCTTATTTACTTACCACAAGTATATGTGTTCTAAAACCAAATAAAACTTGATGTTAAGCAGTTTTCCTTTTTAACCCACTAAAACTTTTCACATCAATAGTTAAAAATGTCCCATTAGATTTGAAAATGTCCCATTGATTTTAGCAAATGATGGGCCATAGTCCCATTGACAAAAATTCTTTCCAAGTCACTGAATCAAGACCTGTTTTATGAAGGGTAAACCTTTTATGTGGCTTTTTCCAACACATTGATAACAGTAATCAAAATCTAACTGTACTTTATATTAACTTACTAGTAAATGGTTAGTGATGAACACACATATTGGATGTTGTTTTCCAGACTGATCGTGAGGAAATTGAGAAACTCAAAGGTCTTAAATTTTTCACAGGCATTTGCTTATATTGCCAAATGCATCTGACATTGTCAATAGGGAGTAGTCCACATACCAATATTCTTAGTTTGAATTCATCCTTTATCTTGTATAGACTTGTATTGACAGAAAATCAACATCTTTTCAAACAGCAGCTCTTTGTAGAAATGTATGACCAGGGACTCCTCTGTTTGACCCAACTCTCTCTAGATATTGTTTGATCAGGGGCTCCTCTGTTTGACCCAACCGTCTCTAGAAATTGTATGATCAGGGGCTCCTCTGTTTGACCCAACTCTCTCTAGAAATTGTATAATCAGGGGCTCCTCTGTTTGTGGAACACTCCGGCTCTCTCTAGAAATTGTATAATCAGGGGCTCCTCTGTTTGACCCAACTCTCTCTCTAGAAATTGTATAATCAGGGGCTCCTCTGTTTGACCCAACTCTCTCTCTAGAAATTGTATAATCAGGGGCTCCTCTGTTTGACCCATCTCTCTCTAGAAATTGTATGATCAGGGGCTCCTCTGTTTTTCATACAATATTGTAGATGAGATTCTACATAGTCTATCCTGTGAAGACATTAAAACAACTCATTCACAGATGGCCATTTACTTCACTTTTTTAGCTCACCTGAGCTTTTGTGCTCAGGATGAGCTTTTGTGACAACTTTTTGTCCGTCATCTGTCGTCAACAATTGCTTGTGAACACTCAAGAGGCCACAGTTTTGGCCCAATCTTCATGAAACTTGGTCAGGATGTTTGTCTACATGATATCTCAGATGAGTTTGAAATTGGGTCATGTGGGGTCAAAAACTAGGTCACCAGGTCAAATCTTTGAAAAACCTTGTGAATGCTCTAGAGGCCACAGTTTTTAGCCCAATCTTCATTAGATTTGGTCAGGATGTTTGTCTATATGATATCTTGGATGAGTTTGAAAATGGGTCATGTAGGGTCAAAAACTAGGTCACCAGGTTATATCAGAAAAAACCTTGTGAACACTCTAAAGGCCACAGTTTTGGCCAAATCTTCATTAGATTTGGTCAGGATGTTTGTGTACATGATATCTTGAATTCGAAAATGGGTCACGTGGGGTCATAAACTAGGTCACCAGGTCATATCTTAGAAAAACCTTGTGAACACTCTAGAGGCCACAGTTTGAAATTTTGTCAGGATGTTTGTCTATATGATATCTCGGATGAGTTTGAAAATGGGTCATGTGAGGTCAA
>CM037791.1:45834715-45884715 GCA_021229015.1 Solen grandis | reverse complement strand
TTAAAATAATTATGGGGATGATACTGTCATGGCCTTGCCACATGCAGTTTGATTGAATTGGACACACTTTTCTGATTGATTGACCAGTAGGGGGTCACACACCCCGTATGGTGATAAATAAACAACGCTACTTTAAAAATGCCTAAGCCAATAAGCAAAGTGAGAACGCCAAGTACATACTTACTGACGTACTTATATGATCTGCAAACAAGGTGAAAAAAAAAATGAGTTAAAAAATCCTTATATAAATCATTTATTAGAAAAGCACGGACGGTTAGATATGGCAGATTGTGCGCACCAAAAATATAATTTAAAAAGAATAAAATATTATACTATTTTATTTTCTTTTTTTTTAATTTTAAAAATGTGAAATTTTTTTTTTAAATAAAGTACAAATCTTTATACAAGCTACTCAACATTAAGTTGAGTGATATAATACAATACAAATGCATGATTTAAAAACGATTAAAATATATATACCAGATTCTATAATTCGATTATGCATGCATGCATATCTATAATAATAGGCATGTGTCGATCGTTAATATGTACTGACACATATGGCAGCCGGACTAATCCCGGGCTACTATATATTTAATACGATACGGGGTACCGGCGTTTCTAAAGAGGATACCGGCTTTTTCACCATACCATCCGTATACCATAGTTATCTCCCCTCTTCCATTGGCCATTTGTAATTGCTCAATGTCTCGAGTAAGTATTTATCATTACATTATCTTTACCTTGCTGATAAATATCTATTTTTAGAGATGTTTATCCCTCAAGGTGTGGTAAATATCTGCTATCATAATATTAGACAGGGTTTGATTTTGGTTTCTAAAATTTCACATGTCCATATTGTGATAACGTCACTTAAGGTAAAAGGAATTCCAGACAATTCACCCCAATCCGTTTCCTCCCAAATTGTTTCACTCCCAATTTTCAAAGATCGAGACGTTTCAACCCCGCTTCATATCATACTTGTTATTATGTATATTATTGTATTTTTTTCTAAAAGAAGATGATGCATTATAATATTTAATGTTATATGTTTAGTTTTAAGATTAAATAATATATGTATATGAATAATATTTAAGAGGTAAAATGGTATCTATTTCATTGTATATAATCACGGACGTATACTACATGTAATGTACATCCATGATGTAATAAAATTCCTATTAAATATATCATTTGATGATGTATAATTATGTTAATGCAAGTATGATCATTTCTAAGCATTTTTAAGGATTTTGTAAATCTTGAATGAATCAAATATATTTTATGTAAGCCTAAGATGTGTATGTGTGTGTGAAATGAAAATATGATATAAAGAAAACAATAAGAATTAACTGGAAATATGTTTATTAAAATATAATAAAAAGTAAAACAACACAAATACATATTTACAAGATTAATGTAACAACTGGATTTACGTGTAAAACTCAAATTTTCATTTCTTACATGGCTTTATGTTTATTGGAATACAAGGTCCACTAGACAATGTTACACACCAAATGCATTGTGTATTGTGCATAGATACATATATACCCTTTTTGTATAACCATCTCTATAACATCCTTTCTCTCTTTCTATCTTGTATTTAATGTCAATGTCCTTATCCATTTTTTATGCATTTTTTCTACAAAATTTTGAACAATATTTTGTGTAGATCTACAATCATTATGGAATCTCTTGCATTTTGTTTCGGCAAGGAGATTGCATACGTTATTTGAACATTTTTGTATATATTTTTGTATTTATTTGTTTCTTTATTACATTTATAAAATCTCCATCCATGGTGGAAATAAAGAGATCATAATAGGCATTGCAGTTTTACAGAAGAAGATAATCAAAGATTTTAAAATCTATTTTCTGCTCCTGAAGTTAGAACTGGTAAACATCAGCAAAACTTTACCATTGCTTGTCTAATGTAACATATTTTCAGAATATAATATATTTTTTTACTTACTCAAAATATCATGCATTAGAGTTCCAGAACCTTAAGGTAATGGTACTATGAGAATGAATGGAAAACTGCAGGACTTCAAAGCATCAATTGAAAGGTTAAAACTGGTATATTTTTTAAACTCCTGTGCTATTACATTTATCAAATAATCAGCTGATTTAATAAGGTGGTGCCGATTCAGCCAATTGTCCAGAGTAAATTTACATTTGGTGCCAAATTGTTTGGTGTCAGGTGACATATACGCCAATTTTGTCTTGACACCCCTAGAATAAATTAGGGTCTCTTTAGTATTGAAATATAAAGAGACCATAAATCTACTTTTTCTTTATGGATTAATCGCTCCTTCATTATTGAGGTTCATGCGAAGGTGCTGGTTAAGTATATAAACAAACAAGATGTGTATATTTATATTTCTGCACATAATATCCTAGTGAAATGTTACAAGTATGCACAGAGGTTGGAAATTTAGGGAGTGATGGACATAATGATGGGCACTGTGACAACGGCTTTAAAGACATCAAATGTATTAGCTTGGTGAGCAGCAGCAGGCAGAATGTTCCATTAGTAATAGTTCTTGGGTAGAAGGAATATTTATATGAGTCTCCAGATAAAGTTGATATTTGTTGAAAGCAATGTGCACTGCTGTCTAGTTCTAGAATCAGTGGGAACAAGTAAATATTCTGGGTAGATAGCTACATAACTATGGACAATTTTGTAAAACATTATAAGACGGGCTCTCATTCTTCAAACTTTTTTTAAAATTAACTCATATTGGTGACAGTTACCTTTATATTTATAGAATATCTCCTGTTCATACATAACACTGTATTAATTTTACATAGAATTATATAGGGAAAACTAGGAAAATCTTCTCAGAAACCACAAGGTCTGGGGTTAAGATATTTGGTGTGTAACATGGCCTTGTGAAATTTGCCTGATCCAGGGGTCACTTGATTTTATATTGACTCATATTGGCAAAAATATTTAAAAATCATATTTCTAAGACAATGCCTGTAGCTTTGCTATTTGGTGTGTGCCATTGCTTAATGGTTTTTAACAAAGTTTGTTCAAATAATGGCTCTGTGATCAAAATTGGACACACCCGATGTTCACTTGTTTTTACATAGATTTATGTACAGAGCTATGACCTTCAGATTTGGATCACAAGGTACAATATAGTGTGTGGAATTGAACTTTGATTTTGACCTTCTTGAATTCTAAAGTTACAAGTTCTTTTTGGTGTGTGGAATTGAAATGATCTTCCTATATTTCTGCATGGTTTCTGTATTCAGTAGGACTGTGCTTTAATATAACTTGTACAGGCAATAAAATCAATGTTTCTCAGGTGAGCGACTTCACTTTAGGGCCACCTAGGCCCTCTTGTTTTTTCTAGTTCACTACACCACTATGTGCTCAAGGTGAGCTATTGTGATCACCCTGCTTCCATCATTGCTTAAAATGACATCTTCTCTGAAACCACCGTGTAGAAGATGAAACTTGGCATTAATGATCCTTGAATGCCTTATGGACCTTCACAAAAGCTAAAATAAACTTGATCCATGAAGAACTTTGGTTGCTATGGCAACCAACACCATTTTATTTAATAGATAATTTAAAAATCATATACTCAGAAACTAATGGTCAGAATTTAATTTCTTTTGACATACATAGTCACATCATTGTCATCTATTATAATTTCTAAAACGAAGTTGATCCTTGAAAAATGAGGCCCAAAGAGTTGGCTAGTTTCCTTATAATTATACTCTATAAAGACATTTTCAAAAATCATCTTCTCTGAAACTAATGGTCAGAATTTAAAGGGACTGCCTCCCAGATGCTATCAAAATTACCTTAAAATATATTAACTCATTATCGGACGTCAATATTATTAATTTTGTTATTAAGTCTACCAACAGCCAGAAAAACACTGATTTTCTTATTATAATCAAATAAAATCATTTCCGATCTTACCAAATAAGGGAGTTTCCCGTTTGTAAATAAAACTTTGATTTTATTATATGTGCACTTCACATAGATCACATGATCGATAAATGCATTGTCAATGAGAGAAGGGGTCGAATTTGAAGGGGACAAAACGGTTTTGGGGTTAACATCTTGCTTTCCAATGATAAAGACATCAATACTGATCATTGTCTATATAAAGGTTAAATCTCTTACCTGTCTCCAATTTATTTTAAAGTATTAAGCTGTTATCGTTACACTGTGCAATGCCTCTGAGAAAGTCCCCAGGTTTGGAAAATACACTTACTTGTCCAACCAGGCTGTCATGTCGGCTCCGATTGTGTTCTTTCTGTCGCCCCATCACGTGACTTGGTCGCCGATAATTACAAGTTTTGATCATTAGCGTTTCTGTCTCGCAGCAAATGTACACTTTCTGGCGCTTGCTTTTTTTTTTTCCCTGTTATAGTGCTTGAAATAGCTTGGTTGATTAGATGCACATGTGCGAAACGGGCACTAGCGATGTCACATGATTTTTCAGAAATCTAATTTTAAAACTTACTGCGTTTGTAACGCATTAAAATTTGCGATAGAAAAAACTGTGAAAACGGCAGTATCTTGGGATTTCTTGGGTAATAAAAGTTATCAGTGATCAGAATTTAATGCCTCACATACAATTATAACATTGACTTTATTGAAATTAGAAGTTTTATTTTTTTTTCGTCATTTTAGCATCTGAGGGGCAGTCCCTTTAATTTCATTAATGCAGTGGTATTCATTTGAGGAAATAAGGCCATCATGGCTCTCCTCTAGGTTAAATACATGTGACTGAGACAATTTATAAACCTATGGTTGTATGGAAGTTTTTATCTTAATATAAATTTCTTAGATATGTGACAATATAAGTTTCCATTAAGAAACATAGAAGTCTGAGAAACTTTTTTTTTAATTTAAATGTATTATTATTTTATTTCAGTATTCATACAAGTTTACCATGTGTGTTCACAGACGAAGTCATGGAAATTAAGAGAAAAGAAGAACCATACAGATGTGATTTCTGTGATACTGTTTCAAGGAATAAGTCAACACTCATCCAACACATGCTGATTCACACAGGAGAAAAACCCAAGTGTACTTGTGTATCATACTTTAACATAGTCAGCCTTGACTCACATACGGACACATACAGGAGAAAAACCATACAAGTGTACTGTGTGTGATATACATTTAGTGATAAGTCACCATACGGACACATACAGGAGAAAAACCATACAAGTGTACTGTGTGTGATAATGCTTTTAGTTTAAAGTCACACTTGACTAGGCATATGCGGATACATACAGGAGAAAAACCGTACAAGTGTACTGTGTGTGATCATACATTTCGATATAAGCAGTCTTGATCCGTCACATACAGACACATACAGGAGAAAAACCATATAAATGTGCTGTGTGTGATCATTCCTTTTGTGATAAGTCAGCCTTGACCAAGCACACACATATACATACAGAAGAGAAACCATACAAGTGTGCTGTGTGTGATCATACATTTAGTGATATGTCATACATTATCAGTCTCATGGAAATTCACACTGGAGGAAAACAATACAAAATATAGTGTGTACGAGTTAGTCCCAAGTCAGACTTGACAAAACACAGATGGACTTTTACAGGAGATAAACCATGCAAAAGTATTAAGTGTTTTTGTGACACTGAGGTACTGTGGCAGGGAAGCACCTTTGAAATTAATTCAGCTGAGTAGGAAAGATTTAAACCATGCCTTTATCAAAAATACATTTTGAGTTGTGAATCAATTTGGGTCCCTTCTTAATTGTGCATGGGTCCTTTTACTGTACCAGTTATAGAAAGAAAAAAAATGCTGAGGAGAAAAAAAACATACCAATTGTTCTGCATGCAATTATCAGCAATAGTACAACACACAAGGGACATATACAGGAGACACACTATAGAATTATACTGTGTTTGGATATGCTTTTAGTTATAATTAGGGATGGCAATGAATACCTGATTTGGTATTCGAATATTGGTAAATGTTGCAAGGGAATATTTGGATCAAAATAAGAATCACTTCCGCCGCAATATCCCAAAACTGAATATGCATTCATGCGATAGTTTGAATTCACCTTTATATCCATAAAATCTATTTAAAAGTGTGTGTGTTTGTGTGTTTGAATGCATCGATGTTCTACATTAATGAATACCATGACATTAATCTTATACCATGACCCCTTAACCCGTAATAATAATCCACAATTAAGTGTTATGGTTTTGACCACTAATCCATCATGAAGATAATGAAGGTCATAATGAGATCTTTAGGATATCTTAGTTATCTTCGTGAAAGCTCATGAGGTCTGAAATGTAGCAGAACCCTTTACACTCTGATTTGCATAATTTCCATATGTAAAACTTTTGGTTGTGTTTATGAGATATATATTTTCTTATTTTCGTGGCTACATTGAGTAATATTAATTTGATCCCATGATATTCGGCTGAGTTGCTGTCATACCAGAAAAGCTAATTACTCCTTGTGCAGAGAAAAGGATCGGGAAAGACACCCAAAAGTTGCATATTCAGCTTGGTTAGATTTGTCGTTAACAACCAGATCAAAAATTGCATACTGACCAGCAATTATCGCCTTGCGCAAACATCTTGATGAGAGTAGGCTTGTCAATTAGCCGCTGAAAACTTTGATCCTAAGCAAACAATGGCCGCCCAAATGAACAATTTTGCAATTTGTATATTGCAGACAACTGACAACTGCCCAGTGTACCACAAGAACATGCACATATGACACATGTAGACACAGCAATATCCTAATAATGACACCATATACGAAGGGCAAATGAAAGATAAAATAAGAAACATACAAGCTGTAATTATTTTTTTCACAGAAATAATCTTCCGAATATTATGATAAAAAAATCCTATTTAAATATTCTAAATGAATGCTAATATTCGTTGCCATCCCTAGTGATAATAAATTATAGCTTACTTAAAACAAAAATCATTGGGACCTAGCAATTTATTTTGATATATCCAAATTTTATCTTATCCTATAACAAAATTTTGTTATAATGGTTTGCATATAACGAAATTCCATTGTACATCCTATTCTTCATACACAAAAAAAGAGGACACTGAATCTCTTAAAATATTTTTAGCTTGTCAGGTTTTCAAAGAAAAAAAGTCTGTGTATTACACTCTAGTGTCGTCGTTGGCTTGGTCGTCCTGAAAATTTAAACCTTGGCCTTAACATCTAAACTAATAAATCATCTGCCATCAAACTGCATTGCTTTGCATATTACTAGTCCCGTTTCACAATATGTATCTTAAGAAGCAGTTTGGCGATACATAGTTCTAATATCAGGCACTGAAAGGAAAGTAAAATATTTATGTTAAAAGCAATAACAAAAAAATCAATTATTTGAAAATAACCACTTTTTATAATTTTCATTGAAAATGTGAATTACGGTAGAACCTTGTTAAATCGAAGTCCTTTGGACCAAGCTGAAAACTTTGAAATAACGATTTTTCAGATTAAAAATTGGAAATTTGAGTTTGTGATCGTGCATGTCTGCGTTTTCATTGCCGGTGCATATTGTGGAAATCGTTATGCCGTGAAACCATCTATTAGGTATACGTATATACTATTTGCAAGTTATGAAAAGTAATGAAAATATATCATGATCTACTTAGATGCTTCTGATGAAGATAATCATTCTACCATGTCAAACAGTGATACATATTTTTACCGTAGATCTTCTGCTTCAGGTAGCGTCACATGCCAGTGACGAACCCGATGATATGGAATGTACTAAAGATCTGACACCAGGTATCTGCGTATCTGCTGCGTGTCAGACATCGATTAGTAATAATCAACAATTCTGGTGGGACACATGTTGCCCAACCCAATCGCGAAAAAAGGTGTGAAAAACTTGCCTGAGCCATCACTCCAGGTGCCTCTGCAAAATGAACTAAGTTACTGCCCCAGATATGATTGATAATAAGGACGATAATTAGTTAACGAAAATTTATGAAATTTGACTTCAAAATAAAAATTGAAAAATGTACACGAATTGCGACCTTGGGACCTGGATATTTACTTTGAAATAGTTAAAAGATCGAAATAGTGAAATTCGGATTAAACATTTAATTTTAAGTTAAAATAAGAAGGGAAAAAATCGGGACTGAAAATAAACTTCGAAATGGCGAAGAATTTGGTTTAATGATGTTCGGTTTGGCGAGGTTCTACTGTTTATGGATTTCAATATTTTTAGAAGTAGATACTGTTCTTGATACTGATGAATCATGTTCTATTGAGTTTCATCAAACCTGCCCAGTGGTTAAGGAGATGTCATTTAAAGATACTTCTATTTTTAGTTCTGGTGGCCATCTTGTTCAGTGGACTGGAACAATTTAAGCTATTTTTATTTATAGAGTATCACCAAAGATCATACTTATTGAGTTTCCTCAAAATCAGCTCAGCAGTATAGAAGATGTTGTTTAAATTTTTTTCTCTTTTTAGTTCATGCAGCCATTTTGTTCAGTGGACAGGAACTAAGGAGTTGATAGATTGATTGATAATATTTGATTGAGTCAATATGTAAATTGCGTTTACTTATTCCAAGTACAAGTTTAATTCTTATTTTAAGCAAAGTAATATTTGGTTGTGTTTCAAACAATTTATTTTTTATCATATATATTCTTAAGCAATTTGTTTGCTTTAATTCATTATTTTATTAATTTTATTGGGAAAACAGTGTGTGATTGACAATATAGCAGCCAGTGAATCACTTCAAAATATGTGCAACCTGAATTTAGTTTTTTTCTGCATTATACCAGGTTGTATTCATATTTATGAATAAATATTTGTATTTATGACCCTGTATCGTGATGTGTATTTGTATTGGCTACAGCTCAAAGGTGCATTGATACGACCGAGTTACTTACATGCAACCAAGAAAAAGCTGATATGAAAAGAAATGTTCTTATATTGTTGCAAAAAAGAATATACATGAAAATGTTTAACTCTTTACTTTATAGAGACTTATTAAAGAGAGCAGACCCAGATCAGACAGCTCCTATATTTCCTATACAATATTTTAGTCCAGTTTCTAAATAATCTGTGTGCCAAAGAAAAATGTATCATTTTATAAACCATTTAAAGATCAGTCAATTAATATTCATAAGTTTATTTTGTACATGAATATTCATGAGGTAAAGGGCTGACAGAAAGTAAGGATATTGTTGCTGAACATATATGTGATCATTTTAATGTTATCTTTGATTCTGATTGTGTATTATTGTTCATTTACATTAGAAGGGAGATAGGAATGACCCAAATAATCATCGTGGTATTACGTTGTTGAGTGTATTTTCAAAATTGTTTACACCAGTTTTAACCCTTTCCCTCATATAGACTCATTTTGACGCACTCATTAGGTACCTTATAAAGCCTGATCTGCAGAAAACCACAGTTAAACCTTACCAAATTTAATTACAAAATCCTCATTTCCAGACCACTGAGGAGCAGCGAACATCATAAAACCTGATCAGCCTGCGAGTTACTCGCGAGTTGACTTTTTACCCGCCAATGCTGACACAAGAACAGTTTTTGTACTTTCAGTTGAAATTATAAGATTCTTATTTCTCCCATTGTCTGTCAGAAATTTCTTCACCTTTTTTTACTCTTTGTTTCTTTCGTTGTCGTTGCCCAAATGTCAATTGGTACATGATGATGAATGAACTGCTGATTCAGTTTATAGTTCCCAGTGTTCCTAATTGTTCACTAGTCACAATATTTTGTATCATGGTAATGAATTTGGGATTGCCCACTAATTTCCAGTTTGTTGCTGATTTAAGTATTGGGTACATGATTTGCCCTTTTACAGTTGTTAGTCAAGTTTTTTGGGAACTTTGTTTTTTGAACGGGTTCCATCACATGAATCAGAAGCGCGTTTAAGAATTTTTTTCTAGGTAAGTAGTTGTTTCCTTTTTCATTAACAACTTCCATCTGTTTCCAAATGCGAAAATCATATCATCGGTTGAAAACCAGGACATGGTATCTACCATTATGCATTATTTTTCAGGAAGCTGAAAAAACTGCATAAAACAGTGAAAAATCTATATATGATTATTTTCTTTGGACTTATGATATCTAAATATACACTCTAATCAATGATACACCTTAGAATTCATTTTTACAAAAAAAAATAGGTAAAAATTTGTCAGTTTGGGTCTGGCCGAATAGATTTAGGCAAAATTGCAGACATTTGTTCCAACCAGACTATTATTACTTGATGATATGTTTTAGCTCTCAGTAAAACAAAAAAAAAGTGTTCCTTATCTCAACCAACCATATCCTCGTATCTGAATATACACCCTTCTTCCATACTTTAATTTGAGAATTGGCTACTATCGTCTAGTGCCAGAACAATGTATATACATGTAATACTCTGTGGTTTTAGCCATCAATATGTTCTAAATATGGAGGCAGTCTTTAGTATATAGGGAAACCATGCTTTGGAATTATCAAAACACAAATGAAATAGAATGTCTTCATTGTACCAGATACATGCAAACGGGTATACACTGATATGACAGACAAAATGTTAAAAAGAACCCTACATGATAAAGACATAGTGATGTATATAGGCATGTTTTGTTTTTACACATTTTATCAATAAAAGGTTGATTTTAGTTATAAAAACATGGTACTTAATGCATGTAACAAATCTCTATGACAAACAGACTCTTCATATGGTAAGAATATGTACTTCCATCTTGCTATCTTTATTCAACTTAACATATATAAGCCTTGTGGTGCTTAATAAAATCTATATAATCTATGAAGTCATCATCTAAATTTGTCTTTGTGTTTCTTTCCTCTACATGTGCACAAATGTAATCATACTGTCTCTCATATGATTGAAGACCATAAGAAAACCCTTTCATTTCACACCTTTGCTCAAAAGATTTTCGCCGCGTATGTATCTGCATTTTGAACAGTTATATGCTTGAACTTGCTTTATTTGAACTATTTTACCACTGAGTCTGAGTCGCTTTCTAACATTTTTCTTCCAATTTTATGGCGTAACCTTTATTTTTTCGAAATAGCCTCCGAGATTTTGACTGGCTCTGGCTGTTTTTCTTGCCTTATGTCCTGCACATGTCTGTTAGATTGTTCAAAAGCTCGACAGATTTGAAGGCATTTATTGAGTTTAAGCTCTTCCTCTCTTAATAGCAGTTCTTCCAGTTTACCATTTGTGCTAAGCACTATTTTGTCTCTGATCATACGGTCTTTTTCCGCAAACTTGCACGAGTCAACCCTTCTTCTGATTTCGGTCAGAAAATGTTCGAAGGATGGAAAGTCATCATATTTCACACTCCAAAACCTATGTGTTTCAAGGACTTCATTTCTGCGGGGATTACAGTAATCCTCAATCTGTTTCAGAACTTTATCAGGATCATCTTTATCACCATCATTCGCCCACACAAACTGATCATAGATTTCAATAACTTGTGGACCCGCACAGTGTAAAATAATGCTAGTCTGTACTGCCTTCTCTTTCTCCGTTGAACCACTAGCTGTCAAGTATATCTCTATTTGTCTCTTCCACTTTTTGAAATTTTCACTTGCATTTCCATCTGTAATATCAAGAACCAGTTTCTCAAGGATTTGTCAGTTTTAATTCTTCTTCGAAAGAAATTCAGCATAGCATATGTTACCGGAAGAGGTTGTCACCGCTGCCCCCATGTTGATAACGTACCTCAACCTAATGAGGCTTAATAATCATCAAATAAGTTTGCTACAAATTAAGAACAAGTCACGTGCTCCACAGGTGTTCGGCGCAATGTCCCATATAAAAAAAATATACTCCTATTCTCTACCAATATTGGTAGAGAATAGGAGTATATTTTTTTTATATGGGACATTGCGCCGAACACCTGTGACGTGCTCAACAACATATTTAATAATCAACAAGGGATATAAATGTTGACAACAGTTTGATATATTTAGAAGAGTTGTCTCTCTTAGACCACATCAACAATATCATTTTTGACTATTATTATATACGGGGTATGTGAAGGGAAAGAATTGAAATAGATTTCATTTGATTTACCAACAAGCATTTTGAATAGTCGAGCGTGCTGTCCTCTGACAGCTCTTGTTAATATTATAAAATGACAATATTTAGTTTGTTTGCACTCTAGCGTCTTCATTCCATAAGCAATCATCTTCATACTTTATGACAGTGTTTATAGTCATATTTTTGGCAAAGTTCGATTATGGCTGATATCCGTCAGTTAGTTCAAAAGTTGTGTCCCTTTTAATGTTTAAATTTGTGTTTAAAGCCATAATTTCTCAGTCAAGTTTGACTTCAAATTTTGACCACAGGCACTGTTTAGTTCGTGGAATTATAAATGATCTCATGGATTATTCAGTACAGCTATGCTATAATATTGTAACTTGTTAAGGCAATGAAGGCAGTTTTTCTCAGGTGAGCGTCTTAAGGGCCATCTAGGCCCTCTTGTTGCAAGAGTTATACTCAGGAGGAAGAAAGGGTACACATTGATACTGCCATTCTTGATCTTGTTATTTTGTGACGGCGTATATTGTATTGGCGCTGGCACTCTTGTTTAACAACGCATTGTTGATGTTTTTACCCAGGAATGACACGGATCATTAAACAGATACATTGTGTTAGAACAATGTAAATATTTTAAAATATCCTTTCAATGAACTATACCTAGATATTGTACCCAATGATTTAAGACATTTTATTACAAAAATGAGAATATCGGCATATGCCTTTCGAATACAATCAGAAAGTTTTTTTCTAGAAATCCAGTCTATAGAGTAAATAGATTTTTTTTTTAGGTAAGAGAGATATCGAATCTGTATTTCATTTTAATTGCACATGTCCAGAATATGAATTCAGAATAACATGCCTTAACATTAGATTTTATGTTAAACCATGTTAAACCATCAGTGTATAAAATGTTAATTCTGTTTAATAGATTCCAAAGATAAACAGACAGTTATTAATCTTGCACTTTTTATTAATACTTCAATATTATTGAGAAACAGTATGGCAGTAGCCGAAAGGTGAGTTCATTCTCTAATATTATTATCTTTGCAAATGATTAATCTTAATTAGAAATGTATGTACTGATGATATGCTATATCCATCAATGTGACCAATATATTTTATGCTGTATATTTTATAATGTGGTACGACGATATACAAATCATTAAGTTGGAAATAAAAGTATTACGTTCTGCTTTGAACTTGTTTTTACACATTTGTTCGATTATAACGTCTCCCCTACAGTTTCTTACAATTTCACTCCGTAGATTAGATTTCATGAAACAGCAAAGAAAACAACCATTCTGTTGGAAAGATATCCGACAAAACGTGTAAATCCATTCAGTCCTGTAGTCCTGAAATGTTCAAGAGCTAATATGGGTATTAAATATATTACAGATGCGCAATCTTGTAAGAAAGCAACTTCAGTTAAGGACAAACTTAAGTCAATTGGAAGTACTTTCCTGAAGTCCATAGAGGTATCCAAATATGAAGCAATCGCAAGACTAATAGGTCTACCCCTTAAAAAATCTAATTTTCCAGAAATGTTCATAATACTGTAAATGGTTTTAAACATCAACGTAAAAGGCTGTTGAAATCAAGAGCTGTATTTGAAAGGATGAAGGATGATGATACTGATGTTTTCTTGCCCAGCATCATAGACAAAAATATTGCAAGACCTGATAAACTCCAAAACATGTGTTTGGCAGAATTCGCATCATCATATTCAAGAGCTTCAAACAAGGGTGATGATAATGATGATGAGGATGATGTTGATGATTGGAACATAAGAGAGAGAAAATATGTCCAAAAGGGAACAAATAAAGCTAAAAAAAGATTTAGGAGTACTTGTTCGATGTAAATCCCCTTTCGTCCTTCGAGATTACTTTGTATTAAGGAAAGAGATTCAGAAATGTTTTTCCATAGGCTTATGTTCTTACACCATCCATGGAGAGATGGAAATGAACTGCTTGTTAATGATTCATATGAGACAAAATATCCGTCAGTTCAACAGGAAAATTCAGAAACACTTCATAATTATGAACCATATTTTCAGGAAGTGACTGAAGGACCAAAAATCTGTGAGAATTAAGATGGCCAAGATGAAATATGGGGCACCTCAGGCAGAAAAGATAAAAGATAATGAGAAAAATGTTGGCACAGTCAACAGACTGCTTGATCTTAAGTAGCTTCCTGAGTAAATGATGATGATGTGCAACCAAAACAAATACAAAGGAAAGGTCATTCACTTTCAACAAATATTCATGTAGAGTCTGATTCAAAATATTCAACTATGATTATGAGTTTATATAGGAAACCGAAAGAAATTCATGATCACATCTTATCACATTGTCGACAAATTTGCCTTGCTGGATCTGAAAAGGAAGACCCCCCCCCCTCTCTCTCTCTCTCCCCCTTCCCCATTTCATATATTTCTAAGTGGTGGGGCTGGCGTTAGTAAAAGTCATACCGTCCATACAATAAACCAGACTGTACTCAGAACATTAAAACGACCAGGACAAAATACTGATCTTCCTACCATCCTTCTTACAGCATTAACAGGAACAGGTAAAGCTACTGTTTATATAGATGGTAATACACTACACAGCGTTTATTGCCTCCCTGTCAGAAGTCGTGGCAGATATTCTGAAAACAAACGGTTATCAGCAAATGTGTTAAACTTACTGAAAACTTTGTATTGTCAGCTTAAAGTCCTTGTTATAGACGAAATTTCCATGGTTGGTGCCCAAACCTCGTCCTACTTAAATGTTGTTTTGCAAGACATAATTGAAAATAATAAGCCATTTGGACATATTTCAGTACTTGCTGTTGCTGATTTTATGCAATTGAATCCTGTTGCTGAAAATCCAATTTATAAAGAAAGTAATTTTGGTTATGTAGCACTGACAACATCTGTTTGGAGATTGTTTAGTTTGTTTGAACTTACTAATAAATGGAAAATAACAAAGAAGTTCAAAGCAACGCATTATCAGTTTTTCTCACAAATTCACAGAAAGATTGCTACAACAATCATCAAATGGAGAAATTAACAACAAAAGTATACACTTTGAATGCTCAAGATTCTAAGAACTTGTATTGATGGCCCCAAATTGGAAGGAATGCAAAAGATCGTATAAGGGTCTATGACCTATAAAAGCTGTAACTTTCTTTCTCATCATAAAATAAAGACACCAATTAATTTTGGGCTTGGTCCGATGATTTTTCATGGTCATGTGATGACTATTTTGTTTCATCAAACAACAAGAACATTGTAACTGCTATCATGATTAGCAAGAGAAATCCTTGTCCTAAAAGATTAAGGAAAAAAAATTTCGCAGCATATATAGTACTTAATGCCTTTGATTTATGTTTTTCATTCCAGTATTTTACTGATTTTTTTTTATCTTATATGTCAAAAAGTATTAGAAATAGATGAATGCATATACTGTAAAATTTCACATATATTCAGCTTATACAAATATTTTGAAGTTTGGTCAAGTTCGCCAGATTACTACTCACGATGAAACGAACCCTAAACGAATGGATTTTGATAAAAAAAAAATTTCAGTCATGTACAAAATGTACCAGATTAGCTATTCAGGCTCTTAAGAGTCTTAGGCGTCGATGTTTATTGTGGTTTTAACTTTCATCAAAAGTATTGATAAAATAATTGACTTGTTTGCAGCGTGAAGAGGGACTGGGGTTCTTAGTTTTCTTTTTGCCGGTAGAGCACTAAGTATTGCCTAAGCAATACTTTCAGAAGGCTTATTTTGTATGCTATTAACTGCATCTGATATTTGCATCTGGCAGCCTCGTACCCGACCTTTAATTATGTTTTATCACATTCTCGGCAAGTTAGAATTTAGCTTTCAACATTATTGTTGGTACATGCTTGCAAGTCTTCTTTAATACTATAGATTGTAACAATGGTTTTATTCATTATTAAACAACCAAACTGTGAAGGCCAATATAATAATTGGGATTATAATAATAATAATAATAATAATACTAATACTAATAATAAATGCATTTTGTAAACAAGAATTCCGCATGCTGGTGCCAACGCTCGTCTGTTTTACATGTCGACATCAAAATTCTAAGTTAAAGAGGGGCATAACTCCAAAAATATAGCTTTCAGAATAATGCCCGTTGTCTTACAACTGCGCCTTAATTTTAAAGTACATTTATTACAAATATTGTGTTGATACCATTAAAATTGTTTGATTATTGGGCTACATAAAGGTTTTTATACGACGACAACAACAAGAACGATCCAGCGATCATAATAGCTCGACCTTTTCTCCGAAACAGACGAGCTAAAAATCAAAGCAAGGTACCATAACAAGCAGCCAATTGATCGAAGTTGTGTTGGAGCTTATCATGGAACTTCGAGCCCATGTTTCTGTGTTGTGTTCAGTGAACGAAACAGTCAGTAACTTCAAGCGGTTCCGCCTGTTTTAATATCGTAGTGTATAGAATGTAAGCAGGGTACCAAATCGCAATTGATAACTATTGTTAGCTAACGTTCGCCTTCTCTGAACGCTCGACAGCTCTTCCCAAAATTCATTTGAACATTGGACTAACACCTCAGTTATTTTAACTATATATACACAAATGACATTTTCTTTTACAAATACCCTTATTAGTTAGACCTATTCAAGAGAAATAATTCTGTACATTCAAAACATGGAGTCATCCGTCTACTTTTTTACCTATTTAAAGCTAAATAAAATACTTATGAATATAGTTCAAATTTCAGTCATTTTACTTCATTTTTTTTTCTTAAAAAAATATCTTCTCAGCAATGCTCAACTTTTAAGGTTGTCAAACCTCCAAAATGAGCATTTTATTTTGGTCTATTTAACTGTTCTGTAGGATTAATGCTTGAGCGCACATATTTCAAACTGAATTTGAAGAGGGATTTTGGCCATGATAAGTATATGACTCCCTATTGATTTTGGGGTTTCTTGGTCAAAGATCAAGAGATCACATTTGTTAAAAAAAACAACATTGTTTTTTATATAATTATTAAGTTTTACACATTTTCATTAAACTTAACCTCTATTTTATCACACACACACTATTAAATCGGTCGATAAAAATATAACAAATGTACTTTATAAAAGACGATTTTACTGAAGTACATTTTGACTTGGGAAGTTTTGGCCTTAATCAGGGTCTCTGTAAACCCTGCCGTAATGACAACGTGAAACACAGTAATGTTGAAGATATATATAATGTTTCCGTATGACAGAGTTACCTCCCCTATTCCAGGTTGTCAGACTTTCACCCCCCAAGTCGTTTCCCCCCAAGACGTTTCACCCCCATATTGGGAGTGAAACGTCCTGTATTTGAGATATAACAGGTTGCTTCCTCCCCTCTGTTATTTTATTTAAGCGTTTGATTTAATTACTTTATATTATCCTAAATTATTTAAGAGTTTTAATTTTACTAAATTGTTAAAAAAAAATCAATAATTACGTTTAATTTGATAAGTGCAAAAGTGTGATTAATTAAAGATTCGTTGTTAATTAATGTTTTAATTTCATGAATGTGTTTCTGTTTTTATTTACATTTAAAGGCACCCACTTTGATGTTCTTGATTAGATTTGGGTTAATGATATGAATAATAATTAAAGGTGTGAGAAAGTGCGGTCTCAGAGTAAAAAAAAGTGATAATGTTAAAGGTGATAAACAATGCAGTTAAGACTTTAAAGTAAATGTTATTATGTGCACATGTACTAGATGAGAAAAAAACACCCAATAACTATTAAATGTGTTGTTTATTAACATGTGTTTAAGAACATACTTTCCCTCATGGTTATTTTTTTTATTTGAAGTCTTTTGGGTAGATATTATTGTATGGCAAGTGATCCTTATTAATGATAATTTTCTTCTTAGTTTGATTTATTTAGTTATTTAATGACATTGTTAACATACAATAGTTGTGAAACTGCACTGACAGTATCCCTTTATAAAAAATGATAATTTACATATTTTTCAAGTATAATATAATATCTTCCCATAATTTAGAAATCGAAATATTTGATAATATGCAAATAAACTTTGAATGCTTATTACAAAGATTAGAAAAAAGGATTGCATTCTATTAGATAATTATAGAAATGCACCTGGTGTGACATTGTGTCATTAATTAAGCGTGTCGGCTGAATGACTCCATACACAATAGCAGTTAATTGACACGTGCCGTTAAGTGTGGCCAATAAACACATCAGGTTAGCAATTATTTAATGAATAGGACCAAATTAACATAATTACACATCATCATATAATATGTTTAATAAGTGTTTGATTATAGCATGGATGTAAATTACATCAAGTATATGTCTTTGATTATATGCAATGAAATACCATTTTATCTCTTAAATAGTTTTTTCAATCACAAAACTAAACATATAGAAGTAAATAGTACAATGAATGATCTTTTAGGGAAAAATACAATAATAGATACATATTAACATGTATAATATAAAGTGGGGGGTGAAACGTCTAGATCTTTGAAAATTGGGGGTGAAACGACTTGGGAGGAAACGGCTTGGGGGTGAAACGTCTAGGGGAGGAAAACGTCTGGAATTCCCTATTCCATGGGTCATTTGTCTCACACGGAGTAAGTATTTATCTTATCGTTGTCAATACCTAGCAGATAAATGTTTATTTTTACAGCTGCTAATTCCTCTAGGTAATGTAAATATCTGCTATCACAATATTATGCAGATTTTATAAATTTCACATGCCTATTGTGATGTATGAACCGCTGTCGGTTCGTACACAGGCACCATTTCATCTAACCACTTGCAAGTCAAATGAAGAGAGTTTTCAGACGATTAATTCGGTACCTAAACTTTTGAAACTGGTCAAAGTATAAGGAAGATACATCAAAAATAAGAAATTCAGCGATTTCGCCGTTATTTCCTGGCTCTACTGTATATATCTTGAAAGGCAGTTAATAAATATGATGGTTGCCTTGATATTTATTAATGTGTTTTTATCATTGTTGACACGTTGTATTATAATTTCAAAGGTATTTTTGTAGATTAAGCATATAAATAATAATTTGATATCCTACTTTCACTTTCGTGAATTTTTTTAAGCATTGTCGGAAAATATCTACTTTCACTTTCACCAAATTTTAAGCATTTTCGGAAAATGTAATGTTACAGATATGTATATGTATATGTCTATTGCAAAAGTCATATAAAATGCCAAAACACATTTCACTGGCGTCATATGTATCAACGAATTACTTGAGCTAAACAAGTGTTGACAACATCTTAAAGGTGTGTTAAATCATTTTATTTACATTACTTATAAATACATATCAGTGTTTAACCCTTTCCCTCATAGAGGACACCATGAAAAGACCTGTGCGAACAGCATAAAACCAGATCAGCCTGCGAGTAACTTGCAGGCTGATCAGGTTTTATGCTGTTCACTGCTCCTCAGTGGTCTAGAAATGAGGATTTTGTAATTAAATTTGGTAAGGTTTAACTGTGGCTTTCTGCAGATCAGGCTTTATGTGGTACCTATTGTACGAGTGCGTCAAAATGAGTCTATGTATATGAGGAAAAGGGTTAACTAGGTATTTTTATCAGTCTAATTAAATAGGCGTTCAAAGTTGCAACCGATTTACACATGTATAGTGAGATAGGTGTCAACATCAATCAACACTTAATAACAGTACCATATGTTCACAGCGGATCAAATAAGGAATTTAAATTTTGTCATCTCCCAAATATAAAATACATGTGCAAGTTCTGTTTATTTGGTCAAAGAGATGCTGCATACTGTTGAAATGATGTCAGCACAACTTCATTTAAAGGGTTGTTTCGCCAGTTAAAGACGCCTGTTTGTATCTATTAAGATTTTTCCGTTTCAATATGCTTATTAATAGGAAATGAATTACGGTAAGTATGATTGCAAACATTTATCTGTAAAAATAAAAAAACTGAGGATATATATGCCATTCATTCAGATAAATTGGACTATCATGAATGAACTATTAGTATGTATCTTCTAGATTTTCTTTTTCTTTTTAAAGAGAGATGTATATTTTTAGCTATTTAGCAAAAACAGTTACCATGGATATACAAGTGAAGCATAAAAACGAGTATGGTGACCTTTCATTTTTTTTCTTATTCAGTGCATTTTTTACATAGCATATATGAAAATTTGAAAAATCTTATTGAAGAAATAAACTAATGTCCTGAAAACTATCTATAAAGATGCGACAGTGAGACTCTGAGATTTGCAAACAGGAAAAAAATCATAAAGGAGGTCAATAATGACTTTAGAGGTATTCTCAACACGATCTTTATGTCGAAAGTCAAGTTTGTTAACATTCTACCAAATTCCTTTCAAATATTTCTTATATTTTTAAATATATAAAGATATTTTTATATCATTATTTCAATTGATTGAAACTTTCCACATGTGTTTGGGTTCAATTCCTTATACCACAATTTTGTTGCACCTGCTTAAGTAAACATGTTTGACCTTATTAAGATGGAGCATGCACAGTTAGTGTCCTTGGACAAGGTCAAAGTTCACATGAGACAATGAGGTATTTGAGAGATAGATAGATTTTATTTGGCAGATATGCATTGGCATGGACAATTTATAAAACAAGCACATATAAAATTGTTACATGTTGATAAATTATATCCATGTCAAACACACCAACACCAAGGACGACACAAAAAAGAGTAAATAACTCTTATTTCCATTGTGGTCCTTATTTCCATTGTGGTCCTTAATTCCATTGTGGTCCTTAAAAAAACTGAATGAAAATTGCCTGTGATGTTCATTGCATTAAGTGGGGCCTCCGTGGCCGAGAGGGTAAAGTCGCTGACTTTAACACTCACTCGGCCCCTCACCGCGTGGGTTGAATCCCAGAAGGGTCATTCGGATTTTCATGTGAGGAAGCCTTCCAGCTGGCTTGCGGTAGGTCGGTGGTTCTACCCGGATGCCTCCATGCATTAGGGGTCTTCCATCATCTGTTATTAGCTGGACGTCGCTATATGACTGAAATATTGTCGAAGCGCCGGTAAACTCAGAGAGTCAAGTCAAGTCAAGTCCTTGCATGAAGCTCTACCAAAGTTGTTGAAATGGTTCTGGTCTGATGCATATTTGGGTCACAGGAGCTAAAAATTGATCTTTAAAGGGAAATCTTTAGAAATATACTTATCCGAAACTGCAGGGCCTAGAGCTTAGATACTTAGTGTGTGGCATTGTCTCATGGACCTCTGCCAAGGTTGTTCAAATCCTGGCCCTGGGGTCACTTGATTTTACATAGAATTACATAGGAAAAACTAGAAAAATCTTCCAGTCAGAAACCACAAGGCCTGGAGCTTCGATATTTGGTGTGTAACATGGCCTAGTAGACCTCAACCAAGTTTGTTCAAATCATGGCCCTGGGGTCAAAATTGGCCCTGCCCCAGGGGTCCCTTCATTTTACTTGTATAGGAAACCCTAAAAAAAATCTTCTTGTCAGAAACCACAAAGCCTGGAGTTAATTTGTTTACTAGTGGACCTCAACCAAATCTTTTTAAATCATGGCCCTGGGGTCAAAATTGACCCCATCCCCGGGGTCACTTGATTTTATTTAGACTTATTAGAGCTATGACCTTCAAAATTTGGATGGCAGGCACAGTTTTTGTGTGGAATTTGGATTATCTTGCTGTACCTCTGCATGGATTACGTTTTCAGTATGACTCCTAATACAATAATTGGCAATGAAGGCAATGTTTCTCAAGTGAGTGATTCAGGGACAGTTTGGCCCTCCTTTTCCATAGATTTATATAGAGAGATGTGACCTTCAGTGTTTGATCACAAGGTACAATTTTGTGTGTGGAATTGAACTTTGATCTTGGATGACCTTGATCATGACCAAGTGACCTTCTTGAATTTTTAAGTTGAAAGTAGTGTTTGGTGTGTGGAATGGAAATGATCTTCCTATATTTCTGCATGGATTCTGTATTCAGTAGGACTATGCTGTAATATAACTTGCAATGAGACTTCACTTCAGGGCCATGTTGGCTCACTTGTTTTTAGCTCACCAGACAGCCTTTTGTCCAGCGTTCGTCCTTCGTCTGTGTGTGCGTCTGGCGTCAACAATTTAATTTAAACAGCATCCCCTCTGAAACCACTGGGTCAGATTTGATAAAATTCGCCTGTGATGTTCCTTGCATGAAGCTCTACCAGAATTGTTCAAATGTTTCCTGTCCGTTACGTATCTGGGTCACAGGAGCTAAAAATAGATTTTTAGAATAAAATCTTTAAAAATCTTCTTCTCTGAAACCGCAAGGCTTAGAGCTTAGATATTTGGTGTGTGGCAATGTCGAAAGAACCTCTACCAAGATTGTACAAATCATGACCCTGGGGTCAAAATTGGCTCGGCCCCAGGGGTCACTTTATTTTACATAGGCTTATATAGGAAAATCTAGAAAAATCTTCTTGTCAGAAACCACAAGGCCTGGAGTTAAGATATTGGGTGTGTGGACCTCTACCAAGTTTGTTCAAATCATGGCCTTTGGGTCTAAATTAGCTCCGCTCAAGGGGTCACTTTGTTTTGCATAGGCATATATGGGAAAATTTAGAAAAAAATTTCTTGTTAGAAACCACAAGGCCTGGAGTTTAGATATTTGGTGTGTGACATGACCTTATAGACATTTATCAAGTTGGTTCAAATCATGACCCTTGTGTAAAAAATTGGCCCCGCCCTAGGGGTCGCTTTATTTTAACATATACTTAAATAGGAAAACTAGAAAACTTTATTGTCAGAAACTAAAAGACCTGGAGTTAAGATATTTGGTTTTTAATATGGCCTAGTGGACATCTACCAACTTTGTTCACATCATGGCCATGGCCATGGGGTCAAAATTGGCCCCACCCCTGGGTTCACTTTATTTTACATAGGCATATATAGGTAAATCTAGAAAAATCTTTGTCAGAAACCACAAGGCCTTGAGTTTAGATATTTGGTGTATTACATGGCCTTATAGACATGTACAAAGTTTGCTCAAATCATGGCCCTGGGGTCAAAATTGGCCCTGCACTAGGGGTCACTTGAATTTACATAGACTTAAATAGGATGGTCTTTAAAAGATCTTGTCAGAAACCACAAGATCATGGGTTAAGATATTTGTTATCATGGTGCATAACCATATCAGCAGGCTCTCTGCGGAAATCGCTTTATCGGCAGGCTCTCTGCGGAAATCGCTATATCGGCAGGCTCTCTGCGGAAATCGCTATATGGGCAGGCTCTCTGCGGAAATCACTATATCGGCAGGCTCTCTGCGTTTGCACCGGTCATTCTCGCCATAAACACTAGCAAATGCTGGACGGAAGGGAAAGAAACAAACCAATGGTCACTTTTCAAAGGTGAGTTGTTTAATATTAATTATTGCACGCAATATTAAAGTATCTTAGCTATGTATATGCGTGTAAACTTTTCAATTATCATAATATGACCATCAGATGTATTTTTTTCAGTATATTCTTCAAGAAAATACCGATAAATTGGCCGATTTTAATGTAAATTTCTTGAAAACCACCTACTTTCGGTTTTGTCGTTGCACGGGAGTTCTCTCTGCACATCACTTTTTGAAGCACAGGCAATCTCTCTGCATATACCAGACAGGCTCTCTGCAAGCTATGGTTTATCTTATTGTTTACGGAAAATGAATAATTTCATGGGTCCATACCCCTACTTTTTGTTTTTATTTCGTACTTTGCATGTAATTTGTATTGTTTTCATAGTCAGATACAAATCAGTTAAAAGTATATATGTGTTACTTACTTTTTTTTACTATTTTGTTGATAAGAATATAAAAGATAAGCTTCCTCTAGAGTACTGTTTATTACAATAATTCTCATAATTTTAAATTGAATCTTCCTTAAAAAAGATAAATGAAAAATAAAAAATAAGAGAGAGAGAGAGAGAGAGAGAGAGAGAGAGAGAAGAAAAAATCAAACATGAAAAAGATATTGTATTAATGAGTCTATTTATTTTAACTTTGTTCTAACTTTATCAGTTTACACGTTAACATGCTTGACAAAGCGAAAGTAAATACATAAATGCCTCCATGGATGTTAAGTAACAAATGATTATTAACTCTATTATTACTTTGTCAAAAACAAGGCCACTAGGGACGTGACCAACGTACAATATAATGATTATAAAATAATAGGCATATATATAATCATTTTATTATTCTTAAACATCGCACTGAAGAAAGTAAATTTATGTTATAAGCGTATTTCGAAAAATTGTGATTGTCGTGTAGAACTGATACGTCACTGTTAATTCATTAAATTTACAAACACACACAGAGTTACTTTTGTAATTTCAAAGTCTAAGAGTATTAATGCAGCAATGTTATATTGTTGTTTATATGTTTGACAGATTTTGGATTTTACAAGGCCTATGTCACATTTTTTTTATTTTATTTTTTTAAGAAAATAAATATTAATTTATCTATGTTAAATATTGATTTTAATATCACGATAGGCTTAGTTTTAGTTTTTTTTCAGTATGAATGAACAGTATAAATGCGAGAAGAAATACCTCATATCTCAAGGCAATTTGCAGTCAAAGAGTTTTAATACTAATCGAATGTGTAGTAAGTTGTCCATAAATTTCGCCACAAACTGACAGCCTGTCCTACTTCTTACATAGGAGAGAATGAATGGTGTGTATTGGAACAATAGATGAAGGCAGTGTTTTTTTTTTTTTTTTTTTTTTTTTTTTTTTCAAATTTTCTGAGAATATAGGTAGCATCCCCCCCCCATTTTCTTTTTTTTTCACCCCCCCTCACTATGACAGTTTAACTACCACTGCGTGCATGGACTCACTGGCTGCATTTTTAGCTCGACTATTCGTAGAATATGAGAGCTATTGTAGTCACCCTGGCGTCGGCGTTGGCGTTGCAGCTTTTGGTTTCAGTTTTGCGTGCAAGTTACTATCAACCTTATATCTCAATAACCATTTATGGTATTGACTTGAAAGTTTATAAATATGTTCAGGGGCATCAGACAAACAAGGTAGATAACTCTTGATGGAATATATTACAAATTATGGCCCCTTTTTAACTTAGAAATTTTGGTTAAAGTTTTGCATGCAAGATACTCTCATGCTATATCTCAGTATCAGCATGGATGTTTGAAACATCTTTAATAGTTTAGGGGTATCATACTTTCATGGTAGATAACTTTTGATGGAATATATTACAAGTTATGGCCCCTTTTTAACTTAGAAATTTTGGTTAAAGTTTTGCATGCAAGGTACTTTCATGCTAATATCTCAGTATCTAGGCAATGGATCGTTTTGAAACATCTTTAATACGTTTAGGGGTATCATACTTTCATGGTAGATAACTTTTGATGGAATATATTACAAGTTATGGCCCCTTTTTTAACTTAGAAATTTTGGTTAAAGTTTTGCATGCAAGGTACTTTCATGCTAATATCTCTGTATCCAGGTATGGGATTGATTTGATACATCTCTAATACATTTAGGGGTATCATACTATAAAGGAAGATAACTCTTGATGGAATATGTTACAAATTATTGCCTTTTTTAACTTAGAAATTTTGGTTAAAGTTTTGCATGCAAGTTACTTTCATGCTTATATCTCAGTATCCAGGCATGGGATTGATTTGAAATATCTTTAATATGTTTTGGAGTATCATACTTTCATGGTAGATAACTTTTGATGGAATATATTAAAAATTATGACCCCCTTTTAACTTAGAATTTTGGTTAAATTTTTTCATTCAAGCTACTATCCAGCTTATATCTCAGAAATTGCTTGTGGAATTGACTAGAAGGTTAAGGAGTGTCTTCAGGGGCATCAGAAAACTAAGGAGGATAACTTTTGGACTGAATTTTATACAAATTATGGCTCTTTTCTAACTTGGATTTTTGGTTAAAGTTTTGCATTCAGTGTTATTGTGCTTACGTCTCTGAGTAACTAGGCATGGGATTGATTTAAGACATCATAGAAATATTAAGGGGTGTCAGACTATCAAGGTATATCATTTTTGACTATTATTATGTACAGGGAATGTGAAGGGCAAGAATTGAAATAGATTTCATTTGATTTACCAACAAGCATTTTGAATAGTCGAGCATGCTGTCCTCTGACTGCTCTTGTTTTAAATGTTATATTCCAAATAAAACTGTTCAAAGATGTTGTATCATTGAATAAGAGTAAAATACAATAAAAGGCTTAAATTATAAAAAGCAGAAAAAATCCCCCTTTTTAAGCTCATCACCACCCCCTTTGGGCTCGGACTCCTGTCCCCCAACAGTGAAAAAAACACTGGAAGGGCAAGAAGCATGAAACTTATTTCACAACAATAACACACAAAGTAGCCAGCAGTTTTTTTTAAAAAACAATCACTGACAAAATGCAGAGAGTCTGCCTGTGCTTCAAAAAGTGATGTGCAGAGAGACCTCCCGTGCAACGACAAAACCGAAAGTAGGTGGTTTGCAAGAAATTTACATTAAAGTCGGCCAATTTATCGGTATTTTCTTGAAGAATATACTGAAAAGAATACATTCGATGGTCATATTATAGTCATAATCAAAGAAATAACCTGCTGAAGCCTGTAGAAAGTGCTGAGGTTGTTTTCCATGTTGGTACATCATGAAACTGTTAGGCCGAGTTCCAGGTTGCAGTCGCTGATAATTGAAAAGTTTACAAGCATATACATAGCTAAGATACTCTAATATTCTGTGCAATACTTAATATTGAGCAACTCAACTTTGAAAAGTGACCATTCATCTATTTCTTTCCCTTTCGTCCAGCGTTTGCTATTGTTTATGGCAGAGAATGACCGGTGCAAATGCAGAGAGCCTGCTGATATAGCGATTTCTGCAGAAAGCCCGCCGATATGGTCATACACCATGGGCATGTAACATGGCTTTGTGGACCTGAACCAAGTTTCCAAATCCTGGCTCTTGGGTATAAATTGGTCCTTCCCTAGGGGTCACCTGATTTTATAGCTATGATCATAAAAAATTTTGACCACTGGTACAGTTTTTGTGTGCAGTTACGATTATTTTGCTGTACTTCTGCATGGATTTTGTATTCAGTTTGACTGTTTTATAAAAGGCAATGAAGGCAATATGAATCAGGAGTGATTCAGGGCCATCATGGCCCTCTTGTTTCTAGCTCACTAGACCACATCCTGATCAAAGTGAGCTACTGTGATCAGCCTGCGTTTGTCATCTGTTGTCAACACTTTGCTCAAAACGACATCTCCTCTGAAACCACGTAGTAGAAAATGATGAAGCTAATGGTATGAATGATCCTTGGGTGGACCTTCACAAAAGCTGTTAAAATAAACTTGATTCATGCAGAACTTTGGTTGCCATGGCAACCAACATCATTTTATTTAAAAAAATAATTTAAAAAAACATCTACTCGAAAAAAACAACAAAGGTCAGATTTGGATTTCTTTTGATATAAATGGTCACCTCATAGTTATCTATTATAATTTCTAAAATGAAGTTGATTCTTGAAAACTGAGGCCCAAAGAGTTGGCTAGTTTTTTAGCTTGACTATTCGAAGAATATGAGAGCTATTGTAGTCACCCTGTCGTCAGCGTTGGCGTTGCAGCTTTTGGTTAAAGTTTTGCGTGCAAATTACTATCAACCTTATATCTCAATAACCATTTATGGTATTGACTTGAAAGTTTATAAATATGATCAGGGGAATCAGACAACCAAGGTAGATAACTCTTGACTGAATTTAATATGAATTATTGCCCCTTTTTAACTTAGAAATTTTGGTTAAAGTTTTGCATGCAATAGAAAATTTGGTTAAAGTTTTGCGTGCAAACTACTATCTACATGTAGTTTGTATCTCAATAACCATTCATGGTATTGACTTGAAAGTTTATGAATATGTTTAGGGGCATCATACAACCAAGGTAGATAACTCTTGATGGAATATATTACAAATTATGGCCCCTTTTTAACTTAGAAATTTTGATTAAAGTTTTGCATGCAAGTACTTCATGTTATATCTCAGATCAGCATGATTGATTTGAAACATCTTTAATATGTTTAGGGGTATCATAATTTAATGGTAGATAACTCTTGATAGAATATGTTACAAATTATGACCCCTTTTTTAACTTAGAAATTTTGGTTAAAGTTTTGCATGCAAGGTACTTTCATGTTTATATCTCAGAGTCCAGGCATGGAATTGATTTGAAACATCTTTAATATGTTTAGGGGTATCATACTATAAAGGAAGATAACACTTGATGGAATAAATTAAAAATTATAACCCCCTTTTAACTTAGAATTTGGTTAAATTTTTGCATTCAAGCTACTATCCAGCTTATATCTCAGAAATTGCTTGTGGAATTGACTAGAAAGTTAAGGAGTGTCTTCAAGGGCATCAGAAAACAGGAGGATAACTTTTGGACTGATGCAAATTATTGCCCTTTTCTAACTTGGATTTTTGGTTTAAGTTTTGCATGCACAGTGTTATTGTGCTCATGTCTCAGTAACTAGGCATGGGATTGATTTTAGACATCATAAATATATTAATGGGTATCAGACTATCAAGGTATATCATTTTTGACTATTATTATGTACAGGGAATGTGAAGGGCAAGAATTTAAATAGATTTCATTTGATTTACAACAAGCATTTTGAATAGTCGAGCGTGCTGTCCTCTGACAGCTCTTGTTTTATAATTATACTCTATTTAGTTTCCTTAATAAAGCAGTGGTTTTCATTTGAGGGAGTAAGTCCATCATGGCACTCCTCTATGATTTTGAAGTTTTAATGGTTGTCTTCCTTGATTAGTACCAGAATGGTTTCACTTAATTAAGATGCTTTCCATCAATTCAAAGCAGTTTCAGTAAGGTATAGCTGAAAAAATGGTGAACTGTAGATGAACATTGATACAGCTGTGGGACTAGAATACAAGAAAAGCGAACAGTGCTTTACTGAGCAGATCATCTGAAATTTTGACCACCAGGATGGAAATTGTATATGAGGGAATTTTAGCTGTTGTTCCATCAATTACATACGTCCAAGTGAAATTTATTCAGTTCTCAATATTGGTTAATTAAAATGGTGCCAAATACGGTTACTTGTAATGATAAAATTATTTCTTTGTTTATAAAATGAAGAACATGAACAGTGTTAGGACAGTGAGAACAGATTCTGCTGCAAGTATATGAGTATAAAAACCGAAACATTTGTAACTATACCACCGCAAACTTTTGTGAAGTTTCACCCAATGATCATCCCTGCGAAGTTTAATCAAATCCTGTCCAGTGGTTTCAGAGGAGATGTCGTTTAAAGATATCACTATTTATATATATATAAAAGGCAAATTAGCCCACCCCTGGGGGCTGTGTTCTTTTACAGATCAGAATAATTTTAGCAGTCTTGGTAGAGGGTTACCCAAGGAACATCTGTACTAAAACATTTTGAAATCTGGCCAGTAGCTTTGAAGGAGATGATTTTTAAAGTTTTTCATAATTTTTTATGCTCACCGAAGGTGACGCATATAGTCGCCGCTTTGTCTGTCTGTCCGTCCGTCCATTCATCCGTCACACTTTCTTTGTCTGGACTATTTCTCAGGAACTAACGGCTTCAATTCAACGAAACTTTATGGGAAGCTTTATTACCAAGAGGAGATGTGCATATCCTCAGCATGACCTTGTTCCTAAATTTTTCAAAGAGTTATGGCCCATTGACTTTTCGGCCTATAGTACATATTGCATGATTCTTGTCCGGGCTATTTCTCAGGAACTAATGGCTTGAATTCAACGAAACTTTATGGGAAGCTTTATTACCAAGAGGAGATGCACATATCGTCAGCATGACCCGATTCCTAAATTTTTCAAAGAGTTAAGGCCCCTTGACTTTTGGCCTATAGTACATATTGCATGATTCTTGTCCGGGCTATTTCTCAGGAACTAATGGCTTGAATTCAACGAAACTTTATGGGAAGCTTTATCACCAAGAGTAGATACGCATATCGTCGACGTGACCTGGTTCCTCAATTTTTCACAGAGTTATGGCCCCTTGACTTTTTGGCCTATAGTTCATGGTGCATGATTCTTGTCCGGGCTATTTCTCAGGAACTAATGGCTTGAATTCAATGAAACTTTATGGGAAGCTTTATTCCCAAGAGTAGATACGCATATCGTCGACGTGACCTGGTTTCTCAATTTTTAAGAGAGTTATGGCCCCTACTACCATGTTGTTGACTGATATTCATGTCATTTGCCTAATTTAACAGGAGATATCATTTAAACAAAACCCCACATAACTCAATATGCTAGTAATGTCAATCATAATCATGTCAGCTAATTGTTGTTTAGGCCATTATACACTATTTCAAATATCCAGTCATATGTCAAGAGTGTTGGTTAACCTCTTTGATATGAGCACTCATTGAAATGTATGACTTAATTTTCAGTAGTATAAAAACTTTAAAAAAATCAATGAAAGATCTGATGAGTAACACGTATTATCATATTAAATAGTAAACTGTTACTAAGTCTCCAAATTAGAGTTGGTAAAACATCTCATCTGATGAGGAGAATAGATATGATTTAGGAATAGGGATTTCAACAGCTTTGAGCTGAAAGGTACTAAGTAAAATTTTGGGGGTGGGGCCTGACCCCTGTGTGATCTTGGGGGCACCAAAGTATTTACCATTTTATCTTCTGTCTCATCAAAAGGAACAAGAATATATAATATGGTTTACTGTTTAGAGAGTTAAGAGCTTTTTTTTTCTTTTTTTTTATGCTCACTGAAGGTGACGCATATAGTCGCCGCTTCGTCCGTCTGTTCGTTAGTTCATCACACTTTCCTTGTCCGGACTATTTCTCAGGAACTAACGGCTTGATTTCAACAAAACTTTTTATGTGAAGCTTTATTACCAAGAGGAGATGCGCATATCTTCGGATTCTATACATGATAGGCATGTGCTGATCCCATTCCAGTCCTTAACATATCCTCCCATCCATTGACCAAGGCCTTATTTGTAACAATGACGTTCTTCGGGGAGCATCTGTCAGTTCTACTGACTTTCTTGTTTCTTTCCATTGCCATGGAATCAAAAGATCAAGTTTATTTTAGCAACTTATGTAAAGGTTCACCCAAGGATCATCCCTGCCAAGTTTATTCAAGTTCTGTCCAGCAGTTTCAGAGTAGATGTCAGTTAAAGGAAATTGTTGACGACGGATAACACTTTACGCATGGCATCAGACACGGGGAGATCCTAATAGCTCACCATGAGCACATAGTGCTCAGGTGCACTAAAAAACTAGGTGGAGTTTAGATATTTAGTGTTTAGCATTGTCTAGTTGACCTCTACCAAGTTTGTTCAAATCATGACCCTGGGGTCAAATGTGGCCCCGCCCCTGGGGTCACTTGATTTTACACAGGCTTATATAACTAAAAAAAACTAGAAAAATCATCTAGTCAAAAATCACCAGGCCTGAAGTTTAGATATTTTGTGGACCTCTACCAAGTTTATTCAAATTATGGCCCTTGGGTCAAAACTGGCCCCACCCCCAGGGGTCACTTGTTTTACAAAGGATTATGTAGGGAAAAAAACTAGAAAAATCATCTCAAAACTGCAAGGCCTGGAGTTTAGATATTTGGTGTGCAGTGAATATGATAAAAAAATAATTTGTCCCTTAAATAGACATCAATATTGTACCATATAACATGCAAGGTTTCTTCAAATTACATTACCTTTGGATGTATATGCCACGCTTTGTGGTTATTTTGTTTTTATTTGAAATTAATCATTAGTCCCCTACAGGCATCACCAAAGGGGACTATAGGTTTGCACTCCGTCAGTCCGGCAGTCTGTCAGTCTGTCCATCCATCCATCCATCCATCCATCCATCCATCAGTCACACATGTTTTCCAGGCTTTTTTACAATGCTTACAGATGTTGATTTAATATATGGTATGTGAGTCTACCACCTTGAGTTACAGAACAAGTTCGAGTTTAGTTCCGGTCCACTGATGTTTAATGAAATTTCAGGCCTTTGACTTAGAAAATTTCTTTAAAATTGCAGATTTCCAGACTTTTTCCTAAACCGTTGCAGATATTGATCTTTTATTTGGCTTGTGAGTCTACCACATAGGAAATTTCTCTGAAATAGCAGTTTTCCTGACTTTCTGACATTTAATGTTATTTTGACTTTCATCAAAAGTTTTGATCAAATAATTGACTTGTTTGCAGCATGAAGAGGGGCGGAGGTTCTTAGTTTTCTATTTGTTGGTAGTGGACGCATTATTGCCTAAGCAATACTTTCAGAATGCATGTTTTTTATTGCAGTATTCATACAATTATACCATGTGTGTTCATAAATGAAGTCATGGAAATCCAGAAAAAAGAAGAATCCTACAAATGTGATTTGTGTGATTATATTTCAAGAAACAAGTCAGACTTGATCCCACACATGCTAATTCACACAGAAGAAAAACCTTACAAATGTCCCTTGTGTAATCTGACCTTTAATTATAAATCTATTTGGAATAGACACAGACTGAAACATACAGGAGAGAAACCATACAAATGTTCTGTATGTGGTAATTCATTTAGACAGAAGTGGGACTTGACCAATCACACACGGTTACATACAGGAGAAAAACCATTCAAGTGTACTGTGTGCGATCATTCATTTAGATGTAAGTCAGATTTGACCTGTCACATACGGATACATACAGGAGAAATACCATACATGTGTAATGTGTGTAATAAGACCTTTAATTATAAATCCAGTTGGGTAAAACACAGACTGACACATACAGGAGAAAAACCATACAAATGTTCTGTTTGTGATAATTCATATAGGCAAAGGTCAGCCTTGATTGTTCACACTCGGATACATACAGGAGAGAAACCATACAAGTGTACTGTGTGTGATCATACTTGTAGTTTTAAATCACAATTGAACAGGCACATGCTGATACATTCAGGAGAGAAATCATACAGGTGCTGTGTGTGTGATCATATATTCAGTCATAAGACAGATTTGACCAGTCACAAACGGACACATGCAGGAGAGAAACCATACAAATGTACTGTGTGTGATCATGCTTTTAGTATTAAGTCACGATTGACCACGCACATGCAGATACATTCAGGAGAAAAACCTTACAAATGCTCTGTGTGTGATCATACATTTAGGCAAAGGTCATCCTTGACGAGTCACATGCGGATTCATTCAGAAGAGAAACCGTACAAGTGTACTGTGTGTGATCATACAGTTAGACATAAGTCAGCCTTGATTGGTCACATATGGAAGCATACAGGAGAAAAACCATACAAGTGTACCCTGTGTGAAAAAATGTTTAGGTATAAGTCACAGTTGACTAGACACAGAAAGATACATACAGGAGAAAAACAAGTGGGAAACATACATCTGTTGAATTTTTAAACATTACTGATCATTCATTTAGTCATAAGTCATACTTGATCATTCACAGGCGGATACATACGGGAGAGACACCATGTAAGTCACATCTGAATATATATAGGTTAAAACATAAAAGTCAACTGTTTTTGATTATGCATTACATAATCAATCACATAGATATTCGTAGTGGAGGATACTCATACAAAATGTAGTGTGTGCGGTTTAGTCCCAAGTCAGACTTGACAAAACACATATGGAATTTTACAAGAGAAAAACTTACAAAAGTTCTAGGTGTGTTTGTGACCATACATTTTTATTTTATCTAAAACTGAAATAGATTCAGGAGAAAAAGGTAGGTCGGTGGTTCTACCTGGATGCCTCCGTGCATTCGGGGTCTTCCTCCACCTGTAATTAGCTGGACGTCGCTATATGACTGAAATACTGTCGAAGCGACGGTAAACTCAAATAGTCTAGTCAAGTCAGGAGAAAAAGACCAAATTAAACTGAGTTTTAGAAGACACAGGCAGATACATACAGGAGAAAAGAACATAAAATTGTACTGTATGTGATAGTACAACATTTGACCAGACACAAAGGGACATATACAGTTGACCCATTTTAAAATTATACTGTGTTTGGATATGCTTATAGTGATAATACAGTTTATCTCACTTAAATATCTCAAATATAGAGACCTAGCAATTGGGAATTATATTGTCATATCCAAATTTTATCTTATCTTTAGAACAAAATTTTGTTATAATGGTTTGCATATATAAAAAATTTATAGTGTACATCATATTCTCGATTAAAAAAAATAGGATGTAATGTAAAAGGACACTGGTCTTTTTAGATATATTTGGCTTGTAATGTTTTTAAAATAAGAAAAGTCTCTGTATAGTTATCACGCTGGTTTTGTCGTTGGCTTGGTTGTAATGAAAAAAAATTCTAAACTATTAAATCATCTATCACCAAACTGCATTTATTTGCATATTGCTAGTCCCTTTGCGCAATATATATCCTAAGAAGCAGTTTGGTAATACACAGTCCTAATATCAGGCACTGAAAGAAAAGTAAAATATTTGTTAAAAGCAATAAAAAAATAAATTGAAAATAACCACTTTTTAAAGTTTTCATAGAAAATGTGAATTATATGGATTTCAATATTAGTATTTTTACCTCACACGAGCACATTGTGCTCAGGTGAGGTATTGTGATCCGCCTTTGTCTGCCGTATGTTGTCAACTTTTGCTTTAAACACCTCCTAAACCACTTAGTGGTATTGCACAAAAATAGCTAAAATGACTCTGGTCCGCTGAAAATAATATCCGCCGGAACTAAAAAGAGAAAAGTTAAAAAAAAACAACAACATCTTCTAAACTGCTGAGCAGATTTGGTGAAACTCAAAAGGAATAATCATTTGGTGTTATCTACAAATTACTTAAAATCATTCCATTCAACTTAACAAAATGGCACCCAGAGCTCAATATAGAAATTGACATCCATCGTTTGTTTACATTCATTTACCTTCATTTCAAGAACTTGGTTATAGTGTTTTCGGCCATAATCACTCAAAAAAGTTTGATTTTGGCCTATATTGCCCCACTTGGTTAGGAGTTATGGCCCTTGAATGATGAAAAATGTCAGATTTCACTATGTCAACTTTTGCTTTAAACGTAAAGGGTTAGGGGTTAGGGTTAGGATAATACTGAACAGGAATGATCATTGGGTTGAACTGTACAAAATTGGTTCCTGTCCACTGGAGAAGATGGCCGCTAAAGGTAAGCAGAAAAAACTCTTTTAACTACTGAGCAGATGACGAAACACATTAGGAATTATTATTTGGTGATACTGTAGAAATTAGATGAATACATAGCTATAAATAGAAATATCTTTAAAAGACATCTCCTCCTAAACCGCTGTGCAGATTTTGAGGAAACTCAATAGGAATGATCATTTGGTGACACTCTACATAATAGATTAAATCGTTCCAGTCTGCTGAACAAGATGGTCACCAGAGCAAAAAATAGAAGTACAGAAGAGCTTCAGTGTGTCAAACTTTGATGAGTCAAATTTCTTGCTGAGTCGAAGTTAAATGAATGTCCCTACATTTTCCCCAATATTTTAATAAATTAAAGATGCACGAAACGAACTTTTCATATTTTTTCTGATCCGTACACAATGCATGGTTCCATGACCCACTTATTAGCATATCTTAACAATAGATTACAGTTGAATATTGTCCCACAAACACGATGTTAACAAAGGAGCACATGTCATTGTTTGTGGCTAAACCTATTTTTATTCAAATAAAAGTTAGGGTCAGGGAACTAGCCATTGAGTACATTTTACCATAAATAAGTCGAAGCCTTTCTGCTGTTTCCACAATTTCAACTGTGGGATATTTTCACACCTTTACGACTACCTGAAATTGTCGTTTTTACCAATATGACAGGTGCTAATTACACAAAAGCTGCATCTTTAACAGTCTACTTAGGCTTTTTTCTTTTAGTGGAAATCACTCTAAGAGCCATGTTACTGGAATATAAACTAATGTGAAATCATTTGAATTAGTTTACATTATGAATACTTTCGTTGATCATGACGCGCCCATTAGGTGCCCAACCCAGCCATCTGAATATCAAACACTTGGATTAATTATCAACTTAGTACTCATAACCTATCTAATATTTGAAATCTGTAATGCTCGGGGACTTTCAATTAATACATAACATAACATATCTTTATTAGCATAGAACTTGACATGTTCATAGCCAAATACAGAAATTCACAAAAATAAAGCATACACAAAGAGTGTTACAAAACAGTTAACAGAGAAGTCACAATAAATAGTTGGTAATGTCAATAAAGTATTTAAGCAGCATTTCAAAATACATGTATATTATGATTTAATTCTCTAAATATTCTGGACTTGAGAAGATCTTACTAAAAAAGCAGAATATATAAACTTAGCCAGATTATTGATTATTTTTGTTGATTGGGTTGACATTAGAGTTTTAAACTTTCTTAAATTAGGCCAATGACGATAGTATTGAGGTAAAAACTGTTTTCTTAAATCGCAATATTTTGGACATACCAATAGAAAGTGATATTCATTTTCTACCATATTCATTGAACATTGTTGGCATATCCTTTCATTCCTGCTTACATTAATGTGTCTTCCGGTTTCTATCAAAAGGTTATGGGAGGAGAGTCTAAATTTTGTCATACTAACTTTATATCTATTAATATATGAATGCAGTTAAGATATTTTTCAATTTTAATTTTTTTTATATGAATCTAATTTATTATGCCATGTTTGTTGATATATATCTATTATCCTTTGTTTTATTATATGTATATCTATTGGTATAGTATCTTGATTAAGCCAAAGATGCGTCATGCCTATTTCGTTAAGTGTTTGTTTTACAAGAAACGCCCAATTAATTCCATTATAAGTAATGTTATTATTTGCGTCTTCACGCAGAAAATTGTATGCAAATTTAATTAGAGAATTATTGTCAGCCTTGATTATTTTTGTCCAGTATTTCATTATTATGATTTTTCTTCTAATTGCCATTGGAAATCGCCCTAATTCACCGTAAAGACTATCAATATTTGTAGTTTTATTAACACACAATATTTTTCTCATACATTTGGCGTGAATTTGTTCGATATTTTTACTTTCATAGTAACCGAAAACCTCAGCGCCATAATTTAAAACTGATCCCACGAGGGTATCAAATAAGTTACATTTATCTTGCGTTGTTAAATTCAATTGATGACAAACAATAAAAAGATTATGTAATGCGAAAAGAGAACGGTCGGCTATAGATTTTTGTGTTCGATACCATTTACCGTTTTTAAATAGCGTAACTCCCAAATATCTAAAATTATCTACAGTATCTAGTACTAGATTACCATATTGAAAATCGAATTTCGTATGACGTCCTTTTTCAAAAATCATGATTTTAGTTTTATTTGTGTTTACTTTTAGATGCCAAGTATTACAGTATTGTTCAAGATCATTTAATAAAGATTGCAATGCCGGTGGAGTATGTGCAAAAAGAGCGGCATCATCCGCGAATGAGAGGATAAATAATTTCATTTCGTTTTCACTAAATAATCCATCGATATCATGATTAAGGTTTGACAAAATATCATTGACAAAAAATAGAAACAATAAGCTTGAGCACTGGTCACCCTGTTTAACGCCGATATTTGAATCAAAGAAAGTAGAGTATTGACCATTGTGTCGAACACATGCTTTTACCACACTATAAATACTTTTGATAGCATTTACAAATTTAGAACTAACATTTGAAGTATACAATTTACGAAAAAGATATCCACGATCATTGTCAAAACATTTTTCGAAATCTATAAACGCACAGTATAATTTTTTGCCGCTGGCAAGTGTTTTTGCTATGATTGAGTGGAGAACAAAAATACAGTCTATTGTAGATTTACCTTTTTGAAATCCAAATTGATTTTCTATTATTTTTGCATGTTTGATGTTCCATTTTGTGAGTCTGTTTAAGATAATTTGAGAATATATTTTAGATATTATGTTAATAAGTGTAACACCACGGTAATTAATAGGGTCATCAATATTTCCGCCTTTATAAATTGGACAGATAATCCCTTCTCCGAAATTTGATGGGTACTCTCCCTTGCCTAATAATCTATTGAATAAACGTAATAAAAACGGGGCTATTTCATTAAATGAGTGTTTATAAATTTCTGCGCATATATAATCAGACCACTGTTTTTATTTTGTTTTGTAAAACCTTAGATCTGGGACAACATCATTTTGCTTATCTGTACTGTATAATTTTTTAAAATGTTCATATAGATCTGATATGTTTAAGTTTTCAGAATTTTTTTTGTGTTTGCTATACTGTGTTTTCATTTTTCTCCAAAATTCTCTAGGCTTGCTTTTACCTAATTTTGTAAGTTCTTGTTTCTCTCTTAATGAGTATTAGTATTTGCTCCTTCTTTTTGTCTTACAATAGTTTGATTTCGCACTTAAATAATTATCTTTCAGAAGCCCATCGGATTTGTTTCTGAGAAATTCATTCCTTGCTTTATTAAATACTTTTCTTGTCTTATAGCAGTTTTCGTTAAACCATGGTTTTTTGTTTGTATTATGACATGATTTGGTTGTATCTTTATTCATTTTTGTTTTCCAAATACTCGAATGGAACAATCGTGTAGTATGGATAAGAACGAACTTGTTATATCATTTATATCAGAATTATTGTCTATAGAATCTATGCATTGTTGGATATCATTTTGTTTTTGTGCCAGATTAAATTTAAATTCTTCGACCTTCTCTTCATCGAATCGTATATATTGATTATCTATACTATCGACATTAATGTTATTTTCATTATCATTATTATATGTAAATGCATCTTATCATTATTATATGTAAATGCATCTTTTTTAGATTGCAAAAGAATTGATATGCTACAATGGTCAGAGAATTCTGAGGGATTACCAATACTGAAATCTTTTATATATTTCATGTCATTCGGGTGTATAAGAAAATAATCGACAACACTTGCTCCATTAGTTGAGTAAAACGTATAATTCCCGGTTTCTGAGTCATTATGTAATCGACCATTTGCTATTATAAGAGATGTACTGCAGCATATCTCTATTAGGCGTTTACCTTGATTATCAAGTATGCGATCTTGAGATACCCTTGATGTAATATCCGAATTATCAGTTATTAAACCATCAACATCGAACGTTTTTATCATATTCAATAAAATCTGTAATAGTTGAAGTTCTACTATTAAGATCCCCTACAACAAAACATTTTCCTAACGGTTTGTACTTTTCAATTCCTGCTTCAAGTTCCTAAAAAAATCGAAATCTCTAGAGCTTATAACATTTGAATTGTATGGAGGAATATATAAGTTACATATATATACATTTTCATCGAATGGAAATAAAATGCTACTTAATTTGGTCCACATAATACCAAACTGATGATTTTCAACAACTTCTACATATTTTGATAAATTTTGTTTGTAATAAACAGCTATTCCGCCACTATAACGGCCTTTATTAGTACGTATCGACTTATAGCCATATACATGAAAACATTCATAGTCAGCAATTTCAAGGTTCACACAAGTGTTGGTCGAAACCCATGTCTCTGTGAGAAAAACAATGTCAGGACTTTTTAGGTCGGTCTCAATAAAGTCCGGGTCACATAATTTTCGTGCTAGGCCGTTGACATTCCACGATTTTATTTTCAAACACTTCTCATGACTGGCCTAGTTTCTAGGGGATACATCACACACATCACCGTCCATGAATCTTTTCGTCAGCACATTGTTGACGAAGAATTTGGTCCCCGTGATTCTTGTCTGATTACCTCGGACATGTTCTTGCTTCGCGATAGATATGAAGGCTCGTCGGGCGTCTCGATACTCCTGTGGGGTTTGCGCACCGACTCCCAGCCGATGGTCCCTTAGTTTCATTTTGGTCGTTTCATCGAGTGATTTGGATCGAACAGTTTCACGATCATTATATGAATGGAACTTGACCACAATGGGGCGTGGCTTACGTGCATTCCTGCCACCTAGCCTGTGGGCTCGGTCAAATGTCATTTCACGCGGGTCTATCTCTAGATGCGTTTTGATGAGCTCTTTGACTAGAGACTCGCATTTTTCTGTGTCCGGTGTCTCTTCTGGGATTCCATAGAAAACCAGGTTTTCGCGCATGGATCGCGCCTGCAGATCTAGAATTTCATCATGCGTTTTTTCATATTTTATATCATACTGTTTTAAGTTTTTTTCTAGTTGACTACAGTTTTTATTGAGATCTTTGATTTGATCTTTGGCATGCTTGATATCATTGGTTTGTTCATCTGACAGGTTGCTGATGAAATTGCATGCCACTTCGATGTCATTTTTTTCCAGGCCTGAAACCCGAGTTTCCATCATTGACATTTTTGTTTTGCTGTTTTCCACAGTTTGCTCGATTTTGTCAATTTTTGGCAGTGATGTTTTAATGGCTCTAACATCTTCGATTAGACTTGCGGCCCATTCTGGCGTTGTTTGGGTTAAGTTTGTAAATATAGGCTGTTGAGGCTGGGCTTGGGTGCTTGGTGTTGAAGCGAATACATTTGGTATTTGAGGCTGAAACCCATAGGGCAGTTGTTGCGAGAAATTAAGGACAGGAGATGGGTTCATCACTGTAGAAACAAAGTCTAAACTACTGGTATTGAAAGCGTTTGAGTAAATACCTTTGTTTACATCCCCTATACTCTTTCTCAGTTGTATCCTGCACAGTCGGCATATATATCCTAAGTTCAGTTGTGTTACTGGCTAGTCAAAAAACCCCTATAAAAATGTTGTCATGAATATTTAATACATGTCAATCAATTTTATAGAAGAAACCATACCATATGTTTATATTCCTTCCCTACTGAAACTTGAACACTTGGTAAAATCCATTATTTTCAGTTGTTTTGATTTGTAACAGCCATGTGCTTAGTAAAATCCAGCCATTTCATTAGTCATCCGGTAACGCATATTTTCAGCACGCTCATGATGCGTGAATTTATATTTTAACAGAAATGAAATAGTGATCGGGTATTTATGTAAGTTTTAATAGACATATATTTACAATACAATACTCATAAATGAATTATTAATCAGTTTTCTATTTTATTTCTTTAATTAAGATATAATGATAATACTGAACAATTGCATGTAAATCTGTCTATGTGCCTCTCTCTCTCTCTTTCCCTCTCTCTCTCTCTCTCATTTATATTTAATTTGAGCATATTTAGCCGTTTTCCTTTACATCACGTGATAATTTTGTCTCATATGTTAACTTATGTATTGTTTAATGCTAATGCTTCCTACATGTGTAGGACTTATGCAATGTTTGTAAATAAAATCGGTAAATCGGTAAGGTATACGATGTCGAATGACCAGTGTTCCGTGACTGTGAATTCGTCTCATGTACATCGGGTGACCCACTTGTCTTTCTCTTGTCCTTTTTACGCCTCTTTTTCTGCGATTTTGACGGGTTTTCGGTTTAAGACATGAATATCAGTTCTTTATACAAATAAAACTAAAGTGATGGTATTCGAACGAGGGCATGGCACCTCTTGCAAACTGATACTGAATAATACACAGAAATCTTCAATTCTTTAAAATACCTAAGTACACACACACACACACACACACACACACACACACACACACAAAACAACAACAACAACAAAAAAAAACCGGTTCTTGGCACCGAACACAAATATAAATGGCAAAACATCCCGCGCATGCTCTCCATAACCTTTTTGTTGTATTTAATCAATTTGACTTGACAAAGTTAAATAAATTTCGACCTTTCGATAGTTTATTTATTCCAATACTCATATGGGGATATCATGATGCCAAAAAATACCGAGTTATACGTTGCAAATTCTTAAGAAAAGTTTTACATGTTAAAGAATCAACAAACCTTTCTGGACTATATGGAGAACTTGGAAGATATCCTATGAAAACATCCCGGGAATCGATAATGGTAAAGCACTGGTTGGAAATATTGCAATCAAACAACCCTTTAATTGTTAATATATATATAATGTTAGAAGAGGAAGCTAATCGTGGAATTACGTACAGTTGCTTAAATTGGGCTTACAATATCAAACTATTATTAGAAAATCTAGGACTTGGGAGAATATTTTTTTTCTATGATCAAACAACGGATATTAGTTGTCTTTAAACAATCATCGTAACGTAACGTCATTTTTCATCTTTTTGTTTATATAAATAAAGATACTTAACATACAATACTGAAACCAGGTATCAAATGACTGTGGCAAAATTTAGACTTTATTAAAAAATTTGACGATAGAAACTGGTAGGTACAATAATACTGAATGAAACCAACGCATCTGTCTCCAATGCAACATGGGAATGACTGAAAATCGATACCATTTTTATGCCCACACCAAAAATGGGGGGTGGGGGCACATATGGATTTGCCTTTGTCCGTCCCGAAACCTTTTGACACGCATAACTCCGGAAGTATGTGTACTACAAACTTGATACTTCATGGATATATTATTCAGGACATGACCTGGGTATTTTCAATGAACCGCCGTTGAAGTTGACAGAGTTATGGGCCTTTGTTTTTGAAAAATATGGACGTTTATGCTTGTAACGCACGTAACTCTGAAAGTATTTGTACTACTGACTTGAAACTTCATAAATATATTATTTAGGACATGAACTTGTGCACCTTGGTATTTTTATCTCCCCAACACCACCAAAAAGTGAGGCATATAGATCTGCATTTGTCGGTCCGTCCATCCCAAAACTGTGACACAGGTAACTATGAATGTATTTTTGCTACAGACTTTAAACTTTATGACATGCGCTCCTGGGTGTTGGCCTTTGTTTTCGAAAATGTGACGGGTTGGGGCATCTGTGTCCTCTAGTTTATTAGTATGTCCTAAATAGAGGGATTTAAGAAAGCAATTTTTCCAACTGTATTTTTGTAGGTGGCCTAATTTGCAAAAATTCATATCTCGTATATCTCCAGATTCTACAAAAATAATAACTAATGTAGCAAATATGTGTTTTTTCGCATTCAAACAGAGAAATAATTAGTTTCTGAATTATGTTAATCATGTCTCTATGTAACCCTTATAGTGCTATTTGTTGTTATATGTATATAAGAAATTGCTGTTGTACCACTTTACATATGTATTTGTTTGTATGGCTATAAATATTGTAAATGTTTAATGCCAATAAACATATGTTATGAATAAAGTCAGCAACTTGTTTTTGTATGCATATCTTAATTATAAATATATTTCATTTTCGTAGAAAAATATCTTCATCTTTTTTTCGAACACACCTGAAAACAATGGAATATATATTGTTCAAATCATAACCCATGGGTCAAAATTGGCCTCGTCCCAGGGGTCACTTGATTTTGCATAGACTTACTTTGGAAAAACTAGACAAATATCTTGTCAGGAACCACAAGGCCTAGAGTTCAGATATTTGATGTGTAACATGGCCTAGTAGAACTCTACCAAGTTTGTTCAAATCATGGCCCTGGGGTCAAAATTGGCCAAACGTCAGGGGTCACTTGATTTTACACAGACTTACTTTGGAAAAACTAGAGAAATCTTTTGTCAGAAACTAAAAGGCCTGGAGTTAGATATTTGATATGTAACTGGGCTTAGTAGACCTTTATCAAGTTTGTTCACATCATGGCCCTGGGGTCAAAATTGGCCCCGCCCCAGGGTCACTTAGTTTAACATAGACTTATTTAGGGAAAACTAGAAAAATCTTGTCAGAAACCACAAGGCCTAGAGTTTAGATATTTGGTGTGTAATATGGCCTATAGTGAACCTCTACCAAGTTTTTTCAAATCATGGCCCTGGGGCAAAATTGGCCTCGCCCTCAAAAAATCTTGTTAGAATAAACCACAATTATGAGCCTGGAGTAAAGATGTTTGCTAGTGGACCTCAACCAAATCTGTTCAAATCATGGCCTTAGTGTCAAAATTGACCCCACCCCAGGGGTCTCTTGATTTTTTTCAGACTTATTAGAACTATATGTCCTTCAAAATTTGGATGGCAGGTACAGTTTTTGTGGAATTTCGATGATCTTGCTGTACTTCAGCATAGATTATTTATTCAGTACGACTCATAATACAATAATTGGCAATGAAGGCTATGTTCCTCGGGTAAGCGATTGATGGCCAGCTTGGCCCTATTCACTTAATACTAATAAAAATAAAAAAGCAGAATTGCTAAAATAAATTTGATCCCCTAAGTAATGAGGCCCATTTGGGTCAGCCTTTTCCCTATATACAATATATTATATCGAGGGATAAGTACTAGACTATGCTAAGTGCATATAAATGTATAAGCAATTAGCCTAGTTTCGCTCTCACCTCTCGATATATATAAATATGTTGATTTTCGAGAGGGAAATTATACAATAAACAATCAAATTCACTTCTTATTCAATATTTCGGCAAAAGTTTGCCTTTCTCAAGAAAAAAGGTTCAAATCCCGGCAGGGTCATTCGGATTTTCATGTGAGAGGGTAAAAGTCGCTGACTTTAACACTCACTCATCCCCTCTCCGACAGGGTCATTCGGATTTTCATGTGAGGAAGCCTTCCAGCTGGCTTGCGGTAGGTCGGTGGTTCTACCAGGATGCCTCCGTGCATTCGGGGTCTTCCTCCACCTGTAATTAGCTGGATGTCGCTATATGACTGAAATACTGTCGAAGCGACGGTAAACTCACATAGTCAAGTCAAGAAAAAAGAAATTTTATAAAGTTCTACATAAAAGACATTTAAATAGTCGCCATATTGTTATAGCAATAACAATGTTAGCTTGCCGGATGACATTGTATTATACATATGTTGCTTTGATTCATATATCACAGAGATTTTTTTACAAAAAAAAGGGAAAGAGAAAAAAAGTGAATAACAATACATTGACTGCCAGTCTTTCAACTTGGCAGCTCTATTTAATGATTAAATAAGCTTACAGAGGAAGCAACTTTTTGTTAATACGAAAGGAAAAAAACCAACAAAACAACTATAGGACACTCATAACTCAAAGGCTTTGATTGTTAAATTTGTATTCCTGAATTTTATATTTGTAGTAATGTTCAAATGTCACTTTTTCATTTTTCTAATTTGAGTATACAGAGTTCAAAATAGATATTTATATATGATGACAGTTAGAACTAAATTGGTATGTATCGTTAGATATTTGTTCCCTTTCGAAAGTAAAAAGACCATTTAGTTTGAATAAAAAAAAATGAATGTGTTATGATGTTGACAGACCCTAATGGGCAATTTTATCTTGGTCGGATTCACCGATTCATAATTTAAGTGTGAGAACGTTACCATATTACGAATCTTGGGCGTATACAAAATAGTACAATTGGAAGTAATTAACAACCACAAATGGCCATACCATTTGTACATTTTAATCTTTATTGTTAAAAGGAACAAGGAAATATCGTGCTGATGAATCTGATATCTGCTCTTAATAAAAAGAATCCCGATAGATCGATATCCTTGGATATGTTTTTTTTGCTTGTTTAAAAAGATCGTTTGTATAATTAATTTATGTTTCGTTGTTGTTGTATGTTGTTGTATTGGGGTTTACCGTCGCTGCGATAGTATTTCAATCCAGCTAATTACAGGTGGAGGAGGACCCCGAGTACACAGAGGTACCCGGGTAGAACCACCGACCTACCGCAAGCCAGCTGGAAGGCTTCCTCACATGAAAAATCCGAAGTCCCTACCGGGCTTCGAACCCACAGCGGTGAGGGGTTGAGAGATTTGTAGTCCACGACTGTAACCGGTCGGCCACAGCGGCCCCAAATTTATGTTTCGTGTGTTTTCTATTTATAAAGCATTGTCCACATTGTTTTGAATTTCTTGATTTGCAGACACTTCAACAAGATGTCCATATAATTAATTATGAAATTTGATACATAAATTCAACTTAATCCACTTTGTACGATGCAGAGCAGGTATCTTAAGTAACACTTCTAATGCTTCTCGATATAACGCTGTTCTTTTATGGGTAAATACACTCGCAAAATGTAAGTAGCTTAATGTTTTATTGGTTATTTGTCATGACTTTTGGTTTTTATCAATTTATATTACGCTTTTAAGTGTTTTACTGCGAGATAAATAAAAACAAAATATTATCTCTCTTTTAAACATAATAAAGATTTTTGTTGTGGTTAAAGAATTTTTTTCCATCTTGTGAACTGAATAAAGTCGCAAATTCTTTCCCGTTTCAGTGTTTTGACATTTAAAATATGTTAACTCTCATGTGAAACTACAACAATATGTTTTAAATCATATTCAAACACGATAAAAAGAAAAGCTATATAAAAATAGAAGGATTATGGCATGCGTTATTAATTTTCCGATATAAACGTCATTTATATGTTCTAAAGTAAAGCGTTATATTTTTGATATGAATCTTTTGGCAAGGTTTCGGCCGAATGCCTTTGTCAAATTACAGATTATCACTAGCAACACTACATATTTGCAGTGTCCTAATGAATAATATGAAGTGACACATTTGTATCGCTTTTAAAACTTCGCAGTCTAGTAAATGTATTAGAATGGAAGAAGCGTTTCGTTTTAAGAAGGCAGGATCCGTCTCTAGTAGCTGGAAATCGAAAACAGGCATTGCTGACCTTGCTGATTTGCATATTTCAACGGCAAATATAGAGCTCTGCACCTCTCTGCGCTTAGTGCGTATCCATTTAGTGCGATTCGCGATTCTGCACTAAAGAATACAAGTGGCATATGTTACACAGACGTTTTAATCATAACCTTAACCATTTTTAATGTGTTACGGATTGTTAACATATTTTCTTTTACCATTATTTTGCACTGGAACATCCATTCTAAGCGTGAACAAAATGTCTGTGACATTTCATAATCAGAACATATTCAAAAACAGATATAATGTATATATCAGGTTCGTTAGTTCTGAAGAAAAGGAACGACCTACTCAGGTATGCATCTTATGAATGAAATCAGGTTCATCACCCTTACTCCGGATTATTATGTAGCCTCTATTGATTAATTCACTTTAGAAATGCTGGGTTTAAAATTGTAGCTATTTCATGTTATCCCGCCGCCAATTCTCAGAGCATTGAGCGCTTTGATTCGTGTTATTTTGCAGAATAATGTACGGTGAAACGTTCGGGTGTTTTGTAATTGCAAATGCAGGTCTACGGTGTTCGACATTAGCTAGATTGCTGCGGATCTGTTTAGGTTCTATTCGTCCAAAAATGTGATTCAGTTTGGACTACTTCGAAAATTCGTAATTGACAGAGAATATAAATGTTGCTTTATAAATTAGTAACACCAGCAATATTTGTCAGATGTTTGAATTTTTCTCGTTATTTACTCATAATGCCGTACTGCTCTTGGTGGCTGGTTGATAAGAACGTCGGGCGATAATGTCGGGGTTCGATCCGCCCGCGACATATCAAAGTCGAAAGAACAGAAATGTCCTGAAATCTTCAGTGTCTGACGCTCAGCATATGAAGGTTGGTACAGGACGAAATGTTCTACCCGGGTACCTCTGTGTACTCGGGGGTCTTCCTCCACCTGTTATTAGCTGGACGTCGCTATATGATTGCAATACTATCGCTGCGACGGTAAACCCCAATACAACAACAACAACAACAGGACGAAATGAAGGAAAAGGGGTCAATAAAAAGGCCCATGTCATGTTTACACTACAGAACAATGAGGACTGTATCAGACGTATTTATGCTGGCTTTGTGGTTCGTAGATTTTGCTTATGTAAAGACTGGGATGTTCACCTTGCAACAGATATGTGAGACCGACTATGGACAAGAAGTGCTCGTGTCAAGCACGCGGTCAGTCCTGCAGTGTGCCAAGGCATTGTAATAAGGACAGCACGTGCGTCTCTCTCCAGTTTAACGTCACTTCCGGCACGTGCAGGCTGAACAGTGAGTGGGCACCGATCAACGACTCAATCAGTTGTCAGAACAGAATCAGATATGCTTGGCTGACACAAGTAACGGTATTGTCAATGCATAGATCGAATGCTCCAGAATAACACACACCCTTTTTGTTATAAAAATACCTTACAGAAGCGGATACAGGATTTTGAGTAAGGGGAGGGTGAGGCATATGAAGTTAATATGGATTAATGAAGGGTATTAAAACACCCCCACCCCCTCTTGATTTTTTCCCATGCATTTATGTACATTGTATACATAGTATTTTTCTCGAAATTTTGATGGCACGTTACTTAAGAATGATTTGACTATCTGAGTTTACCGTCGCTTCGACGGTTTTTCAGTCATATAGTGACGTCCAGCAAATTACAGGTGGAGAAAGATCCCGAATGCACGGAGGCATCCGGGTAGATCCACCGACCTACCGCAAGCTAGCTGGAAGGCTTCCTCACATGAAAATCCGAATGACCCTGCCGGAGAGGGGGTGAGTGAGTGTTAAAGTCAGCGACTTTACCCTCTTGGCCACGGAGGCCCCCTTAAGAACGATGTCAAGTCTAAACACCAGTGGAACACCAGTGTAGTCATTAATGACTTTAAAACGTCTTGGAAATAATTTTGTAATTTAAACATGATATATAAAATAAACTACAATTTTAAAAAAATGACACCAGTAGTGTAGTATGGCAGAGAGAGAGAGAGAGAGAGAGAGAGATTTGGGAAGATGGTATTACTGGTGGAGGAAAAAAAAAAAAAAAAAAGGATTACACGGGCACATGGCGCGTGAATTACTAAAATTGTCATTTCCTTGGGTTTCGTTAAAACATCTTTCATATGAAAGATATACGACCTCACAATGAAAAACTCAAAGCATCATTTTCAACAATCAAAGCGCACAATGCGCTGAGAGACTGTCGGCATATTTTAGTTAATTGTAGTAAGTTATCTGAACTTGGTCTTTGTTTCATTATACCTCGCCGTCAGTCTCTCGGTTTCTTGTGTGCGTTGATATGTTTCATAATAATCCAGAGTGGGGTTCAATTATTAAATTGCATACCTTAGGATGCCTTGACATTACTTCAATGTGTGCACAGTCGCATTGCTTTGATATACAACTGAGTATTGAGTGATACAACGAAGTGAAACGGCTGTGGTAATTAATGCCTGCTTTATATAACAATGTAACGTATAACGTAACGTATAAACGATGTACGGGAGTCTAACCCCACCTGTTCTAAAACACTTCCTATTAAAATAATAGGGAGAATTACTGTTTGTTGTTTAATGGATTTTAATTTGGGGATATATAACGCGTTCGGTTTTCGCAAAGTTCGGTATTTTCAAGAGAAATTACATTAAAATAATAGGGAGAATTCTGTTTGGTTTTCCCCATTCCGTTTCAGATATTTTCAGAGTGCACTGTTTGTTTATTTGTATGTTGTTTATTGGATTTTACGCCCCACCGACAGTATTTCAGTCATTTGGAGACGATGTCTACTTGAGACAGATATAGTATCACGACGTAGACATGTGGCATGATACCACACCCAGTCACATTATCCTTACACCGGGCCAACCAGTCCTGGAAGTACCCCTATATGCTGAGCGCCAATCAAGAGAGCTATACCAGTACCACTTTTTACGACTTTGGTATGTAGCGACCGGGGATCGAACCCACGACGTCCCGATTCCGGGGCGGACGCTCTATCCACACCGCCACCGGGACATGTCAGAGTGCACTGTACCGGAGTTATTCCTTTATAGGATAACTGCTGAAGAGATGTCGTCAAGAATCTGTCTTGTATATCACATGGCCAAACGCAAGTGATACCCACCAATGTGACGTACTATGTTCTTCCTAGGACCCCTGGGACAAACTAGGCAGCGGCTGGTGCAGTACGGACCTCGACTGTGCGGGGAGACCTCATGAGGTGTGCCAGGGTGCGGTGTGCAAGTGTGCAGCTGACCACACCTACCTCACACACG
>CM037791.1:45784615-45834615 GCA_021229015.1 Solen grandis | reverse complement strand
TATTCCATATAATAACAAAACCCCATTAAACAAAATTGAATAGCAGACGGGTAGAAAGCTTATCTCTTCCCTATCATACCAATAAACAATCTCCATTTCAGAGAGGCTGTAACACATGCGTTCATTCTCTCCCTGGATCTACACGGTTTCACTTCCAGGAATTATGGGTAATTAGCGTCGGCCATAGCGGATAAATATTATAACGAGATAATGCCTATGATTGATGTATAAAGAGCCTCTAGGAGACGTGCTGTATTTAGACTAAATGAATACTAATTGCGACAGTATTGCGGGAAAAAAGGTGTTTAATGGTGGTTTTACTGGACGGATGGCATAACTAAGACCTGGGGGTAACTAGTGTTATGAAAGGAGTGAGTGAGAGGGGAGGGGGGACACAAAACTAATGACGTCATCACTAGTGCTGTCACTCTGGTGATTCATACCATATCTATAGTATACTGGTTCACACAGTTATTGACGTGAAGCATGTGGCGCGACGTGAAAGAAAATGCTTCATATACGACCTCGTCCCTCTTTGCTGTAATAAAATCATACTACGCCCCAGAAATGAAAGATGAAGTTAGAGGAGGAAAATGGTAGGGCGAGAGAGAAACAACACGATATAACAGTAGGAGATATTCAAGATACACACAATTATAGTTCTTAAAATAAACATACAGCATGCGAATCGATTGTATAAAGAAAATAAGATAACATGATTTGAAGCAGATTTTTATAAAGAAGACGTACAAACAAGTGAAGAGCGACAGAGAGATGAGAACAGAGAGAAGAGAACAAGAAAGGTGGGAAGTCAAGAGAGAGAGAGAGAGAGAGAGAGAGAGATAGCTCCTGTAGATCCAAGACTCTAGTCTATCACATGACACACAGTCCGTGACCTGTTCCATAAACTAAGAAGCTAATGTATTTTGAACCTCGCTCTAGCGCCTTAAAGCCAGAACCATTCCTGACATCTGAAAATATCCCCGTACTCCACTCTAGCGTGGTGGATGGGTATCCTCTATTTATTTATGAGCAGTGGGATTTTAAACTTCGCCAACAATAAACATTTATATACCATGTAAGCAATGCAGCACTTTTCTTGTAAATAATGGCATGTTTCAAACTGCCGCAGCGTCAAAGTAAGCTGTGTATCACGAATCCGGCTGTAAGTGCATTAGAATGGGTAATGCGATGCTCGCCCATCAGAACGGGAAATGACAAAAGAAAATTTCCTTAAATTTGAACTATCCCTGGAGTTGATTGATATCTATAGAACATCGCTATGTCGTGTTGAAGGCCATCAACATACACATATTTATGTATTTCAATTTTCTTTTTTTAGTCACGATCACCTTGACCTTTCAAAGTCTCAAACTAGAGTAATCACTTACAGTGACGAATACTACCGCTTCATTACAATGACTCAACCCAGAGACACTTCACATTATGAAGCGAGGGTATAAAACAACCTAATTTGTTATACAATGTTTTCATTAGCTTACCAATTTACCACATTTGATATACATGTACTATGGTTAAGGGCGATGACAAACAAAGCATTCCGAACGTATTAGTATCACTTTGGGTGATATTCAAAAAATAACCTTCACAGCAGAATGAGGCGGGGGTCCATCGAACCCAAGACCACCACACGCACTTTATCAACAGAGATCACTCATCATTTAGGACCCCAACCTTTACCAAACTCTGCTACACGATCCCCTATGCATAGCTACTCGCTGTGCAATTATCTTGCTAACTTAATTACTGTTTCTGACATTCTTGTAAGAGAACTGAAGCAAATATTGGGACCCTCTCCGGAGTCATTATTTTAGGCAAACAATCAAACAGACCATGTCCAATGTGAAACGCATGTTGTTTACAGTCATCCTGGAGGTACAGAGAATATCAGTTTGTACGGAGTAAAGTTGGAGATGTGATAATGTCCGCCCTCTCTTCTTTGCGGCCCTCCTCTTCATCATCGTAACAATCATCATCATCATCATCATCATCATCGTAATCATCACCACCACCATCAGAAGCAGCATTAAGCCATCACCACCACCATCACCATCATCATCATCATCATCATCATCATCATCATCAATCATCACTACCATTTTTGTAAGAGATCTGAGTCTTTTTAGGCAAACATCATTATTATCGACAGAAGCAGCATAATGGTCGACATGACTACTTCCAATACCACCATCATCATCATCATCATCACAGTCGATTTCGCCATATTTCATGCTATGCATTTTATTCAGATAATAAAAGTTACTAACGTTAATATCTACATGAAAACGCTATTAGCAAATGTTATAAATGTTGCACACAGCATCGCGCATGGGTTATTTATTTCAACTGTTACGTTGAAAACATTGATTATAATGCAAGTTCAGCGAACTTCGTGCATTACGTTCCATTTCCGGTAGATAATACTCACGAGCAAATTTGAATACATCTTTTATGACAAAATTAATGAAATTTTGATGTTCCCCAACTACACAAACAATGCCCGCAACAAAAGATAAACACGATTTATTTCATTGCATCTTTTAATATTTTAACAAATGTTTTCCACAGACGTATTCTCAACTAATCATCTGTTTACCATTGCATTATGGGAACAATTGTTTTTGTACTCGGTGCTCCTTTGTTTTAATGGCACAAAATTAATGTGATTCACTTAGAAGAACATTTTGCTATGAATTTTCCATTTATATCATTGATTATCCGCAAGATTTCAATATTCCCTTCAATATTCATAATTGATTGTCGATTCGAGCTGCAATACAATCACCTCATTTTTATGCGTTGTTTTGGTAACGACCTCGCTGTATTCAGCCAGGACATCGTCTGCTAATTGTAAAATTAGATTTTATGACACAATAATCGCTCGATTCCGCCATCTGTCTTCAAAGATGGGGCCTAATTAGCTAAATGGATATGGAATCTATTTTCGCGAGCATTATAGTGTAGTTTCGACCGAGGTTCCAAGCCGAAATCACTCGTGTCACGTGATATCTACTGAAGACGTATATCTTTGAACACGATCTGAAATATTTTTGCTCGAGTCGCAAAAAACATCCAATGAATCGGTTTTGTAAGTGTAAGAGTCACAAGTCCCTTACGAAGCATTAAAGGAGTATCTATCAATCCGTTAATCAATCAATCAAAAGATCAGTCAGTCTGTCTGTCTGTCTTTCTTCATCCAATTCTTACTGTAGCAGAGTATCAATCATACAAAGTTATAGTGTACCACGCTGAATGTCTTCCTGGTTAAAAGATCGATCCCCAGTCTCAAGACATATATCTCCCTCTGTAACAGCTCGGGTTTAATCATAAAATCCAAATCTGACTGTAATACTAACGGTTGGACGTTAAACCCACGCAAAAAAAGCTAACTTAAAATAAATGAATAGCACTTTTCGCGTCTGGTTCGAACAAAGATAAAAAAAAACACTTTTCCCCCAAAGACTGTTTCTAATAGCACAGTTTATTTTCGAATACAAGATTGTAATCAATCTGTATGAAGGTCAGTCCTACTGGTACTAGTTAGTTTTGTTTTTATCCCGCAATCTGCAGTTCTTAATTGATACAGAACTGCTTTATATCCCGGTTAAGCTCAGAAACAGGTGCATTTGTGCACACTGTGCAGGTAGCAGGAATACACATGCACTTTTTACTCGGAAATTTACATTTCAACGCTTTGTAACACTCGGAGAGTTAAAAACAAAATAAACTGCATTTCAACCGGAGAAAATGGTGAATAAATAATTTTTAATTGGACAGCTCTTAATGCTTTTCATTCCAGCATTTAACGCCACCCAACATGTTCCTGTATCCCCGCGCTGTCGTTATTTTAATGGCGGATACCTCAGTTGTGGGTTTTAAATTGTAAACATTCTCGCATATTAAGCAGCTTCTTGGGTAAACGGGACTTTCTCTAATAATTAGTTTGTTAGGTCGTTATTTTTAAAAGATAAATTTGCATCTTATGTAGGATACCGATACTGATGTCCCCCACCCTCTACTTAGGGAGAAGAGGGTTAGAGGAAGCTTTCCTAGATAAAACGTGCCTACGGAAAACTCAACGAAAGGAACATGTATATATAGGGCTTGATCATTTTATCAAGGTAATAACTAAATTTGTTAAGTAGGATGTATATCTTTGTTGCATTCTGCTTGTTATTTGTGTGACAACGTTGGAATAAAATAAGAAAACCGTTAAACGGTAGCCGAAAATCAACAATATGATTGTGAAAATATGAAGACGAATGAATGTTTTATTAAAGAAAATATGTCCCGTTTTAAGCACACATAAACAGGGAATATACGCATGTCTTTTTCTGATGATGGGGAAATAAGGAGCCTTCCTACCACATGTTGATGGTTAAGGCACCAGTTTAATGAGTTTTGGAAAGGAAAATTCTATGGTAAGCAGCAACTATGGGGAAAATTGCATAAACTGCAAGACATTTTAAGAGGAAAAGACACCAATGAACGGACCCTGGAAGAGACGAAAAAAACAAACAAAAACAAACAAACACCTGGCTCGGATTCCAGCAACTATACTTGGCGTTAAGTAATACTTAGATAGAAACGGATTATATCATTGTTTTTAAAAAATATCCAAGAGCATGACCAAGTTGATTAAATTGATATCTTAATTAGTGACAGTTTGGATTAAGAAACGAAATATTTGGGTAAATTCAAGAGAGAAACCAGGATGATGAATTTTGCCCCCAAATACTTGAGTAATATATGTACTAAGTAAGTTAAATGGATTAGCACCTGGTTACAATGTTTACATATTATAGGAGGCGGAAAATGGGCGGACTTGTTCCCCCACCACAGCGCCCGTATAACATTGACCTTTCAACCCAACACACCGGTATGACCTTTTACATAATGCTACATGTTCATAGAAAATGTCAAGATTTCTCTTCACTGAAACCAATTATAAGAATTTAATTTCTTTTCGCACAAAAGATCAACTCTGGGCTGTCTCCCTTACTGACTAAAATAAAGTTGACCCTTTCAAAAATGAGGTCCCTAGGGGGACGGCTAGTTTACTTTAGTTACATATACTCTTTATACGACTAAACTTGCTGAACAAACTGGGTGCAAACTTCAGTCTAATCATGTTTTATGGAGTTATCTTCCCTGAAAAAAAAACGTTTCTGTTGTTGAGATGGCGCAGTATTTCAGTCATGTATGCGAAGTCAAGCTAATGACAGGTGATGCACAGTTTGTTTGTTTGATTTAACGTCCCCCGACAGAATTTCAGTCATTTTTTGACGATGCCTTGAGACATATATAATGATGCCAGACTGCAGTATCACGACGAAGTTATGTGGCATGATACTACACATTGGTCCTGGAACTACCATTTTATACTGAGAGCCAAGTAAGGGAAGCAATAAACCAGTGTCATTTTACTTTCGCGATCGGGGATCGAACCCATGATCTCCCCATCCAATGGCGGACGCTCTTACCATTCGGACACCGGGACCGGAGACTTCGGATGCGCAGAGGCATCCGGAGAGAACCACAAGCCAGCAGGATAGCTTCCTCACATTAAAAATTCGAGTGATCCGCTTGCAATTTGTTTTATTAATTTACAATATTAATCCCGTTTTTGTTAATTTACAATATAACACACGCAGATATGCGAACTTATCTAATGTACATGTAATAGATTGTATAATGTCAACTAGGAAACCTAATGTCTAATGAAATAATGTCTTAAGCTCGTTACCTTTCGAAACATAATTAAGATCAAATCTTAATAAATACTTCTTCATTACCCATATGATTTCAATCGCACTTTCGTTCCCTATCTCTGTTCAAAAGGTATAAATTTCATTTCCGATATTTATCTTTTTTATCACAACCCTATCTTTTGAAATTGTATCAATATGTAGTTTAGCTAATTAACCGCATAATCTTTCTCATTTTTTTTTAATTTCCGCCTGGATTAGATGAACGTACCTAATTAGAGGTTTAGTGAATATTTTCCAGAAACATTCGTTCGTTGTTTTCACTTCTTCTGCTATCTTTACTAATTTTAATCGAATTTTAGAGAATCCTTATCTACAAATTAATATGTAATTTATTGCTTTCGCACAGGAAGTTTAGAGGAAAAATAATTAAACTGGAATTAGAGCAATAATTAAAAACATGAACTGTGCAGAATTTCTGCCAACAAATCAGTGAGCGTGTAATAAGCAGACGACAAAATATTGCAGACGACAAACTTTTGCTTGGATTTCTGTCAAACATTATTAATTACTTTAAAACCTATTGCTTTGTAACGCACTGTGCCCCTTTTGAAACATTTGCAATTAATAGCATAGAAATTAAACCGAGCATTTGTAATAATCGACACATATAGTTTTTATCGAAGTGATTGTTTGTTTCATTTGCTTTTGCTTTACATCCAACCGTCAGCACAACACCGTACAAGTTGTATGACAACATGCCGTGTAGACATATTGTATGATACCACACCTGGTCACATCTTGACAATGGGCCAACTCGCTCTGGTAAGACCTCACTATATTCTGAGCACCAAACAAAAACAATACCATATCAAAACGCCGTCGTGGACGGTGACTGAACCCACGAGTTAAACTTGAAGTTAACATGGTGGAAGTTCTGATTTGGTCTCGGGCAGTCTTTCGTCATGTTTTGTACCTGATATTTAGCCAGGATCTGTTATGTTCTTTTCAGTTCAAGCGTATCGTATGCATATAACACATGGGAGTTCTTGAACAAGACTTCCACCCACTACAAATAAACAAGATACTCTTCGGAAAGAAATAACGCACACAGCCTTCCCACAGAAATTATTACCGACTAATCATCCTGCTGCAAATATGCTTTGCAATAATTACAAGGATGTTCTTAAAACAACCAAGTTTACCAAGTAAATTAAACATTTAACTAAATATTAATTCTGCATTTTCATCGTAGCAGGAACTAGGAAATATTCTCATTAGTGTCACATTTGGCATAGTTTTTGTATTTTTATCTATTTGACATATATTATTTTAAAGTGAATGCTTTGGAACCTTCAGTGTTACATTTATTGTTAAAATGTGACTATGGTCCTTTCCTGTCACTTCTGATATAGTCAAAATCATTATCATCATCATCATCATCATCATCATCACCACCACCAGCAGCAGGTACAGTATCAAAGTGGAGATCTTTACCGAAAGTAATGAATAACCCTAAAATAAAATAATCAGAAAATGGTTTGATATGATCGACGCGAATGGGACACGAATGGACGCGACGTGCGTGATTCTATCATAGCCCCCGCTTTACAGTTTTGTATAAGGGGTATTACAACAGTTGCAATTTTATAACCATAGACCACGGCATGACTGACTAAACACATTTTAATAGTTTATCACATATTCTGTACTTTATCTGAATATAACATGAGCCCTTCTTTGCACGACACTGCGTTTGGCCACCCAACAGCTGCCAGAAAATTAAATGCCGTATTTATTCCTTCGGATAGTATCTCGAAGCATCAATTTAAGAAACGCCAAAACATATCAAACCGGGAATAATCAATTCTTTCGACCATGCCCAAATGCTTGATTAAATCAGTCATAATTCCTCAGACGCTTTCAATACAAACAGACTGGCTCGATATTAATAATTTGATCACGGTTGCTCAGGTGTTTTATACAAAAACAAACAGTGATTCTGAAAGCGTTTCGTGGTTCGAGGATCAGAATGCCATAAAACGCTGAGCACGGTTCTACGCTAATAGGCCGGAAAAAGACGATGCCTCAGAATACATTCCTAAATCATTTCAACAATGAATAATTATGTCGTGAAAAAAGAATGAAGGCATAATTCCAGACGACTCAAAAGTCTCAGGAGAAATTCGCGGGAAATTAAACAACTGATGCAGTATTTGAAGATTGTAAAACATCTCAAAGACTGTTCAGAAAACCGAATCGCGGAAATTTAAATAAAACCTGTATTTTGTTCAACAAAAAATACTCTCTAGTTGACAAGCTAAAATCGTCCAACCGTTATTTCAGCATTCTTTTCAATACATGAGTTTTACGCGTGCTTGTCTCACTGTGTCTCGGTGCGCGTGAAAAAGAGAGAGAGAGAGAGAGAGAAGGAGGTGGGGCACAGACACACAAAAGAGAGTCCTCTAACTAATATGGAAGCCCAGACAGTCACCAGCATTTAATATCACGCTACTCTACTATCAGACAGACAGACATTTTTTGTTGTTGTTGTTATTTTTTTTCTCCCTCATTTTTTAAAAAAAATTCTGTGGATTTCATGACACTGACGTAACATTGGAAACGATCGAAAGAAGACAATTTCAAGGGCCCCCCTACTTAACCCTCGTCAACAGAGCTCTTACACGGAAATTCGTTTTATTGATTTTATAAAATAAAATAGCAATACCGTACACGTAGATTCAGAAGACGGGGGTTTGGAATACCTTCCCAATAAGCAATTGGTCCGCGATGTTTAAAGTAATTATACAGCCAGCGAAATTCTATCTACTATCCCATTAAGCTGGTTTCGACATACAGCTAAAAAGTGACACTTTATAAAATAAGCCAATTTTGCAGGGTGTACCCCCAATCATTAGTTTAATTCTTGCAGTTTCCACTAGAACGAGGCTTTAGCCTCGATTTCAATTGCAATAATCACGCGGCCTATCGTTTCCTATAACGCAAATGACTACTAAAACCAATTACTATCGAGAAGAAAATTGAAAGTGAAATGAGTGGTTTAGGTAATAATGAGACGACACGATAAAAGGGAACCAGTCTAAATAAGGGATGCTCTTATCTACTTCCGGTTTGTGATTAGCATCGATTTGGAGTCTGTGCAAATGCAAGAAGAGCTTGTCAAAGGATAAATAGAAGGAAATGAATTTTATGTCGACAGCACGATAAATATTCGTGAACACTTGTGCATTTAGTCGAGCGTGTATATCTTTTTCATTAAATGACCAGAATATTTCATTAGGTATATGGTATAAGACACGTGCATTTTCATGACAAACGGTGAGATCGCTGATTTATGGTGGTTTGCTTTTCTGGTTTTATAGACAAAGTCGTGGTTGCTGATGGCCATGTTTGTTATTTATATGTCTCTTAGCATGTTGCGCGTACTACCTTTTTTAAATCGAATATGTTGAGATTTATTTTGTTTGAAGACGTGCACAGGCTTAAATGTTTTATCGATAACAAAGATGGTGTTTGAGATGCAGCAGCTGTTGCTGCATCTGTTGATGATGCTGATGATGGGAAGGGGGAGAATGAGACTGTTGATAATGACTGCAAAATATTCTTCTGTCGCAGCCATTTTCAGTTCAATGACTATTTGATATACATTGTGTGTATATATATATATATATATATATTGCAGTCGTATTACTGCAATAAAATATACTGAAGAATCTACAGAAAGCTGAGAAGACTTATAGATATATTCTCAGAATAAAAGTGCACTATATCTCAGAAAGATGGGAAAGATATAAAGGCACTGGTTCCCCTGAATTCCTTATTCTGTATTGAAACCCTCCTTTGTGACAGGGATCCAGCCTTTAAAGATAGTATGCGGCCATACCATCATGTCATTTTTCAGTGCAATTAAGATTCGCTTGTGCAAAAACCTCCGATGAACATATCACTTTCCGCTGTTCTAATGAGACTGCTGTCGATCTCGGGTTTGTTTTAAACATCCCCTCTCATCAATAACTCTCAGTAATTAGATTGAGTTACAGCACTGTCAATTATATGAATAGTATTATGACGTGGATAATTAAAAAATTGATCGTTCATTTGTGAAGACCGATAGAACATGGCCAATTTTCTAGATAGCGCAGGGCAGTTGGAAGCTGGAGACAGCTGTACACCGGGATGGACCAGACCTGGAACGTTGATGTTTATACAATCACAAGGCGAACCGTGCCCGGTTGTAATCTAATGGCGGTGTTACGTTTGATCTTCAGCGGCCTCTAAACGTATCGATGGTTTCTTAAGATAGGAGCGGATCCAACTTAAATGTCAGTTTTCAAAGTTGTATCTGATATTGGGTGCAATTTTCAAATAGAGCGCCTCATATCTCGAGATGGGAGACTTGGTTTGGGCATGTGCAATCCATCCATTTAATTATACTTAGTATATGATATTGAAAAACTTCTCTCTTCTCTCTCTCTCTCTCATCCTTTATTTCTGAAAGCACATTTATTTGCAAATATGGAAGAAGAGAAACGCAAAGCAGAAAATGATATCAAAATTGCGTAGCATCGTTTTATGCAGGCCACGCTATTTTAATAATTTTAATAATTGAAGCGCGCGCTTTAATGTTCCAGTTTATCACTACAGCCGGGACTGACTCATAGACGCGGAGTGAGACAAGGGAAAACTCGAAAACCATGTAATAATAGACGGTGGATGGGTATGCAGCCAACATGTCATTTGTTAATGAAACTAAATCAATGACAAATTGATGCAGACTTAGATGGGTGTCCTGTATTTGGTTAATACAATCAATGATATCACTGTATTTGTTGTCCGAATAATTTTGAGCCATCGCAAAACAACTCATATTGCATCCATTAACCTATCAACCTAGTATAGTCATGTTTTAACGTCTTGGTAAATGTAGGAGAACCTAACCAGATGGCTCATGGAAGGGGCTGTCTGGTCAGGGTCTTTTCTGCTTGCTCATATATCATTGCAGCCCTGGGGTAACGCAATCAGCATGGCAAAGGAAGACATTTATCCCAATTAATATTCATCGAGTCATACATCTGTACGTGTTTCATAATGAGGTAATGGGTTAACGGACATTATCTTAAAACCAAGCCTCTTCTGGTTCGGATAAAATTCTACCTCAATGAAATACCACGCCGTAGACCAGTGGCTTGAAACCACACCAAGTCACATTATTCGGGCATCAACTGTAGCTCTGTATGGAGTATGGATGCAAGTTTAGCAGTGTACAAATATAAATCTATCTGTTTATCTAGTTGGTTTAACTCCCCGTCGACAGAATTTCAGCTATTTGGAGACTACTTCTACTTGAGAAAGATATAGTGCTGCCACACTGCAGTATCACGACGCAGACAAGTGGCATGATATCACCCCCAGTCACATTATCCTGACACCGGGCCAACCAGTCCTGCAACTACCCAGTATCTATGCTGAGCGCCAAGCAAGGAAGCTACATCAGTGCCATTTGTTAATGACTTTGATATGTCTCAATCGGGATCAAACCAACGACCTCCCGATCCCGAGGCGGACGCTCCCTAGACCGATCAGATCTTCATGTCAATTTAAGAGCAGATTTATACAGTCACTGTATACTTACAACTTCAATTTATAGATATGACACAAAGCAACTTTAAGGTAAAGTCCCTGTAATGGTTCCGCTATGTCTTGGACCACTTAACCTCAACCAAGATAACCAAGGTACCCTATTAAAACATTAGGAAAACTTGGTTATCTCCGTAAAAGGCCATGAGGTCCGTAATGTAGCGGAACAATTAAAGGGGCTTTACCTTAATACCACAAAAGTCAAATCATACTATAATTGTATGTATCAAGTGAAAGCACTTCGTTTATTGTGTTCAATCGTTGTACGACAATGTGTCATAAACCGCACTCGTGTCTCTCAATTCTATTAAAACCTACCACACAATATCTTCTATCGAACATATTTGTCACTAAGAAGCAATTTGTAAAAGTACATTCCCCGCGTTCGGAAAATATTCTTGTAAGAATCATAAAAGCTAGGCTGTAGATTTAACATATTTTCATTTGAGCGCCGCTGTAGGTTGAATGAAACACTTTTCAAGAAATCAATTAACGGCTACTCTTATTTTCTTTACTGATAGCTGACAACTGGCGGGTCTCCGGCGCTCGTTCGCAGCTAGAAGGAGGGTGCCACTTATACAGGCCTTCATTAGAGTCTAAACAACATTATTATGGTACGTAATGAAAGTAATAATTTAATACAAACATAATTAAAGAAGTGTAAGAGCAATAGTGGGGTGCAGTGTCCGTACTGTGTACATTCGATCTCACGACTAATTACTGAATTCATTCTACATAAAAATGCAATTATCGCCAAATTGCGAAGAAACTACTAACATGTTGCAAGTAAAAACATACAGTAATTGGTTTCCAAATTGCTTCACAGAATTTTAATTACCGCTATCTAAACACGCCTTGTTAATATTTGGGAAACCCTCTGTAGCTCACATCTGTTTCTACGTATGGAATTATTTTCTTAGATTGTGGGAGGCGAGAAATCGGGTAACCTCGACCTACATTAAGTAATAATCAAATTTTATCTACTCAGTATAAGATCGTGAACAAGAAATTCCATAAAACTTGAATAAACTTTGCTGAATCAATATGTGACCCACACGTGTGACTCTGTTAATAGCCCCGGTAATTTGCATTACTTGTGGAACAGAAAAGCGACGAAATAATTTCCTCACGGAAATATCCGTAAATAGCCGAAGCAGGTCGAAATTAAAGGAGAATGTAATACACGGGATACCTTGGCTTTACCAAAAAGATTGATCAGTAGATCACGTCATAAAGATTGCATGCTAGCGGGTCACTATCATCGAAAATTAATCATTTACTACTGTATTTATGGGAGGAAGATAATTTTGGTTGCTCAAACTAGGAATTCTGGAAACTGGTCAATCAAATATTTATATTGTAATAAGCGAAAACACGCAATCACCGAGCATTCATAGCATTGGCAATGAATCGGAAGTCTTCGGATTAACATCGTTATCTCTGCCAGTAATTAATTTTCTTGTTTGCGGCTATGTACTTACGTGGGTTTTGTGGACACTGTCAGTGATTGGAACATTCATAATGCATGCTGATTTTGTACTTGTCTTTTATACCTTACCGTTATAATTATGTTTCTTTAATCAAAGTGCGCCCACCAACCGAAACCTATCGTGGAAGTAAGTAATATTGGACCATAGATTACGCTTATTTCTGAGTGGAAATAAAGGCAGGTTTTATTCAATAGAACGGGGTCAGCTACTGTATTATCCTATTTTAGTCAATATCAGCATTGATATTTGAAATTACATTTCGATGGCTCAGCGCAAAACGGTCGTAACTTTTTCATTAATACTTATATGTATTAAAGAAAAAGTTACGACCGATTTGCGCTGAGCCCTCGAATATTTTGACCTCTGCTTGTAACCTAAAAAAGAACTCATTTCCACGCATTGGTTAACTAAGTAGACCCAGATCAGACCGTTCCTTCAAACGTCTCCTCTGTCCGCTCACACAATATTACAGTCTAAATTCTCAACAGTCTGCACAGTAAAAAAAAAATCCATTGTTTCATATACATTCACCATTTAAAATGCAGTGAATCAATATTCACTAAGTCATAAATTTGTATGTAAATATTCATGAAGTAAAGAGATAAAATGTATCGTTGCAGCAACAGTATTTCAGTCATATAGAGACGGATAGACAAAATACTTCCTATATGAACAACTAGAGTGAACGGGCTTGATCTCGAACCAACAGCGGAAAACTAGTATAAGTGAACAGGCCGGGTCTCGAACCAAAAGCAAAAAAAATAGTCAGATACTCTAACCACACTGTCATGGAGGCCCCTCGACACATGACCGTGAAGTCGGCAATGTAAAAAGGTGTTGTTGTTGATGATGATGATGATGATGATGATGATCGTGATGATGAACGTATTAAGATGTCGTGTTTTAAATTAGAAAATTGAAAATACACGTGTAGTCATACTTGACTTAAATGGTCAAACAGAACAGCGATAGGCCGATAGGGTGAGTGATATATGACAGATTAGACGATATAATCCAGACTTCCTCGTCAGTTTAACTTGATTTATCGGTATTCAAACAATATAAACGTGCATGTGCTTACAGATATTCGTTTATTTTAATTAATTGGACTGTGCGACAAAATAAACGGGGATAAGAAACTGGCCCTACCCAAGAACCGCCAGGAAGGTTAAGGGAAGTCGTAATTTAAGAAAGAAATAAAATGTTTTTTGCATTTTATCAGCTATTTGACGATGCTTTGGGTTAACGTAATTTCCGTTGTTAAAGGTTTATTACCTTGATGATGAGTTAGCCGACACGTTGATGTATCTCCGATTACCTAAAAAGCAAGGCATTTATGCTAAATGAGGGACACAGGGCTAAAGACAAGGGCAGATAACTCACCTCAAATAATCATTCCGGCAGAGAATCATGCCTGCTTTCGTGAAGCACGAGTTGAAGTCTGCCAGCGGGGCCTGGCAGCAGGAGCACTTGAGACAGCCCGTGTGCCAGTATCTGTCCACAGCGTGTAACAGGAAGCGGTCATTTATCCGTCCACCGCACCCTGCACAAGACTTGACCCCCTGTGACCCTTGTGGGCCGTTCTGATTGTTTGACTGTCCGCCCGAGTGCATCACGGGACTGTTCGAATGGCGGCTTGCCTCTGTCGATCCTGGAACAAGATATAAAAAAATGGTTATGAATAATTTATTCGGATATAATGAAACCAGTTATAGTATAGGTTGTTTTAATATTCTGCTTCGTAAACTTGCCCGGAGCATATTATTGGCAATAAATTTCCCCTATTATTGTTATATTAATGACTGGAACGCATTCAAGTCCTATAAGAAACTGTTTACTCAGGGACGGTACAACTTTGAGATGACGGACTTAATTAAAGTTATTAAAACTTGGTAGCAGAATATCCAGAACAGCGTACATCAATTTATTACCGACTGACGGTAAATATTAGCGGTGACGCGCGTTTATAGTTACATCTAAATTGATGATAAATTCCTACCAATATCGCGATGTCTTGTTCATACCGCTGCTGATATATATCAGCCATCTTTCACGAGAAAGCTAAGGAGTACTGAAAATTTGTAATTATTTAAAAGTGACGTTCACTGCACTTGCATATTTTCTTGTTTCCTCTGAAATACCAAAAGCGGTGAATAGAGAGGCAAAATGCGTGATGTCACGAAAGGCCTCGTCCATTTATTACTGCATGATGATACATGTTATTATTATCATTATCAAATGTTATAGAAAATAAATCGACATTGCTTCTAATTGTGTTTATCTATCATATCAAAACATAGTGTTACTTACATCATAAATTGTCTCGATCAATTAACTTTTGAACTTGTTTAGAGTGTACCAAATTATCGACATTCTGGCAAATTTATCATAAGATTTACATTTATTTTTCTTTCTTTTTTTCTTTTGGCTTGCGGTAGGTCGGCAGTTCTACCCGGATGCCTCCGTGCATTCGGGGTCTTCCTCCACCTGTAATTAGTTGGACGTCGCTATATGACTGAAATACTGTCGAAGGAACGATAAACACAAATAGTCAAGTCGGTTCTTTTTCTTTTCTTTCTATCTACTTCAGCAATAAACGCATACAAATATGTCACTTGTAAATACTGTGCCAGCAACCATTATATACACAAAACAGTTTTCTATCACCAATACAAATGTCTAGAATATTTGTTGATTTTGATTGTGCTTCCAGGCCAAAGTGGTACACATAGTAACACCAAAAATGTCATAAACCTTTGAAACCATTCTTTTAATTGGTAAATACAACTTCAACGTATCATTACTCGAAAGTTTATATGGGAACATCGTAAAGTTTCACAACAATTCTAAAAAGTTATGCGATACCCTATTCTGTTTTATTATAAGTTTTGAGTTACTTGAAAGTGATTTCTTTTTTACGACGTAGCTATAAAAGCTAATTCACCAACCAAAACTGAGGAGTAAAACGAATGCCAAATTCATAATTGAAGTAAATGGGCAAATTATTATCCGGGTAACTTGACACGCTTTTTAATGTTCATCTCGGACAGCCAGGGTAGATTCCTCATAGTTTCCGGTGATAAAGTTCTGAATGACACGGTAATGAAGAATTGACAAAGGCCAGGCGTTAGTATAAACATCAAAATGAAAATAGGTTTAAATGTGAGAAGGCAAAGAGAGCGTTTCTTTTTTTATCCAGAACCACTAAATATTGGCAAACAGGTTAGGGGAGAAAAATTAGCAGCAATAAATAGGTTTACCGCTATACATGTACAATGAATCTACAAGTATTTTTTTTTTTCTAAAACATTAAGTGCATACGAGTAATATACATGTCGTGAAAAAGGTATATGCATCCTATATGGCTTATTTTTATTATGCATCAGTTTGAATACATTGGTTTCTAATATTGGTTTAAGAGGGTTTAAAAATAGAGCTATGGCGTGCGCTTATTCTTAAACTGTTCAGTCATTTGGGGGCATTGTCTACTTGAGACAGATATATAGTGCTGCCACTCTGCAGTATCAGCAGTAGACAAGGGGCATAATACCACACACAGTTACAAGGTATGTCGCGGCTGGGATTCGAACCCAACTCTCGATTCCGAAGCGGACGCTATAATCATTCAGCAATCATGACTCGAGGTCAAGTTCAAGAGTTGACAAAAACGTTTACAGTCTACGTATTGTCAAACACAAAACTGACGCATGGAGTAAATGTGTGTTTCAAAGAAATGCATGCGTTTACTAGCATTTGTTTATTTGTTCGTTCAATCTCCTTCTCGCACACATTTCCTATGTATTACAATGAAATAGAACGTAATCCCTACAATCTAACTTGGTGTTAATCACATTCTTAAATACTTAAAGTTTTTAGTCATTCTTATTTCCATAATCAAATACCGCATAATATTAAGGAAGTTAATTTCACATATATTGCGACATTTACTAAAGTCATTTGTTAATCAAGATAATGGAATATATTCATACCTATTAAGGAGTATCAACTGCTCGTCTCAAAAGTATTTGCTCAAAAATTCACTCTCAATACTTAGTACTAAGTCATATTGAGTTTTTATTTAGCGGTAAGTCATATTAAATTCTATTTTATACAGGCACGCAAGCCCATCATTTCTTTTTTCAAATGAAATATGCAATTACATAATTAAGGTTGCAAAAATTAAACCTTAATAATTACCAATATTTGTTAAGATATGAATCGCTCCTTTACGCTAATCATTTTTGCTGAAATTCGAGCCAGACTTATATTTCTCTCGGGCTGATTTTGCTCTAATTCGCTCAAATGGTGCTGAAAATCGTTTCTGTGGAACACAACATAATACAACCGTCTGCCAGACACCACCCCAGTTGTTGACAATGATAAAGACACGCTGCCTTTGATGGTCCTTAAATACAGAGGGAGAACGTCTTTTGAAGCCTGAACTTTTGGTTTGGCTGTTTTCATTTTCGAAATTTTAATTTGATTTCCCGTCAAATGAAGACTTACTCGAGAACTTTGCCTGATTAGGTGGTTTAATTAATTAAAGGAGTTTTCCATAATTACTCCAAGTTCAGCAATCAGCCATATGGCCTGTTGGTGACGCAAGTTTTCCCCCGTAAGGGGTCTAGATGGTTCTTTCTCTTTCCTATTGAATCAATGTTATCCGGTCATGCAATTAATCCCGGGACGCCCTCTGGGTCGGAAATTGTTGTCGCTTTGCTCTTTAGGTTACCCGAAATGGAAGGACGGCATGTTCCGATGTCACGCTTGTTATTTGGGAATAGGGTTGCTTCAAAAAGGTATCACGTCATTTATTTTTTACGGTGTAACAGTCTAATCCACCTTTTGACCTACTAAACACATCAATCAAATATGGAAAACTGAGAAGACTTAAAGTCTCTAATTAATAAATTGTTAGATTTGTAGAAACTGCACAAAAATAGATACGTGGCAATTGAAGTTACTATATGCATTTATATGATGTTCCCGTTTGTGGGATTATAAACGAGCATGTTGATTTGTGTTTATTGAAGATTACACTAAACTAATTGTAAAACTGTAATCATAAGTTGAAATAAAAAAATGATGGTAAAATTTATTCAATTATGACGGATGCTTGTCGATGATGATGTCATATTATGGTTTCATCTACTTGATCATTCGTTTTAATAATACTTTGTAGGTAAATACAGTAAAACCTCGCTATTAAGACCGCCATTGAATCCAGAAAAAGTGGTCTTAATAGTGAGGTGGTCTTAATAGTGAGGTGGTCTTGATAGTGAGATATATATATAGTCAGAACAGTACTCTTAAAACCAAGTGGTTCCAATTACGAGAGGTCTTAAAAGCAAAGTGGTCTTAAAAGCAAAGTGGTCTTAAAAGCAAAGTGGTCTTAATAGCAAAGTGTTCTAAATTCTGAGCTGGTCTATTGTAATTCCACCAACGTCGAATGTCTTTTTTTAAAGATATACCTTGCTTAACTTTAATTGCAACAATTTCTGCGCAATTTTCATCTCTGGTCCTTACATTTTCTAAAACAAATGTGTCTAGATTGCCTGCAAGTATTCTCAGTCAGTGTACAGGGAGTCCCTATGTTTGCACAGGAACTGTTTCTAGGGGTCTTTTTACGGTTATTTGTTCTATTTCGAGTACATTAAGTTCGCATGACAGTTCTTACAAATAATTTTGATAGCTCCCTGCTTGCCGTTTAGCATATGTACAGGGTAGTTGCAGGACTGGTAGGCCCGGTGTCAGGATAAAGCGACTGGGTGTGGTATTATGCCAAATTTCTACGGCCTGATACTAAAGTGTGGCAGCACTACATCAGTCTCAAGTAGACATAGTTTCCAAATGACTGAGATACTGTCGATGGGACGTTAAACCCAGTAAACAAACAAATAAACAAACATATTTCTTGTTCATCAATTTTTCACCAAAACAATTGTCATTTCCGTCTAAAATACTACATGGGAGAGTTCGCGTATCTGGTTTATCAGTTTTCAAAAAAGAACTGTTTCTAGGTTGTCTACAATAATTTGTTCTTTCTCTAACAATGTAAAGGATGACAAAAAGTACTAAATCAACCGTAGTACATAATGGGGAAAAAAGAAGCCTCCTGGTGTAGCATAAACATGACATATTTCCCTCCGTTAAGAACCAATTGCTACGTAATTCATTAGCAGTGAGAAAGTCATTGCAGAGTTTGTCATTTCTCTAAAAGAACGCATAGCTCTTGCTAGCCTGTATTTCCAGTAAAGTTTAGTGTGCTTTCAAGAGCAATGTTTTTCCATAACTCTTGGTAACAGTTATCATTACTTTAGGATAAGTCATTGATATGATAAAAGATCCCGTAGAAGAAATAGTAGTATTAATTCATTGATTTGATAAAATGTCCTGATGAAGAAGTAGCAGTAGCTGAAGAAAACGTAAAATATGTGATAATAGATCTTGACGTTTTCAGGGAGAACTACATGGAGTGAAATACGACGAGATAGATAGAATCAGACCTAAATTTCAGAAAGATCTAAAACTGAATCTTTCTGCAATGCAATCGCTTTAAAATCTAAGAATCCTTCCTACAACTACTGTATAAAAATATAATTTACTATTTACATACATGTTATTACCAGCATTTTCAAACAGAACTTGGTCTCTAATTTCTCCCTAGACTTCAATGGTGTGGTTTATTTTTACACTGGGGAAAATCACAGTTTGAAATATTTCTAGAAACAGGGACTGGGACAAAGAAATCAATGTAAGAAATACTGTGGGAATGCATTCAGAAACAATGAGAGGCTGAATGAAAAAGGGGCCATGTTATAAAAAAAAAAGGTATTTATTAAAAAAAAAAGAAGATGCATTTCATTTGCGCCTTTTTTGTCAACTGAAATGCCTGGATTGTACAGGCGTTTATATACACAGCACATTACAACTGCATGCACCTAATTTAACAAATATTTAGCATATATTTAGTATACATGTATATCATTGCTTTATTTTCTCTCAGAGCATTACTGATATCAAATGGTAGAAATGATATTGAGATTATGTTAGAATATTTCCTTACAATTAGTATCTTTAATGTTGTTGTGTTTGTGTTTACCGTCGCCTTGACACTGTTTCAATCATTTAGCGACGTCCAACTAACATCAGGCGAAGGAAGACTCTAAGAGCACAGGGACAGAACCACAAACCTACCGGAAGATACCTCGAAAACATGAAAATTCCAAACAGACAAGAACTCGATCCTGCAGTGATTATGATAAAGGTCTATGGCCATTGGGGAAAGTGAAAGTAAATCAGCAAATAAATCCCCAAAGTCACGGAGGCCCCCGGCAACATAGCAAAAGCGTATATATGAATGAGACCATTTTCTGAATTACAACCCAAATTTCTGCGTAGTACATGTATATATTTTCATTCTCTTCGTTTAGTACATACTTCAAACTTAATTAACATGTTAATGCCACATTGAGAGAGAGGGAGAAAAAAAGCTCTTTTGTAAAATTCATTTCATTTACAGTGTGTATTTTACGGCAATGCCGGAGAAAATCTAATTAGATTTATCTATCAATCTCTTAATGAATAACACAAAATCTCTTGTTCTGCCGTTATGTTTCCCATATTTTCTATTATTAATTATCATTCTTCCTCTCATTAAAACCACACATTACGACATTCCTAGGGGTTAAGTAGAGACTCAGTGTTGGTAAAATGAAGTTATTCCAAGAGAGACGAGCCTGATGTATGGTTATATTACATTACATGATATATTAAATATAAAAATTAATTTAGAAGCTGGCACTTTTTTATGCAAAGACTTTGTTGTCACTGTCTTATATACGTACTATCATTTTTTTTTATTTCTGTTGGTATGTTACTTATAGAAAACATGTTGCTGAAGAAACTATATTTGTTTATTTGCTCGTTAGGTTTAACATCCCACCGACAGCAGTTCAATCATTTGGAGACTTATGTCTAATTAGGACTACATTTTATAGAAGTATTATTTCAGGAAATTCATTTTTTCTCTTTTATAGACGATAGTGTATTGAAGCAAACATTTCATTGGCAAAAAAAGTATAAAAAAATAATAAAAAATAACATACATTTATATAATGTTGCTAAACCTCGTGTTCTCGAAGATCACATGGCTTGTACTAAAATATCTGCTCAAATTTGAGTTTCATCTGAGGGAAGTTCTTGAAAAAATCTGACGTACAAAAGTTAAGGTATGACGATGTGTTCTTAAGTAAAAAAAAATCGACTTAGTTAAGAATGTGCTTAGACGCACAACGGCATTGTGAACAACTCTTATCGATCAATCTTAGTTAATCATACTTCAGCTTCAGTTGCAGTATCAGTACGCATTTCAATATCTTCAAAGACTTGGGGCCAGTAAACCAAAGTAATTCAGTGCACGTGCGTTATGGGTCAGATAATAACAAACCATATGGGTTTAAGTAGAAATATATGACTTATATTAAAAAATACAGCTGCGTCTTGAAATATTCAATTGCACGTGGGGTTCGAGACTTGTTCCAGAATTTCGTATACTTTTGCTAAATAAAACAAGATTTGTCATAGAATTGAAAATATTTTGTCAGGGACAAAATGTACATTTATTGCTAGTACATCGAATTTCGAATGGTTGATATTTTTATGCACTGTAGGTACCCGTGGGTACACGAAGCGCTGCAATCAGTTATCAGGAAATTTAAGTTGTTCCTGCATAGCTTAAATATATTTGAAACTTCATCTTTATGTTAGTTTCGACTTCTCAATTTAACTGTAAGAGTTATTATTATTTTTGGTCCTTTTGGTACATTATATCTGACGACGTTTACTTAGCAACATGGATATGTCGTGTGTATTTCGAACAGAAGAAGATTTAGATATGCAATTAGATTTTGTTATTACTTCTTTTATTTGCTTGGGTTGTACGTCCCACCAATAAATGCTCCTTTATTTATTTATTTATTTATTTTATCTACAAGAGAAATAACATGGTGCTGCCTCGCTGCCATTTGACGTCGTGGACAAGTATCACGATAACACACCGAAAAAGAAAGTTTAATAGTTATAGTTATCCCGATGAAGGCGTTAGCTGAAAAATTGAAGTAACAACAATACTATTTTTTCTTACTTGATGTTGATTTTTTCCACAGCACATGACACCACACCGAGTCATTATCCTGACACTGGGTCATCGTGTATTGAAACTTCCCGTATATATACTATCTTTTTCCTACTTTTGTGTGAAATAATTGCATACACTGATGACTAACTTATGGTTTTGGGATATTGAGTGAAGAAGGGGTCGACAATGTCCTTGTATCTAGAAGCAACATTGTAAAACTTTGTTAATATCATGACAATCTATTTCCCTTTTCCTAAATCGGACAAACACCGCCGAATCTCATAAATAAAAATTAAAATAAAACAAAAAAGGGGGAAAAAATAAAGGAACTGAAACTTTGTAAAATATTTGGGAAAAAACGTATTAAGATGTAGATAGCAAACCCAGTGTTCTCGAAAACATAATTGGACTAGTACTTTAGAATGTGTTCATACTGAGACTCACACTTCGCCCATTGGTTGCAAAAGGGATTTGAGAATGACACACAAATTTGAGCCTCAGACAGTACATTAGTATTTACGAGAACAAGGAGCCTGGCCACAAAACTAACTAGTTTCAAAACGCTTCACTGAGAGAGATTGGACTAAACATTTACTTTTACGATGCAGAAGAGCATCAGTACAGGGAGCACGGTATAAGCATTTCCTATATCTTCCAATTATTCTATGACATATCCGAGGATCGCTTTCCATCGCACAGACATATTTTTATTTATTCCTATTATACGATATATAGAAAACCGAGCGGGAGTTCAGTTATTTGGGAAGATATATAGGCCCGAGCCTGAACACCACGTCGGCTCGAGTTACAGATATATTAAAATGCCAGCAGTCGCTCCACATATTAAATTAAATTAATTTATAAAAGTGTTCTACGTTTAACTGTTGTCAAGGAAAGTGAACATTTCTCGACCGCTCAAGGCGCTGATTGTAAGCGGTTTCAGTTTACTGATAGCGGAAAATAGAAACAGCGAAATGTATGTCTGTCGGAAAAAGAAAATATACCCCACACCCCAGCCCGCGAAAAAAAACAAGGGAAAGGTCAATCTTCATCTAAACTACGTATAATATGTAATCTAAAAGTGAATCATGTTTCATGTGTGAAAATACCATGTTCTGATGACTACCCTGATGAGATATGCGTTGAGGGGTCGTTAATTGGTATAAACAACATAACGTGTATTTTTCCTCTGACATCAACGTGATAAAGTTATCAGTTTCTCTTACGGATGTTTCAAAATTTTGGAACCCGTTCAAATCACACAGTAATGTTTAAGACCAAGAAAACTGTAAGAAATTAATGATGATGAAAACGGAGTTAACCTTTATATTCTCCTAAATGCATTCTAAAAACACGCATATGTCAGAAATGCATACAATGTTATATATCATTCACTGCAAGTCTCATCCCCTCCGAGGCGAAAATAATATTTAAAAACGACATTTTGACAGAAAGGCGTTGTTGTCATGACATTATTTACTTACTAATCAGACGATTGTAAGACAAGGGAGTTGGGAGTTCAAATCTCGCGAGAATTTTCGAGAACTTCCAATGCGCAAAATCCATCACAGGAATTTTCTATGAGCTTAGTTTCAAAAGCAAGAACGTTTTTCCCATATCGGCGTAAAAGGGACAAGTGAATATCACATTTTAACTACTGGCTGAGCAGTACTGGCCCAACTTCTTTTGAACATCTTCTAAGATCCCTAAAATAGATGTTGTGTCTGGACTTACTATCGCCGCGATTTTCTTTCCCTGTCATATAGCGACGTCCAGTATGTAGCAAGTAAATGAAGACTTCGAGTGCACATAAGCACTCGGGTAGAACCACCAACCTACCGCAAGCCGGCTGGAAGCATATTGGAGTTTCCCTGTCGGGATTCGAACTCACGTCAGTGAGGGGTTATGTAGACTATAATCACTCATCCTAATTACTGAAAGCATTATCTTTAACAATATACGAATTGTGTGACTCATATAAAGCAACAGAGCTTTTACTTGGCCTACATTGCACAATGTTTTCACATTAAATAGATCTAGAAGGTTTAGTACAAACGATTAAAAATAAAACCACAAAATGTGTCCTTGATGGAGACAATTTGGCACCAAATGACTTTGAAATTGTACTCTAATTACAATGAAAATGTACCCTACTATCTTGATATCTCCATCCATTAACACGGAAAGAAATACCATACTGCTAAACGAACAAATCCGAGGTGGATCAAACAAACATTATGTCGTCTGCATTTTAAATTCTGCGTTCTATGTATACATCAGTGTTTAAATATCAAATTCTTGATAAAATCTTTCTTCCCAATGCCATGTGGCGTTTTGAATTAGAGACTTAAAAGAGAATACAAAACTAGAGTACAGTAAAGTTGATTAAAAACAGCGACCTACCTTAAATAATTAATTCTCAGTAATAAATTCCGTATCTCGCAATAAATGTATAAAATGTCACTCTTGATGAAATTCCCAGCGCTAAGCTGATAGCATTAATTAGATTATTCTAATATCGATGTCAGTGTTTATTTTAATGGATTCATAGTTATTCCAGTGAGTTCAGCAACATCTGTAGTGTAAGAGTCACCTATGTCCAATGTCGTGCTATCTGGCGCGAGCTTCGTATTGACTTCTTGTTAAGTTTTACGCTAGTCCATGCAATAATCAGACAGCGGGGCAAAAGCGGTGCTCAACACCGATTGGATATTTAATGAATTAAAAAGGGTTTTGATTGGTCCGTGAATTGTGCGCATGAACGCTTCAAGTTGATAGTACACAAAAATTCGACAGCGAGGTAATGTACCTACAGCAGACGACTGATCTCCAATAACAGGGAAGGTTAATTGGTTGAAGTTAAAACGACCATGGAGCTGCTAAGTACATATTTTAAATTTTAATGAAATTCTGCCATCGTCCCATCCTTTTCTCCTTTTTTTCTTCAGTTTTATGTTAATATTGAAAGATAGTTCTACAATGCTGCTACTGAGTGTGTAATGATGGATATGAAGTCAGGTGGTAAAGCGTTATGAAGGGGTATTTTCCTATTTTTGATTTATAAATCCATCACAATTGTAATAACAGAGAACGAGCACGGGTGCACGTGCATGTTTAATCTGACCCTTAATTCAGGTATGACGTTTATGGAAACTGGGATTAGATCAAATACATGATATTAGTTCGATTAAAAGAAATGCATTACTTCCATGTAAGGGCAATTGATAATAATTGCATAAGGTCCATTGATCTTATATATTATTCATCTGCTAATTATTTGAGAAATATAGTTACCCCCCCCCCCCCCCCCCGCCGCCAAAAAAATAAAAATAAAAAATAAAAATAAATAAATGAATAATAAACACATACCTCTCAGTTAAGCAATTAAGGTTACATATTTCTTACGTAACGCCTAATTTTCTTGCGTGTGTGTTTACATGATGAAAACATTTGACTTAAATATATATAAAAGAAAAAAGTAATAAAAATATTAATACATAAGTGAGAATCGAATGTCAAACATATTTCCCTCTCACTTCGATATCTATATAAATAAATGCCACCTACTTTTCTTGTTTTGTTTGCATAGTCCAAAACATATGTTTACACACACTCGTTCGTTTAGATAAACACCTTTCAGACACTGTCGACATACGTTTACTTATGAAAACTTTAACTAATTAAGAAATTTGAAGCCAATTATTACAACATCATTCGATCTCACACTTTCATGCTATATGGCAGCTCTACTTCGCCATATTGGCTGCCCGCGAAAAAACTCGCGGATTAATCTCAAAAGCCCATTTCTCACCTTTGCATGATTTCACAAGAGAGCACATGCAAACCTATTACAACTACCCTTAAACACAGTTATCCTCGGTCCCAGTGTTTGTACAGTCTATTGACTGGTCCATCTGCTGTGTCAACACAGCGTTTACCCGTTTTTCATTAATGTAAAAACCAGGACAGATTTGAATCCATTAAATACATCCTGTTTGCCCGCCCGTCATATTGTACTTGATTATTTTGTATGGATTAAAAGTTACAACATTGCTGTTGCATATCTGTTAAACATAATACAACCCTCAAAGCAGTAGGTCGTTGACACACACCCACCCCCTCCCGTACTCACTCCCTCCCTCTCCGTCTCTCTTAAAAGTGGAAATAAAAATCCTATCACGCCTTTGCTGCCACTTCCAGCATGATTATGTTAACTATTATTGTACGAGATTGCCGTGTCGGTTTATGGTTACATCTAATGGAAACTGGCAAAATTTAATCAATTTAATTATTGCAATCATGTTGATATGCCTTCATACATTTATCAACTTCTATCCATGTCTAAGTTTCCCCGTACATGCTTCGGTACCGCTTGTTTATGATAGTAAGATCGCATGTGTTTATTAAATGAAATCAATAAAAAAATATTTTTGACATATAACTGTTTAGCTGTCAACATATTAACAATATACATCGCTATAACACAATATCAACATACTGTGAATATGCAACTGACAATAGAATAGATGAATAGCTTTTGCTTTTTTTTTTGGGGGGGGGGGGGGCTTTTTATTCAATTATTTTCTTTAATATGCATATGATAAGAATACCAATTGATTAAACGTTTCTGGTTATTATCTGCACCTGGTTTGTCATAGTTTTACGTCAGCAATGAGACACTGGCTAAGTTGATAGATTTGTCCGCCAGATAACCAGAAGTCGTGGGTTCGATTTCCCGTGCTATATACCAAGGTCAATAAAATGTTATCTCTTCCCTGTACGATGCCTTACATATAATAATACGGAGACACGGGGGCCGGGTTTGCCCGGTATCAGAATAATGTGACATCGTGGTAGCATGCACTATCTACGGCGTGATATCGCTTTGAGGCAGCGCAAAATGTCTAATGTAGAAAAGGTTGTCAAATGTTGACAAACTGTCGGGAGGATTTAAATCCAAGAAAAATACAAATAGGGAACCGCGTATATTACCAATGATCAAATAAAGAATCATATTCATCACTTTAAGGTACAAAATATCGTGTGACCATTATATCAGCAGCCAATTCACTTGCAGAATTTTCCTGCAAACCTAAATCGAACTTTAGTTAATCGGAAATGGACAAACGCCGTTAATGGCGATCTCTACTTCAACGCTCAAAAACATGGATTTTCAATTCAAAAGTGAAAGAGACTTCGATTAAATGCTACGAAAAAATGGAATTCACGAATATGAATAGAACACGAAGTAAACTACATCGATTGTTAAGGAAAACGAGAAAGGTGCGCCGTGTAATTTTGCTACACTAATTCATCTGGGTTTTTTATTGTTGTTTTTTTTTATCCGCGCTATGATATTACAAATGAATTCGATCAAGAAATGGGTTTAAGTATCAATGGACATCGAAATGCGTTTGGTTGACGCAAAGATTTGATTTTTAAGGTGTTTCTCATTCCAGCCTCAATCAGACAAACCTATTAAATCGCTTACTGAATAAAATGTTTTTAAAGTAAAATTTAAATGAATTAATCAAGAAACTGTTATGAGTCCAGGTCACTAAGTTTGATTCATTACTTGAGTTAAACTTCTCAAAGACAGTGGTCCAGTCATTTGTTGATTGTGTTTATATTAGAAAGGCGCAGTGTTCCCTCACTGTGATATCACGTCATAGACATGTGGCATGGTACCACACCCAGCCAAATTATCCTGACACCGGGCCTACCAATTCGTACCATTTCATAACATAACATATCTTTATTAGCATAGAACTTGACATGTTCATAGCCAAATACAGAAATTTACAAAAATAAAGCATACACAAAGAGTGTTACAAAACAGTTAACAGAGAAGTCACAATAAATAGTTGGTAATGTCAATAAAGTATTTAAGCAGCATTTCAAAATACATGTATATTATGATTTAATTCTCTAAATATTCTGAACTTGAGAAGATCTTATTAAAAAAACAGAATATATAAACTTAGCCAGATTATTGATTATTCTGTTGATTGGGTTGACATTAGAGTTTTAAACTTTCTTAAATTAGGCCAATGACAATAGTATTGAGATAAAAACTGTTTTCTTAAATCGCAATATTTTGGACATACCAATAGAAAGTGATATTCATTTTCTACCATATTCATTGAACAGTGTTGGCATATCCTTTCATTCCTGCTTACATTAGTGTGTCTTCCGGTTTCTATTAAAAGGTTATGGGAGGAGAGTCTAAATTTTGTCATACTAACTTTATATCTATTAATATTAATGCAATTCAGGTATTTCTCAATTTTAAGATCATTTTTTAACAATTTATATGAATCTAATCTACTTGATGTGTTGATATTATTATGCCATGTTTGTTGATATATATATATTATCCTTTGTTTTATTATATGTATATCTATTGGTATAGTATCTTGATTAAGCCAAAGATGCGTCATGCCTATTTCTTTAAGTGTTTGTTTTACATGAAACGCCCAATTAATTCCATTATAAGTAATGTTATTATTTGCGTCTTCACGCAGAAAATTGTATGCAAATTTAATTAGAGAATTATTGTCAGCTTGATTATTTTTGTCCAGTATTTCATTATTATGATTTTTCTTCTAATTGCCATTGGAATGAATGCCAATGAATATGAATGTCGCGAACAGGAATCGAACCACGGCCGCCAGGGTACACTATTACCACCAAGCCACTGAAACCGTTTCTAGATAAATATCAGATAAGAATGAATCTCAATGTTTATACATGCCCGTTTGAAAATCAGAAATTACTTGAATGGCTAACTGTTGGCTTCTCTTTCTTCCACTTCACTAGAAATATTTTTTCATAGGTATCGTAATACTGATGCCATTGTTCTCCTTCATTATTATTTTTTTCATTAAAATTATACTTTGTCATATTGTAGGGGACAGCCGTGACTAAGTTCCAAGATTTTGTGGTTCGGCCCCATTTCTCATAAATTTTAAAATACCCCCAAATTTCATTAAACAAATAAAAGAATGTTTAGTTATGAATTATTTGCAATATCTGTCACATGTATGTACCATTTCATGACCTTATTTCTAGCAGTCCGTTCTAGCCTGTCCGGAATCAGCTCCATCTTTTTTTTAACTTGATTTTAGGAAATATTTTAGGAAAATGATATTCGGTTAGCAAGAATGTGGCGTCGTTAATTAGTGATCGAAATTATAGACTTCTGTATGAAATACGATAAGCAACCAAAAAAGTTGTTCGTCTTCAAACCAGGAAGGATTTTTTTCATTTGATAACGTTGTAATGAAAATGAAGAGGAGTGCATGCAAGCATTAACATGGTATAGAAAATACATATATTAGAGAGAGAGAGAGAGAGGAGGAAGAGAGACAGGGAGAGGTAGAGAAAGTAAGAGAGAGTGGGCGATGAGAGCGAGGGTGAGAGAGGACGAGAGAAGTAAGAGAGAGTAGGAAATATAGAGAAAGAGAGGGAGAGGAGATGAAAGAGAAGAAGAGAAAGGTGAAATAGCGTCATGACCCCTTCTCCCAGGGGTCATTGTCGCCGTGTTTTCATTCACCATTGTACACACTCCATTATTAAATACCCCTGTTCATAAAGTGAATGGAAACTGTTTGTTCTCTCTAATGGAGCCATTCAGTAAACACTCGTCCATTCCAGTCAATTATGCATTAATTTTACTATCTCCGACTTCGTTTTAATTGGCCCTTATCTGATTTAATGAATGATGACTCCCACTTTACGTTTACATAGGCATTAAACCAAATTTATCGTTTATATAATACTGTAAAGTTGGTCGGTTTGGATTAATTGTTACCCGCAGTATGTCACTCATACGTGGTTTAAAGCTAGCATGAAATGTTTCTACCAACCTTCGGTATCAAGATGCACCATCAACAATACTAAGAGATAAGTTACACTTAAGGTAATCCATCCATCATTAAATTGTGGTCATGTTCCATCAAGTGATTATGGGAATTTTACAGTAAATGCAATCCTTTAGAAACTAAGAGCAAAGGAGCCTAGAACTCCAAGTTAGTGGGAGCTTGCATCTGCACTGAAGTCTTTTTAAGCATTTGAAGGGTATTGATTATCATTTAATGATGGATGGTTTACCTTAAATATTAAAAAAAGGTAGAACCTGGTACAGTGGTCGCCCGTCCGGAAGTGTATTTATGGTTTCCTCCCACAAAAATGACCACATATGCCGTGACCAGAGCCAACTGGTTTCGTAATAGATGTAAAATAAATAAAGTTTAAACAAATAAACAGTTGTGTAAAATATACTCAACAACTTTTCTAATTGGTCACCTGATAATTTCATCAAAATATCACAAGGAAAATAAGTGTATGAAAATCTAATGTATTTAAATTAAAGAACTGTTTATTACAAAATAGAAATCATAGGTTTAATTCACGATGTTTTTGTTGGCAAAATCCATGTATACCTCAAGGTTATGTTCATGGTAACTCAATTGTGATGGTTTACCATCAATATATTCACCAGTATTGAAAAATATCAAAATCAAAGGGTGACCAATTAGAAAAGTTGTTGAGTATATATAGATACAGAAGTAAGTCGAAATAAATCAGTACTACGGTGGTTCTACCCGGATGCTTCAGTGCATTCGGGGTCTTCCTCCACCTGTGATTAGCTGGACGTCGCTATATGTCTGAAATACTGTCGCAGCGACGGTAAACTAAAAAATTAATCAATCAAATTCAGCTCTACAGGAACACGGGCGTGTCCTAACGATCGCGGTCTCTGTTCGTTTTTCGTTACATTACACTTTTTTTCTTAATTCTTTCTGACGTTGTCATAACATCATCGTAGTCACCATCATCATCATTACCACCACCATCATCATCATTATCACAATCATCATCATCATCATCATCATCATCATCATCATCATCATCATCATCATCATCCCAATCATCATCACCATCATTACCACCACCATCATCATCATCACAATCATCATCATCATCATCGTTGTCGTCATCATCATTATCAATTTATTCACACTATGGAGTTTTATATTCATCGTCATAACCAAGAAGATCCCTGCTGTTGCCATCATTTATATGTATCAGCCACAACAACAACAACAACAATAACATAATTTTAGAAAACACAATTACAACACCTTGAGGCCAGAACTTCAACATGGATTCAATCACAATAATTAGCAAAACAAACTCATTGCCATGCCTAACCTCAAGGACTCCCTTCAGCTAGATACAGTGCAGATAAAATGTTCGATGTTCTCCAGTTTACAGGACCAGGTGTTTTGTGAAGTGGTTGAACTAATCACACTGCTGCCCCGTCTCTACACGGACTGTTTTCCATGCGGGAATCCAGACGGTAGTGACCGGGTTTCCAGGAACCCCGTCATCATCCGGAGGTTTTGGAATACATAGGTTTCCTTGTTTAATCCTTGATCCAAAGAGAGTTTCCCTTCCGTTGTAAGGCTCTTATACTCAAAATGTAATCATTATAACGATGGTTTTAACTTGAGGTTCCCTTAATGTTGTTACATTTCGAGGATTAACCCCCCCCCCATCCCCTATGTTATCAATGGATGGATCCCTACATGTATTCTATTTGGGATGAGGAGCTCAGCGGAACATCCAAGGTCTGGTTAATCGGGACACGTGATTTCAAGATTTATTTCTGAGTTACCCACGGTCTCGGTGGCCGAGTGGTTAGAGCTTCCTTTTCGTAACTGCGTGGGGGCCGTGGGTTCGACCCCTGTCGTTGAAATGGTATTGGCGCTCAGCATATAAGGTTAATTCCGGGACTGGTCGGTGTCAGGATAATGTGACTGAGTGGGATTTGAACCCGCAACCCTCAGTTTCAAACCAAATTGCAGCAGGTCAAGCCTAGTAACGAATACTCTTCAATCGGAGGTAATACAATAGAGATTAGATTAGCAGAACCTTGAATAGTTCATTTAGGCGTATTTCAAACAAAACAAAACCATCTGACGCGCCACTATAGGCAAGGCAACTGCTCACATATAATAAATGGACGTTAAACATGATAGATTTGCGCAGTCTATCTACAATATTGAGCATTAAATGGTAAATCACTCGGTTGTACGTTTGACGAATGTGCATAGATTTCGAAAATCCATCTCGTCCATTTGTTATTTCAAAACGTTTCAGTATACTAGCCGAGATGCAAGATAATAAAGACTTCTGTCATTTCATCAATTAGTTGTGAACATTTATTTCATGAAACCATTACTTTCACATTATCGCTTTAACGAAATAATCCCCAGACAAACGGCGTCCATTATCAATTTCGTCATAGTTTAACAACATCTTCATCACTAAAATAATCGTTACCATTTAATAATTGCCACGTAAAAAGGAACGGCTATTTTTTTTCCGAAAAAAAATATGAATCCAAGCTGGAGCGATCATTAACAAATTAACTAGTCGCTCTTTGAAGACAGTGCATTTGATAATTAGTCATTATTAATGGACCGTATGTGTCAGCCATGATGGAAACAGGATAAATGAAGAGCTCTGATACGGGAATCAAGAACTGCCGTCTCTTCTCACCGTCAGATCGAATCATCCGCCCGTTTATATCCAAGGGTAAAAGTTAGAAATTATATAAAGAAAATCCTTAAAAAAATCTTGATTTTAGCAGGGTTTTTTTTACATATTTTTTTTTATAGAATAAGAAGTCATTTAGCAAACAGAAAAGCTTGATGTTCATGAAAATTTCTGAAAACTTTTACCAATGTTATCTATCTATCTATCTATCTATCTATCTATCTATCTATCTATCTATCTATCTATCTATCTATCTATCTATCCGCTTGTTTGTCCGTCTATCCGTCTACCTGTCAAAATTCTAATTCAAAGTGAATAATTTTCAATATCTCAAACTTAATTCAAAACATGAATTGACCTAGTTTAAAGCTAATATGTATGACTGGATCTTTCGTATATTCCAATCGACTTACAGACTGTCCAATAGCTAAGCTTGAACAAAACGTAGTCAAAGGTTGACCTGGCTTACACAAAATAACATGATAATGATTGTGATACTCTCGGTGAACAGCTGACCTATGTATGTATGAGGAAAACAGGGCATAAATTTCACTGCTAAATAAAACTGGAAAGGTTCGTTTGAGTTATTAATGCATCATTCTATGCTGCTGAATAAAACAGACGGATTTTCAAAATGACTCTTTCAGCTTATCAGATAAACAGTCCGCTCTTTCGCTACAATATACTGCAGCACGGATATACTTGGTGCATTGTCTCTATTTTAAGACCACTTTTCTTACTTGTACTTATATTTAAAATATTGATTATATTCTCCATCTATAGACTTCTTTTAATCATATTACGTGTACATATAATTATATGAGACCGCTATTGATTCATTGTGACGTTTGGAAATTTGCAGCTAGAATTGACTGCTACCACGAGACAATATTTTCGTTTTCTCATTTATCATTTAACTGTAGCATTACAATATTACCACATTATTTGCCTAATAGAAAACTGCACTACAATGCCTTATATAATTCAAATATTGGAAAATGCTACTACCCAGCAATTTTGTCAAACCGTCTCCCTTTATTGAATTATTCTTTCCCTGCTTATGACGATATTGAAATGTTTTCCCTTGGTAAAACTTTTCAATCTTCTCATTGAAACAGATGGCCTAAATCGAGTCATCCATCTCAATTAGACGCTTATTGTGACAATTAATACAAGACCCAATGAATATAATGGAGGCGCATTAATCATCTCTCGCTCATAAACGCACTAATCACCGCCAGCATGTAACCGACTTCGCAACAAATAAAACTCTCCCTTCTTCGTGTCTATAGCAAGACATGGCGTGGTTCTTCCAGGAAAGTGCCAGCCAGCTTTGAGGAAGAAAAAATAAAAAACTTTTTTTTTTTACTTTGCTTGCGTATCAATCACACAACTGGGTCCAGGCGGAAGACCCCAATATGCGGGCACCATTTGGCCCCTTTCTCCCAAAAGACTGAAGTTGAAATATTCAACAGACTGAAATTATTATATTAAAATGAATGGTTTCCTTTGTCGCAGCTTCAGGAGGCATAAATAATGAACTGTTTTTGTTGCTTCTTTTAGAGTTGCAAAGTAGAACTTCTATTACTGTTGTTGTTGGTGGTGTTTGTTTGTTGTTGTTTTTGGTACATCATGTATATTTATTGTTTTAAATAACAGCATGGTGTTTATTTTTACTACAATGTTATCTTACACTACAGTTCATTTAACAAAGTATTTTGTTTATAAATACTATAACTGTAAATAGAATGTCGACCGTTATACCTACTTAAATCAACTATACAATGTATATATATATATATATATATATATATATTCTACTTTGAGCAAATTGGGCGGTACCAAAATCCACGTGTCCTGACTAAGCCTCGAACCGACAGCTGTAAGGTGCCGAGTTTATGTAATATATGTCAGTGACTTTAACTACTAGGCCACTGAAAGCCCGGTACTGAGGAGATTCAGGAAACCTATTGACATGTTTTCTTCAGTCACTGTCCCATTAACAAAGTTAAAATTAGACTATGAACGAAATCAAAATGTGCTCAAACATTCATAAATCAGAAACTATGTCCTGCTCGTTTTTAAACGTTAATTTAGGAGGTGCTGGTGATTTATTTCTGCTAACAACACCTCCGATAAGAAGTGTGTGATATAAAGTCCTGCTCGTAATTCATGCGGCTTATTCGGTAATCTTTGTATGATATACGGTTTTAATCTGTGAAAGTAATGAGTCCTACTGTTTTATTATCATCATCGTCGTCCTCATCGTCCTATATTACATTTTTATCATCAGCATCAGAATCAGCACCAGTGTTCTTCTGTAGGGATTGTTCAGAGAGGACTATTTTGTAAAAAGGGATACTGCGTGTGTTGCCTATAAAACCGCCCTATTCACTTTGTGAAATGGGGTTTTGATAATTTGATAATAGCCCTACACAGCAAGACTTTCTTGGAAAAGAAGGAGATGATGATGTGCAGAGTGATGATGGTGATGAATAGGATAGTGGTGGTGGAAATGATGATGATGATGATGATGATGATAATGAGTAGGATAGTGGTGGAGGTGATGATGATGATGATGATGATGATGATGATGATGATGAAAAGAGAGAGAAGAATGAAAAGGGAGATACATTTTCCAGCAAATATTGACCGATGAAAGCGATATGTGTTGAAGATGCACACAAATCATTAAGTGGTTTTTAATCACATTACAGAACATTATTCAGCCAATGTGATGCGGAATTCTAAAACAGGTATTAATCTAAATTCTTGATCTTTTATTTCCTAGTTTAAATTAGGCGCAATTTAATACAGCCAAAATATCAAAATGTCGAGACAATTTATAAAATGGACTTTAATTGAATAACAAAAACGTGCACAGTGGATTTGATATTTCGGAGATTATAATTCAAAATTTGTTAACTTAAGCTGGATCTAAACTAAAAACTATCCCTACAGCTGACTGATACCCCCGCATCGAACCTTGTCTTGTGACGGGGCTAGACGAGCGTGATCCCTATATACCCCCCCCCCCCCCCCACACACACACACACTTCAATGTAGTGGGGGTATATATTAAGGCGAAAATGCCCTAACAATATCACAAGGCTGTTTCCAAAGCGGAAAGAGGAAATCTCACTAACCCAGTCTTCGGTTTATATACTGAAAGAACAAGGGATACAATAGTAGCCGCATTCAAAAATTAACATCTATATTCTCCTTTCCCGCTTCATCTGATCAGCCCCATCATATTCTAACCCTTTCCCTCATAGAGGACACCATGAAAAGACCTATGCGAACAGCATAAAACCAGATCAGCCTGCGAGTAACTCGCAGGCTGATCAGGTTTTATGATGTTCGCTGCCCCTCAGTGGCCTGGAAATGAGGATTTTGTAATTAATTCTGGTAAGGTTTAACTGTGGTTTTCTGCAGATCAGGCTTTATGTGATACCTATTGAGGGCGTCAAAATGAGTCTATATGAGGGAAAGGGTTAAAGGGATAATTCTTATGTTTGCTTTGTTGGGTTTAACGTCCCGCCAACAGTATTTCAGTCATTTGGAGACTATGTCTACTTGAGACATATGTAGTGCTGCCACAATGCAGTACCACGCCGTAGACATGTGGCATGATACCAAACCCAGTTACATTATCCTGACACCAGACTTAGCCGTCCTGGAACTAATCTTATGTTCTGAGCGCAAAATTATTTTTAAAGCATTTCACGCATCGTGATCTTCATATATCTATCAACATAATTAAAATAACATCTAATGCGTTTCTCCAAACCGAAACAAACGTTCATATTATGCGTTTTCTTTTCCCTTAAGAATAGTTAACAACAAGGCACATCCTATTTAAATACCACTGTAACAATAAATGTTACAATACCGTTTAAAACTATATCAGAAAATGAAAACCTTTATCCGACTGTGAAACATGAGTGCTACCCGTCCCAGAACTACATAAATGTGATATATAGACCCAAAACCTTTCCATAACTTCTGACAAATGGTGAATTTCCCCGATGACGCTCCGCATTAATGATTTCGATCTATTAAAATATGTAAAATGGAGAATACGCCGTAATCACGATAATTACTTGATTAAATATTTATATAACAAATTGGAAGTGTGCTATACAAGCTCGTGTATAACAGTTGAAAAAAAGGCTACCTTGTAACAAGAGGGCCATACAGGCCCTGGTTCGCTCACCTGAGGAAAGGGTTTAAGATCAGAAACATCTGTACTAAAGAATTTTGGAATCTGGCCAGTAGTTTGAAGCAGATGATTTTTAAAGTTTTCATTTTTCCGTTGACATGGCAACCAGAGTTCCGCATGAATCAAGTTTATTTCAGCAACTTTTGTGAAGGTTCACACAAGGATCATCCCTGCAAAGTTTAATCAAATTTTGCCCAGCAGTTTCAGAGATGTCATTTAAAGCACAGGACAGACGACGACGGACGCAGGTGATCCTAATAGCTGACCATCAGCACGTTGTGCTCAGGTGAGCTAAAAATAGACACGTACACTGGCCTTCAAACTCTGCTTAATGTTACATATTTTGCAGTCTAGTAGTTACTCTCTCCCACTCTCATACCCCCCTCTCTCTCTCTCCCTCATACCAAAGACCTACTCATCAGAGATGTGAAACGGTCGGAAATAACGTTTTTTTCTCGTAACGAAAAGAGCAGGGAACGGGATTTGGACGAGATCTCGTTGAGCTTGTTGCAGACACTAAACAGACGGACGTTTTACAGTATCACTCATAAGAGACATGCGATCTAATGAGAGGCATACATATTTGGTTAAATCTGCAATAAGTTGAAGAGAAAACCCAGTATAATTAAAATTTATATCAGCAATATTGCACATCTCACGATACCTCGCGGTCACATGATCGTACAAGTAACTTAACGAGAGCTTCTCTTGACATGCTCTTTACCTATATCAGAGTTGCGAATCTCTGTTAGGTTAAAAGGTCTTTGCTCATACCAAGAAATGACCACTAATGTGTACTGCATATAACATTTTATTTTCTAGATGATGTAAATATAGTATATTTACATCGCTGCCTTCCTTGCTTTGCTATATACCTTTTAGAAATAGATCAAATTTGTTAATGATATAAGATATTTATTTTATCGCATTAAAACAGGCATTTCTTTGTACCTGTAGAAGCCAACATAAATCGGATACATAAATCACTCCAAGTAGGAATAAATAACAAACAAAATTCAAAGAAAAAGAATAAAACAGCAAACTGACGGTTGCTGTTTTTGTTGTTTATCGATCGTCATTGCAATATATAGTTGGACGCCAGTTAAAAAATGGCACTGGTATAGCTCCCTTGCTTGGCGCTCAGCATATAAGGGTAGTTCGAGGTCTGGTTGATCCGGTGTCAAGATAATGTTACTGAGTGTGGTATCATGCGAATTCATGCCACATGTATACAGCGTGATACATATTACAAGATAGATCCAGGACTGGTTGGTCCGGTGTCAGGATAATGTGACTGGGTATGGTATCATGCCACATGTCTACGGTGTGATTCACTACATATGTTTTCAGTAAGCATGGTCTCCAAATAATTGAAATACTGTTGGTGGGACTTCAAACAATTAAACACTATAGTGAGGTCAAGACAGTAACAGATGCAGGAAGATATACATATAGGCTATCTTACTGAAAGCCAATCTGCTGAGACTTGGACTCACAAAAATGACAGCTATTAAAATAATTACTATTCGTAGACATTACCTTTCATTTATTCTGTATTAAATACTAAATGAATGAAGTCTGTGGGTTCGATACTAGTGACAGGAAATCAACGAAAATTAACCCCGACGAAAAAAAAAGTATTTTCTCAACAGTTCCACGTAGTTCCAGGGATGTCATGAGAAAGTAATCAACACAGATACGAAACGTTCCCCCAATTACCTCGCCAGCAAAATACACCTCGCAATATATCTAGTAAGGGCCAGTCCAAAACCTATCTCTGTAAGTGATTTACCACAGATTTGTAAACAGCTTACAAACATACCAAAACAAAGTGTGTTTTCGAGAGATTCGGAAAATACCCCCAGCGCATTTTCCACTCAAATGATACATATATACTTATCAAACACGCCGATGGTCGATCTACGAGAAAATGGAAGCCACGCTTCTATAAACAATTTCCATTCACCAGCGTAAGTGTTTCGAGGCATTCATTTTGTCCCGATGTGGGAGATGACAATCAGCGCTGATGCCACTCTGTCATTTATCCATTATAACCATTTACATTTAAAAGCATGTATTACCAGAGAGAGAGAGAGAGAGCGAGCGAGCGCACAATGACACAAGTCTCTGTTCTTCCTATATGCACACGAGTGTAAAAGGGATACGCTCGTTAGGTTCTGCAAATGCTCTCCCTCTCTATTCCGATTTTTCATTAACGCAATGCTAGAAAGACGGGGGATGTATAATGCATATTTCACGTTTAGTATCCCCGGTGATCGATAGTTAGATATTTAATTTGCTTGTAACGATCGAGAATTAGCGCAGTTATCTAGACTCTCGTTCGTTATCGCGATCAGTGTCGATATAAACCCGAGATAAGAGGCCACGAGACGGGTGCTTCACTATCTTAGGTCTGAAATTGGCCAAAACATGGGTCGGCGTGGCTGTGTATACCTTACACTGTTGCACGTGCAGCTGCAATTGACGTCACAGGTTCGGTTCTCCCTGGGATTCGGAAAATTGGGAGTCTATGAAAGATTTACCATAAACTATGTATCTTCATCTTGTATATGAACTAAGCTGGGAAAACTATTTTCTTTTCTTTAGATGGAGACATGGACTTCAAATAAGGAGGAAGTTAGAACCCGGAATTCTCATTTATTGAATTTAAAGAATCAATAACCAATTCATTTACTTGGATGAATCAGGACTTAACAGAGAGCGTCTGCATGCATTTGACAAACTTCCTATCTGATTCAGATATTAGATATACAAAACAATACACACTTTTGCCGATTTCGAAACAAGGTCCATCCGAATGAAATTAAGAAAGACCCTCGAATTCCCGAAAACAGGACGCAATTTCTTTCAGGCTTAAACTCAGTCATATATATGGCATTAGATAAGAGATATTTATCATGTAAGCATTATATTTTATAGTATTCATTTATGTTGGTGTTAACTTGGTGTTTGTTAATTTATTGGGGTTAATATTCCCACCGACAGTATTTCAGTCATTTGAGAACAATGTCTACTTGAGACAGATATAGTGCTGCAACACTGCAGTATCACGCCGTAGACATGTGGCATGATACCACACCCAGTCATATTATCCTGACACCGGGCCAACCAGTCCTGCAACTACCCTTATATGCTGAGCGCCAAGCAAGGGAGCTATACCAGTACCATTTTCACATCTTTGATTTGTCGCGCCCGGGCACTTGGGTTTATCCCATCGCGACAGAAGTAGTGTCCCTCTAAATACGGGTGAAGAAAGACCCAAAGTCAACAGAGGCAATTGATTGGGGCGTGGCTATGTATTGGACCTTATACCTCAACAATCTCCACAAACGCCACTCCCCTCCTATCGATTCATCCTTACATATTTGCATTTTTAATAGTGATTGATAAGAAATAATTTATAAGTTACAACATAACTGATAACGTAATCGTCATGAACAATATAATGTTTCAAGATTTTTAACCTGTCCGGCTATTCTTTATCTACCAATTTGCCACTTTTTTCGTTTCCCTTACCTCATTACACCGTCCCTAAAAAATAAGCACTTTTTACGACCACAATATCACATCGATAACATGTCGCTAAAAGTTTTACAGCTTTAAATATTAAAATAAAGGAATAATAAAATATGGATGGGTTGGTGAAAAACTAAGGTACCTACGTACAAATAAAGAAGCCTTTTCAATGGTTTTGCACTGAGCCCCTGATCTAAACACGTTTTTGGTGTTCAAGTTTCTTGGAAAATCAGCAATACTTATTGCCTTTGACCATTTACAAATTGTGAATCATATATATCATATTACTGTGGTGCATCTTAAGGTAAAGTCCATGTAATGGTTCCGCTACATTTCGGACTTCATGCCCTATTACGGAGATAACCAAGGTTTCCTTATGTGTTTCATTAATGTACCGTGGGTATCTTGGTATAGATTAAGAGGTCCAAGACGTAGCGGAACCATTACAGGGTTGTCCTTCATGGAGTGTCCTGGACCCATATGATATACGTCCATTCCTGAAAATGTTGGTATTTGATTTGAGACAGAGGAGCGCCATCTGCGGCAGGTTTGTGAATAAAGGCCAAGAACGTTGGTTGCCATGGAGACTATTAAGTTTGTTTGCGATTGTTTTACGTCCCGCATACAAAGTTTCAGTCATTAGGTGACAATGTCAACTTGAGACGGATAAAAAGTGATATGCCTCAATGTGATTCCATGCCGCAGGAAAGTATTATGATACCACACCCACCACATTATCTTGACACCAGGCCATCCAGTCCTGGAACTACCTGGTAAAAGTCGAGTTCTTGATCCGAGGATGGGCGCTCTTACCAATCGATTAGGTCGAACACTAACTTTAAAAAAGACGAACCAAAACAAGTTTCCACACAAACTTAAAAAAAAACACACAAAAAAACACACTAAAATCGTTTATTAAAGAGTAAAGTGTGGAAATGTTTGTGATTGGAAAATAATCTGGAACAAGATGTGATAATGCGGAAGAAGGTATAAAAATTAATCAAACACGCAATTAGAATAAGGAATGCTATAAATTATCTTGAATGAGTACTTCATTAACGCAAGGCGTGCGGGAATAAGAAAAGGAGAATCTCTGAACAAAAGCAAGCGGAATATGATATTTCCCATACGGCTGGGCTTTAGGAGGGAAATTCAGTTGAAAATAATTGTTCTCATAAAAGGTCTAAATGAAGTTCAATACGCACAATAAAGCATTCTCCAAAAGATGATTTGCAACACGTGTGAATAGGTTCATACAGATCAGCCTGTACGCTAGCCTCATTTCGTGATGCACATGCAAGCGCCTCTCCGATAGCGGCTGCGATGGAAGCAGCTGCTACGTTAATTAATCGCGACGGATAATGAAGCATTCATCGGGCATGATTCGACAGTGATAATTCTGTGTATATCTTAATTGCTAATATAATTAGACGTGAACTTGTGTTGGCGCGAATAGGCGTACGAATGCTCAGCTCATTTGAACACAAAAACGTGTACTGATAAATAAACTTGTTTGTATATAACGCAGTGTTCTCATTTGCTTTTGATCAAAATCTCAAGTTCTGGGAATTAAACGTTACTTCTGGGAATTAAACGTTACTGACTCGAATATGTTTTTAACAAGATAACTACATACAGATAATATGCTCGGAGGAAACATGACGGATTTTTTTTTTCAGAAGCTAGGCCTGTCTGGTGTAGGAACGATAATCGTTACTTTTAACAAGAATTATTCATCAAGAAGCTTTTTAAAAAAAAAATACCAACAAAAAGGGAAAGAAAATTTCCAATTATAGGGAGTTCGTGTTGTTTTTTCCTGTCCTTTGTCGAGAGGTATGTAAGAAAATTCCAGCCAGGGTTTCTGACATTTCCCTCGGGGGAGTTGAACACTGCATAATGACTATAGCAACGGTTCATTCTGCAACATAGCATTAGCTGTTATTTCGATTAATGTTCATTAATTAGCGAGACCCGTGATAACAGGTAGATCCATCACGGGGACTGATGCCAGCCGTGCATCCCTCACCCTCCCGGCATGCCAGTTCTAATGAAGAACTGTTAATGTCATTTTAATGAAGTACTGTGTACGTCGTAACGTTTCTTGGGGTAAGTGACATCTTTCCCGTAATTAAATTGGAACTGGAAAATAATTTAATCTAAAGGGATTTAGAGGTATCCGGAATGCGATTAACAGGTATTAAAATGGTTCCTTTTTATGTGCTATTTACTGACAGGCTTATTTTTGTTTGTTTTCTTCAACAAATATGCAAATTATACAGTCGTTATAATGTCCTTATCGACAGCTAATTTCTGAACGGTTTGTGCTTCTTCTACACTTCTATACTTGAATATTTATTAATTGTTTCTTCTCATGTCTTTTTTATTGGTACAATTATCAATATCTAGTACGGTAATTAATGTATGTTCATATTAAAATAAATCTATAGTCTGTCAGAAAACATGGATTATCCAAGGGCGAGATTTTGAGAGAGGTTATCTTTATTTTTGGTTTGAAATCTCATTGACACCACATCTGCTAAATGAGAGGAAATTCCCTAGTGAAAATGTAAGAACTTAATCCTTAAACTAGAAATGGACAAGTCTTCACTTATTTTGACCAAATGAGATGTTTTTCTCGTGATTATTTCAAGAAGGATTACGCTTCAGGGAATACATATATACAAGGAACGGAACCGTAATTCTTTTTGTGTTGTTGTCGTTCTTCTTGTTTGTTCAGCAAGTTCATTTTATAAGTTTAAGGTGTAAGTTGTTCTAATTTGACGTAAACTGAAATTGGCTCATTGAAAATATTTTTTTTTCATATATATATATTTCATATTTCAGAACAACAAATTTGGAGATATTTCAGTTCAAGAAAACCCTTTAAAGATCTATTCGGAGAAACATGGTTTACAAACAGACAGACATACAGACAGACGGTGAGCAGAGTTCGAAACTAGCACTAGCCTGAAGTTTATGTGTATATTGTTTGACGAGATACATGTACTTGTATAAGTCAATAACATATATTCTGATTCTGATTCCTGAAGGGTTTTAGCTAGTGAAAATGTGATAGCATGCCATATAGGAAAACTTTATTCTGGGCTAGTGCACATTTGCTAGTATACAAGAAAATAGGTCTAGTGCTTGAAAACCTGAAATTAGCCATGTATAATCGACCCAGACAAGAAATGTGACTCCTATGGTGGGAAACAGATGTCCGCACAAATATTGAATGCGTGACTAAACAATCATTTATTTATACGTAGACCTGTCGTACTGACCTGATTAGATCTTTTATTAGACCAATAAACTGAATCGCTTTATGCTTTGTTGGTTTCCTGAAATTATATTAGAACTATATAAATAAATTCACTGTGTTTGTTTGCTTAAGGTTAACGCCAAACAGAATTTTCGTATAGTCATTTTGGATACATACATGAGAGGGGTATTGTGGTATCACATACACTACATACATTTTGAAGTACCACATTTGTTTTATCAAACTTCTGGTCTAGTGTGTGTATGTGCTTGTGTATTCTAACATTCTTCAATAGTTACTACAATTACGTAAACTGTGAGAATAAGGTTTTATATTTATCCATCAATAGTTCCTAAAGCTGGCCCAGTACATAGCGCCTGGTAATATTATGAAGAGTTTGATCCAAGCGACCACGGAGTTCGAACCCACAGCCTTCGGTTCCGTAGTCACGTGCGCTACCACTACATGATTGTACGATATCACGGAGCCTGGTATGTTATCTGAATAGATAGTATATCTAACGGCTGAGCAGACGGGTGAACAGATTTGATTTAAAGACTGATATGGATTTGTAGATTTTGTAAATTTTGTGTGTCCGTAATATGGATAGTACCGAAAAGTATTCCCACGGGGGACGGGTTCTGATGCCGAATTGACATTTTAACTGATAATATCAAAATGAAATATTCAAAGAAGGAACTACACAATAATAATATGTAAAAACCCTGCCAAATGCCTCATTGAAAAATATCTTCCCCAGTCACTGCTCTGTAGTATTTTTAACCCCTAAAATTGTGCGAGTATTCCCAAAATTGATGAGCTTTCCCTCTGAGGTGGCACAAAAAAGATACTAGTAAGGAAAAAAAACAATTGTAATACTATGTGGGAACTGTGTTGAGATATAATGTCGTTCAATGCATATAACGGTGAAATTTAACGTTTACAGGATGATTACTTTTATATTCAATGTACAGTCACCCCGACCTATCATATACTGCTTGTAAATAACGGAGATATAAGGGATAGATATTACGTATCACTGACAATATTTTCAGTTTTATCTTCATGTGACAGACTTAGTACTGCCATTCTGTGATAATTACATCGTAGTCAAAAGACTAGATACTTAGTCTAGCCACATTGTCCAGACACTATGATATTAACAGTGTTTTTAGTGCCAAGCACAAGGCTTTGGTATGTCGCGGTCGGAGATCATACCAACGACTTCTTGGTTACAGGCTTAAAAGTTTTACAAATCGGGCACAGTGGCAAAAGATGTTCCCCAAGAATACATCACTTGTGTTAACAAAATCTCTTTATCGATTACTTTTTTTTATCACTAAATGGATCATTAGCTATGTGTTTCATTATTTCAGGGAACATCTGTCGAAAAGCGTGTGTCACCTTGACCTCCTCTTCTACACTTACATCTGTGACGTTCACGTCGCAACAAACAAGAAAATTGCGAAAACCGAGTGATTTGATATCATAGGAAGTAACGCTACGTTTAATACTAACATAGCTCGACTTCTCTGATCGGGGTAATCATAGCTCATAACATCGTCGAAGCATACCCGATATCAGCAATAAATTTTTATACGCATCATTTTTCGTCTATTGCGGAAACAGATTTTACTAATTATACTACCCCCTCGGTGGGACCAATGCTTTGTACCTGGGGATATCTTGAAAACTTCTTGCACCTAAAATGGGGTCGAACTTCCAGCCTTCAGTTCTGTAGTACCACATGAACTAAGCGCCACTGGCTAATATCTAATTTCACCGTTTATACTTAGGGCTCAGTAAAACTAAAATACCTAGGGGAGAATATCATCTGACATTATTGTTTCTAAAAATGTATATATTGTCAGTAAATAAGGTAATTAATTATGTCAACTTAATCATGTACTTGAATATATTATAAAACAGGAATGGTGGACAGCTTTTCTACCTTATTTATGAACTGAAATTCTACTTAGCGATAAGTAATGTTGATGGAATTCGAGCCGGTAGCAATCTTACAAAAAGGTTTCACTCGAAAGACGTTGAGCATAGGCGTCCTAATGAAATCCACAGCTAAGAAATTACAGGTTTAAAAACGGAACAACAATAAGTATATGTGAAAATAGCATTTGATTAACATGCAACAACTTGTTGTTGTTTTTTTTGTTTTTGTTTGGTTTTGTTTTGTTTTTAAAATTACCTTAAGAATTCAATAAGTTATAGAACCATATAATTTACTCAAATGTTTCCCTAAAATCTTAGTTAAATATTCTCGTTGTAGAAATTTGCCCAGTTCAATTTAGCAGTTATTTTATCTACAATTATGACACATCGTCATTTACCGCTAGTTATTTCAATAATTTCGTCATTCGGAAGCAAAACTTCTCAATGAAGGGAGTTAATTACTTCTTGACTGACACTAAGAAGACGTGATTGTCAACAGTGTCATTTACGGTCATAATTTGGTATTGTTATATAAAAACATAACTTTTGTTCTCTAATTGACAATGCCAGGTATTTAATTTAGTGCATCACACAGTTAACCTTGTGAAGGAATTTTGGTCGTCTGGTACCTGAGACATTAATGTCACGTGCAGCAAGACTGTGTCTCATAATAAGAGAGTTGGGTCTGCATATTGCACTTCCGCATGTTTTACATCCTTGGGGCAATGTCAGTGACTTGGAAAGGAGAAGTTTGTGACATAGTCACAATGAAACAGAAAAGTACATCCAAAATTTCAAAGAAGCCACCTAAAACAATAAATGTCACATAAATGTTTGAGAAAAATGCCAGAACCCATGGTAAATGTCAAATAGGAAAAACTGTTCTTTCCATGTCGCTGCATTGTGTGTGCAATGTATACACTTAGAGGCAGCTTATAGTGTTGTTGTTTGCCATGTAACGGTAATAGGTAAAAAAGTGGTATGATACCACGGTCGCTGTGTGATGATACCAAGGCAGGCAGGTTTAAGAACAGCTAAGATGTGGCATTCTACTCGGCTCGAATCCCACCAATCACAAATAGCGCTAAGTAATACTTAAATAAAAGGGGGCGAATTTCGTCATTTTTGTTTCTCTGATAAATATACACAAGTATTTCGTTCCTTTACAAATATTTTGAATCTGTTAGTTATTATGGTAAAATTGGTTATTATGGTAAAAAAATTTCTCGTTTTTTGTATTAGAATACTTCATAAAACAGCAATGGCGGAATGAAATTCTACTCAGGTAGCAAATTCAAGGATTGCATAGTGCTAAGTATTGTTGCCTGGTGAAATTAGAGCCTGCTGTTACCCCAGAAGGACAGCAACATGTATAGAGGTTACAGCATCATAGAGAGATCATGCATGCTGTCAATGACTCTTTTGTCATAATACCAAGTAGGCCGATACAGAGCGGGAAATAAATACAGGGAAATGATTCATGCTTGCATATGAAAGGAACTCGACAGGCAGAATTATTCATCTGATATATATTTATCTGATTGAATTGAAGCGAGATAGATTTAGCTTACACGAGGTTATCTCTAACTCTTACATAGTCAATGTACCCAAGTAAGGATCAATGTCATTAAATTTTGCATAGAGTTATTTTATCATCTACATGCCGCAGTATATTTTATTTATACATACATATTTAGAACTATACACGTTTAGCAAAGTAGCTAACTAGACCAGGTTTCAAACTTACTGAATGCCATTTTCGCCATCTCTTTTTATATAGACTCGTTTAACCACGTCGAGTGATATACATGTGCATTGAAACAGAAATATACATGCTTTAAAATCTACTCCTACAATTTGAATTTGAAGTATTTTAATTATTAACCCGAATTTTGGCATCTAATATTTGGTCAGAGTAACATCTTTAGTTAAATACGACAGGAATATGATAGAAATAAGAAAAATAATTACATAAATTCTGCTTAATTTGAATTGTATTGTAAAGTGATAAAATAAGTGAGATCTTACCACTGGTCATTGCCGCAAGGTCAGCCAATGCACCGTCCATTTAAGTCAAATGGACCATAGAAGTGAGTTCGTCTGCTCTGAAGATGAAGTCACGGCAGACGATAAATTTTTTTTTGTATCACACGAAACTGCTCAAAAACCACGTATCAGAAAGAAACGAACTTAGCAGACAGCACAGCACAGCTAAGTTTATCTGAGATTCTACGCTGTAGAAGTTGGACGATGCCGTCCAATTTAGTAGTAGTCACTTATTCGATTTTTCCAAATTCTCCAGCACACATTTCTGGTTATGCGTCCATGTTAAACAGAGAGAAACGACGCCGGTTTAACAGAGTTAACACATATTACATGTGTGTCCCAGTGTTTTTGAGTGTGATGTATTACAACCGATCGTCGAGAGCCTCCTCCAGGTTAATGATTTATTATCAACAGTATCCTAAGAAGGGTTACGAATAGTTAGGCCAATCAAGCAGAGCCCACTCACTGCATCCGATAAATAAAACCGTCTTTGTCTATGTCTTGAGTTTAAGTATGTCACTTCTTGAATGTTTTTAATATACCTCTGCAGGCAAGAGCATACAGTCGTTCTCTAAAACAATGTTTCTGGTATAATCCCACGTATAGCAGACGACTTTCTCCTGATTCAAACCGCGGCGCGCTCGATTGTCTTCACCACCACTTGTTCCTGGTATTCCCGATACTCAAGTAAGACTGTTCTCAACCGCTGACTGGTAATCGCCGATTATCCAATCAAAGGACCCGGTGTGGGAAAACCCGAGACGAGTCTATATCGGCAGAGGGGGCAGCTGGTCCTTCACAAAATCTACACAGCTGTTTAATTGAATTTTCGTTCCATTAGTAATATCGGAAAATTCGACCACAGTGTGTATCAGAAAATTAACTCGGTTGGCAAATGGAAGGTAATTCAATTATGTTTACCCCGCTTCTGCGGATAAATTATAAATCAAGACGGTTTGATTAAAACTTGAATTAAATATGATGGAAATGAAAACAAACATCGGGCCAGCAATGGCGACCTCGTACGGTCCATAGTGGGAGCTAATGTAAATAAAATGATGTCTCGGTAAACGTACGAGGCAGGGAAGAACAACACCTGAGGCGTCTCATGAGGTCCTTACGTGTTATGAGCGGATTATTAGCCCAGTCTAAGACAAGGTGATATTATCAACAGAATTAATTTACGAGTGTTTGGGAACACAGCAGCTGCATTTGAATACATGTACTTGGAGTGAAAGATGTGCTTGATAACTGGCAATCTGTTACGTCATGGCTGCTAATTGAAAGCGCTAATTCTTTTTCTCTTCCAGCTAACACTTATGCACCTTTTTCCACCTACTGCCATCTCCATACATAAAATCAACCTCGCTCAGCTCTTTTCTGTGTTATTCTATCCTCTCTATTTCTTTTCCCTAGACCACCATACCAGCATATATCCTGCTTATTTTTTTTTTTTATCTTATCCTCTCTCCCCCTCTCTCTCTCTCTCTCTCTCTCTCTCTCTCTCTCTGTAGCTGAACGCATTTATGTTATACCAACCTCATTTAGTCAGCCTCGTGGTTGTGTTACTCAAACCTGTTTATTATACTCTCTCTGTTTTTCTTCTCCATTTTCTAATATTTACCTCTCAGTTCTCAATCGTTATTTTCATTAAATCATACTTTTCTACTTAACCCTTACTATAATGATAGCACGAAATACATTAAAAAAAATAAGTAAGAGAGAGAGAGAGAGGGAAGGGGGGGGGGGAATGCCCAGAAATAGCCGAATACTTCTGATATGCCTCAGCTGTTTAGACTGCAGCCACTTGGACCTCCCACGTTATAACTGCTATCATTTTGGTCAACACTTAAAAATAGAATCACGGCTCTCTACCAGCTCATGTTTCAAGTCCACCCATATGACGAACGGTCATTTTATCACCGCCCTCATCATTCAGTACCAAAATGTTAAGTAAAATACAGTTGAGCCTGTATTAGCGACCACGTGTATTAAGCGGTATTTAGCGGTCATTTTTAATAATATTAAACGAGCTTTCTCTTTAATTTTAAATCATAATATATCGACTACCTCTGTTAAGCGGCCACTTTCTTTTCTTCTCTTGAATGACCGCTTAAAACAGGATTGGCTGTATTGGATAATAATGTTATCCTCAATACTCTCTCTCTCTCTTTCTGTTCCTCTGTGGGAATATTACGTTCATGGCTTTGTGTTACATTTGTTTATAATTTACTCACACGTTCTCTCTTAACCGTCTCTATCTTTCGACTGTGACTATGTCTTCTTTCTTTTATATATATCATTACCCCAGACTCCCTCTCTCTTGTTATATTTAAATATCCGCATTTTCTTGTTTTTCTGTCTGTTAAATAGGTTAAATGTTCATGTTTTCTTTTATGTTCTT
>CM037791.1:45761403-45784515 GCA_021229015.1 Solen grandis | reverse complement strand
GTATGCAATTGACCTAAAAATAGTCCACACGTAATTTTGCATTATGGCGAGTAAGGTTCCTCCCAGAGCATTTCTTATCTTTGAAATAGAAAAGCAAATATTCTATTATCTTAAATAATCAAATACCTTGCCAATTTCTACACATCAGATTCGCTAGTACTGAAGAAAGAGAATGAGCTACTTAGGTTTGCAACTTTATGAATAAAAGGTTCAGGACCCTAACTCCGGATTATTATGTTACAAACATAGACCGATTTCAACTACCTCTGTAACAACAGTGCGTGCAGTTTGCCGATATAAGGCTGCTTCAATAACTTCAGAAACGCCGGGATAGAATTATAACTATTTCATGTTAATCCTGTCGCCGTCTTTCAGCACATAGTGCGCTTTGATTTTCATTCATTTGATAATTTCTTTTTATCTCCCAAATTCTTTTTAAAATGATGTGGTTTCTTCGTATTTCATACTTTAATTTGTAGACTTTTTCTGCCTATGTTAACAGATATTATGTTTTTTTCTGTATTTATCTACTTTGTTCTGTATTTAAGAATGTATTTTTCTCACCGTTATCTATTATAATCTATTTTGATACAATGTATATTTATTTTTTTTTATTTTTCTTTTTCTTTTTAAATTTGTTTTTTTTTTTTTAAATTTTGTATTTTTGTAGTTCCCATTCTATTTGCAGTTCTATTATTACCCTGTCGGGTGTATCACATGTACCACTTATTGTTAAGTTTTGTTTGACCGCGGGGTTAGCTCTGCGACGCCATAAACAAGCCATTTGTCTACTACAAACAGGGGAAGTTGTAGGTGCAGAAACAGTTTGCTTTTCTCTTTCGTTAGCTGATGTTTCTTCGCAACGGATTAGTTCTTTTACCAATAACAATACATTTTGACCAGTTTGTTGAACTTAATAAAGACCCATTCGTTGTTACAATGTCTAAAACTGTTATTACTACCTTGCTGTCGAGTCTTGTCTCCAGTCCTTTTTTGGAAAAAAAATGTATGACCCGGCATGCAAACGTCATCTCAAGCGATTGTAAATTTGTATCCAGTTTTGCAGTTCGTCAGTTTTCTTAGCTTTTACAAACAAAAGAACTTAAGCGAGCATAGGCTTCTATCGATTTTAGAAATGTCTGAAAAGATTCTATCCGACTTATACATCACTCTAAATTTTTGAAACACTTGATTTTGTCAAATAGATGTATCTGGTTATACTTAGCATGTGCTATATCCAAGTTTATTGAAATAAATCACTACTGAAATTGAATTTCAGAGCTTCTGATTGGACACAAATTTAATGTGACTCCTTTTCAAGGATAATGTCGCAAGACAATGCCCTTTACGTACCCTTGCGGTAGTTTCGCTGCCGGACCCGAGATTATGTTGTGTTCTCATTTATTAAGGAATGCAATCTACTATTACCCTTACATTGACCTCAAGGTTATCTAAATACACCATCCAAATAGGTCTAAAACGTTGTATACCTTTTAAACAGGGCTGTATTGCCATGCTGATTCAGATGCAATACGTGAAATACTGGATGAATACCTTAATTCATTCTTCCGCTTCAATGCAGTCACTTTTTTATCAAGATGCGTATTGCAATATACCGGTTTATCGGAACAACCCTACCTTTGAATTTGTAGAATTATTAGGGGTACGCCATATTGTTTTGGCATCTCCGTTCGTTCCATTGTAATGTTTTTAGAATAGATTGTCAGGATGAGAATGATTACCTTTTGAATCAAATGTCAGATACAACGCTCCTTTCAATGCTTGACTACTTGAACAACTAAATATCAGATGAGAAAAAAAAACAGTATTTTATACTCGAATTGACTTGATTTGACTATTTGAGTATACCGTCGCTTCGACAATATTTCAGTCATATAGCGAGTACAGCTTATTACAGGTGGAGGAAGACCCTGAATGCTATTTTATACTCATCTTAAGAAACATTATTAGTATGTTATTCTTACCTGTTTGCTTGGTGGATCCATGCAAGCAGTTATCGACTTTTTCCCAGCATTCTTATCTGGCTGAAAGGCCCCGTCCATTAACACGGTTACAGAATTCAAACCAGAGGTCGGAGTTGTGATGTCAATACACTTTGGATAAATGTTAAAAATCGAATACATACAGAGATAGCAAAAAACATTCCTAAAGGCATACTGGCCAGAAATGTATGTTGATGCAATACCGTGTTCACATGCTTCTTTGACTTCCTCATAGGTCATGTTTAGTCCACTGATATTACTGAACTGCGATGGTCCACAAAAATCAAATAATTTAATAAAGCAACTCTCAACGGATTTTCTAGGGACAGGATGTCGGAATTCGACGCGGCATCCTTGTCCTAGTTCACCATTGATTACACTTAGATAAGCTTCAATTGACCTATATAAAATCAAATCAAGTTTGCAGACAACTGAAGATAACCAAGGTACAGCATCTGTCGCATGATGACAGTCGGCGCATATCTGGTTTTTGAACGTCATGTCCATTTGTTTTGAATAAACAGGAGCAAGAGTTTTCATGTTATCTAACTCAATGTCGCCGCAATGGATGTTCGCGTTTAAGTTGACGTCTCCTTGGTGAAGAGTATTGTTCATCGTCTTAATTCCACTAGTGTTCTGAACTGCTGGACACTGTGTTACCATGTAGACGCCTATTCGGTATTCCCTAGCAGGTAGCTCAGGAACCAGACACTGGCTATAAGGTTTCTCAAGCTCTTCTGGATAACAGCAGTCTCCCGTTTCTTTACAGTTGTCCTTACAGCTACAACCTTGGTGAAAAGATTCATCAAACGATTAAACGTTACTGAACACCGGGCAAATTTTCGAAAGTACATGCAGTCATTTTTGCTTGCATGAGTGGCGGCGAATGTGATTATTCTGAGATGCATTGGTGAGATTATGCTTTTCGAATGTGATTATTCTGTGATGCATTGGTGAGATTATGCTTTTCGAATGTGATTATTCTGTGATGCATTGGTGAGATTATGCTTTTCGAATGTGATTATTCTGTGATGCATTGGTGAGATTATGCTTTTGAATGTGATTATTCTGTGATGCATTGGTGAGATTATGCTTTTCGAATGTGATTATTCTGTGATGCATTGGTGAGTTTATGCTTTTGAATGTGATTATTCTGTGATGCATTGGTGAGACTATGCTTTTCGGAGACCCAAAAGGAAGACATGTATATATAAAGGCTTTTGTGCAGGTGTCATTGTAAGATTTTCCCCATTTTACCATTGGTCATTAGCAACTCTACATGATGTAGTGATTAACAAATTTTCTGTAGTGATACTCTTTTAACGATGAAGAGTAGACTAAAATCTTATTTACTCAACATTGTATCAACCATGTAATGTATTGACGTCATTAATTCAGGGTTCGAACCCTGTTGTTTTACTGGTTACTGATCTAACCAAAGAATCATTGCCAACTATTTTCCCAATCCAAGTTAAACACTACCCTTTTCTATTGATAATGGATAGTTCCTAAACTGTAAATCAAATTTGTTTTATTATCCAGCTTATCCAACCAGAGTAAGTGTAAAGCACATAGTGAACGGATGACCTATTTTAGTAAAAGGAACATGTGCTTTTTTATTTGTGATTCTGTTTGTTAGCACTTGACCAAGGTATGAATAGAAACTGTCAAAATATCAACATGGGGAGGAGTTACTGCCCATATATGAAAGTGGAAAACATGGTGAAACGCAAAACACACACATTGTTTTTCAAATATATTACATTTTCTACCTGCATGCCCTTGGAGCTAAAGCAAGCAAATTATTAAAAAGTTTTTTTATGATAATTATTCATTGTTTAATTATGTTTTACATACACAAGGAATCGTTGGTGATATCACTCTGCGTTTAGATGTGAATATTTACATAGAATCCCTAGTTACAAAAGAAAGTGTTCACTTAGGAATTTGTTTCATTGCTTGAACTTCATCGCGCAAAATATGATTGGTACGGTTCTTTAAAGGCGTTTCTGCGTTATTTTTCTAACGGACTGATTTTTCAAAAAAAATTTGCACATAAGTACTTTAGACTATAACAAAAGGTATATAAGTTACCATGCTCGTTTCTGAGATTTAGCTTATGGTAATACATCACTGTTTGCTAAAATTCGTTGAAAAAAAATCAAAGCATTAAAATTGAAAGATTGCATTCTAAATACTTAAATAACATATCTAAGTATTTTTTCAAAATATTTTCAATTAGTAACTTATAATGTGTTTTATAAGTTACAGGGGAAAATACTGACAAACATGCAGACGACGTGAAATAATACCTCACCACGTTTGTTTTTTTAACTTAAATTTATTTATTTTTTTTTTTTAAATAAAATTTAGCCAAATTTAATACAGGGATCTTAACACTTGGGGTTTCCTTTAATAAAAAAAAGAATAAATATATAATAAAAAAAGTAACTGGTGTTGCAGGCAACACATGAGTCCCCTACCGGTGAAATACATCATTTTCCCATTATCAAAGCAACCAGAATTTTGATCAGAAGAAAAAGAAAAAAAAATATGCTAAAAACGATGTGCATAATCTCCATACTGCCATCTATCTATAATTCAAGTTTCATAAAAATATCTTTAGTACTTTTTGAGTTATCAAAATATATTGCTTTATTTGTAATATTTAAATTATTTGTTGTCATAGCATCCAGATTTTTCAACCAAGGAAGAAAAAAAAGACGTGCATAATCTCCATAGATATATCTATCCATATTTCAAGTTTCATAGAAATATCTTCAATACTTTTTTTAGCTATCATAGGATCTAGTTTTTGCGGATGGACGGACTGACTGCGGACAGGCGGACGGACAGACGGACGGAGGGCAAACCTAACGTCCCCTCCGGTTACACCGGTAGGAGACTAATAAATAAACAAATAAATAAATAAATAAATAAATAAAATCAGTGGTAACCCGCTGAAACATCCTTAAGTTTTGAATGTCACATACTATGTTTATTTTTCAGAACATAGCAAATCCAAATTAACATGTTCCTTTATTTCAATCTATAGATAGCTTACTTTATCTCCCAATTAGATTAATAAATATATAAAAAAAAAATTCTTACTTTGGCAGCATGGTGCCCTGCCATCTTTTAACAGTTCGTAGTCTGGATTTAATTCCGTTGTATAACAAACGTTACCCAGAGGACAGAGGTATTCGATGACATCCGCGATTACTTCTTTAATTGGTCTTCTTTCCTCACAATACACATCAATAAGGCCAAAACAAAGCAACACAAAGAACCTCGTCTTCCCTGAAACAGTCATTTTTCGTGTCTGCTCTCTCATGCGGAGATCAAGTTGCCTGTTTTGATATATACCAGTCGAATATGTCATGTTGGTGGTAATCATTGCAAAACAGTTGCCATTGGTCTAACCGTCAGGGAGATGTTCATAAAAAATATTTGCTCCTCCCCACATCATGGTGTAAAACAGTTTCGCCATCGGCTTAACTGTTCCTTCCCACATCATATAATTATACTATTTTACGGAAATGTTCGAACGGCTCGTGGTAGCCTATCTCTTTTGACCAGTTATACGTTATTTAATTCTAATCCAATGTGTCAAACACAATATTTACACAAAGAATACGATGAAGGACCACAGTAACCTTGAATCATTATAAAGATTCGCTTTGTATCAAAATAGTGTATAATCATCATCAGATAGTGTATTAAATAGTGTATAATCATCATCAGATAGTGTTTTAAAACAGTGTATAATCATCATCAGATAGTGTATTAAAGTAGTGTATAATCATCATCATATAGTGTATTAAAGTAGTGTATAATCATCATCAGATAGTGTATTAAAATAGTGTATAATCATCATCAGATAGTGTATTAAAATAGTGTATAATCATCATCAGATAGTGTATTAAAGTAGTGTATAATCATCATCAGATAGTGTATTAAAGTAGTGTATAATCATCATCTGATAGTGTATTAAAGTAGTGTATAATCATCATCAGATAGTGTATTAAAATAGTGTATAATCATCATCAGATAGTGTATTAAAATAGTGTATAATCATCATCAGATAGTGTATTAAAGTAGTGGAAAATCATCATCAGATAGTGTATTAAAGTAGTGTATAATCATCATCAGATAGTGTATTAAAATAGTGTATAATCATCATCAGATAGTGTATTAAAATAGTGTATAATCATCATCAGATAGTGTATTAAAATAGTGTATAATCATCATCAGATAGTGTATTAAAATAGTGTATAATCATCATCAGATAGTGTATTAAAATAGTGTATAATCATCATCAGATAGTGTATTAAAGTAGTGTATAATCATCATCAGATAAATAGTGTATAATCATCATCAGATAGTGTATTAAAATAGTGTATAATCATCATCAGATAGTGTATTAAAATAGTGTATAATCATCATCAGATAGTGTATTAAAATAGTGTATAATCATCATCAGATAGTGTATTAAAATAGTGTATAATCATCATCAGATAGTGTATTAAAATAGTGTATAATCATCATAAGATAGTGTATTAAAGTAGTGTATAATCATCATCTGATAGTGTATTAAAATAGTGTATAATCATCATCAGATAGTGTATTAAAATAGTGTATAATCATCATCAGATAGTGTATTAAAATAGTGTATAATCATCATCAGATAGTGTATTAAAATAGTGTATAATCATCATCAGATAGTGTATTAAAATAGTGTATAATCATCATCAGATAGTGTATTAAAATAGTGTATAATCATCATCAGATAGTGTATTAAAATAGTGTATAATCATCATCAGATAGTGTATTAAAATAGGGTATAAAGATCATCAGATAGTGTATAAAAATAGGGTATAATCATCATCAGATAGTGTATTAAAATAGGGTATAAAGATCATCAGATAGTGTATTAAAATAGTGTATAATCATCATCAGATAGTGTATTAAAATAGTGTATAATCATCATCAGATAGTGTATTAAAGTAGTGTATAATCATCATCAGATAGTGTATTAAAATAGTGTATAATCATCATCTGATAGTGTATTAAAATAGTGTATAATCATCATCAGATAGTGTATTAAAGTAGTGTATAATCATCATCAGATAGTGTATTAAAATAGTGTATAATCATCATCTGATAGTGTATTAAAGTAGTGTATAATCATCATCAGATAGTGTATAAAATAGTGTATAATCATCATCAGATAGTGTATTAAAATAGTGTATAATCATCATCAGATAGTGTATTAAAATAGGGTATAAAGATCATCAGATAGTGTATAAAAATAGGGTATAATCATCATCAGATAGTGTATTAAAAGGGGACCTTTTCTGTACTAAGTATGGCCATTTCTCGTGTTATTTAAACAGCCGTTACCTACTTGAAATATGCTTAGCAACCCCAGCTTGATTTCCACACAAACACCGTCTTATGATATAGATTAAGAACAAAAGAAATACTATTATATTTTTGTATTTCTTCCTTTGTATTTGGAAGGCTTTTAGTACTTGTTTTCTACTTTCCTCGTTACCTGGTAAAAATATTCATATATGTAGTATCTCGGAACACTGGTTATATAGTCCTGACCTTCATTTTCTCAATGCAATATACGAGAATTATAATGGATTCTGTCACTAACTTTTCTCTGCCTCAGTCTAGCAATAGAAAGGTGGGTTAAGGCGTTGCTGCTTTAATACGACACAAGGGCCTAATTAATCAAGTCTGACAGTGATAGAATTACAACTATGCAAAGAAAACCTGATGCATGTTATCCATGTTTATTTATCCAACAAAACAATGTAGAGAAAATTTACGTATATAAATTACATGATTTGTTAATGCCTTTTCGGGGCCGCCGTGGCCGAGCGGTTACAGTCGTGGACTACAAATCTCTCAGCCCCTCACCGCTGTGGGTTCGAATCCTGGTAGGGACTTCGGATTTTTCATGTGAGGAAGCCTTCCAGCTGGCTTGCGGTAGGTCGGTGGTTCTACCCGGGTACCTCTGTGTACTCGGGGTCTTCCTCTACCTGTAATTAGCTGGACGTCGCTATATGATTGAAATACTATCGCAGCGACGGTAAACCCCAATACAACAATACAACATAATGCCTTTTCAAGGAGAGGTACAGTCCTATTTACTGGTGACTTTAACGCGCATTCACATTGTGTCCAATTCATAAAAGTAATGGTCAACTGAGCCTCGACATTATAAACTTTATGTCTAAAATCAACTCATAGCCGTCAATACTTGCTCTAAATGTAAAGGGGCGAGATCGACTTTTGTCTCATATGATATGAAGCGTAAATCTCTTATCGACCATATTTTACTACAAGCGGAATCTAAGAAAATGATTGGCTGGAATGTTTCCTCTTACAGACCTGTATATGTTATATGCCAAAATGTTACTTAATGAATGTAGAACCACTGGTAATCCAATATTTAAACCCGTTTAGTGGAATAAGGTAAAATGGCGGATGTTGACGCCAATACTTTCTCATTACTATTATTAGCAGATACTCTGGCTTTTTTTTTTGAGAGTCAATGCAGTGTAGATATGTTGTATTCTATAATTATTGACTATATAAGTACTGCGTCCATGCAAAGACCTATAAAACAAAGACTGACAACTTGTCTAAATCTAATAAATTGGCCAATTCTCGCAAAGTCACGTTTTCAAATATCTTCTTTTCTATTGAAGATATGTTGCAGTAAATTGTATCCTACAAGAGAACATTACAATTACGAAAACCATTAAAATAATATCTTATGTATTGAAATAAGTCACGAAATAAAAATGTTTTGTATGGAATAGAAAAATACCTGCAATATGGTAACTATATTTTTGCTACACTGGATTAATTTAAATCATTATTTAAAATAAATCAAACTGAAAATAATTCTTTGTAGTCGAGAAATGATTATTCTATAATATGGTTACATTTTCCTCTTTATTTATTTATTTTTTCTTTTTTTTTTTTAATTTTGCAATATTCAATGATCTGCTGTGTGCATAAACAATACTTTCCACTGGCTTTTACAGGAGTTTCCTATCTCTGTTAAATGAATTACTCACTTATTTCAAACCGTATTGGGATCAGACATTGAAACACTCACATGCTTTCGTGATAGACAGAAAGAGAACTCTGGCCTCGTTCTACAACTTCTCAGTCACATACGAATTATAAAAATTGTAAACGCGAGTTTTCGTCATAGGGTCAAAATGGCATTGAATTCGTTCACCTGAGAAATATTGCCTTCATTGCCTATTATAGCATAGTCGTACTGAATACATAATCATTCCAGAGGTACAGCAAGATTATATTAATTCCACACAAAAACTGTGTCTATGGTCCAAACTTTGAAGGTCATATTCTTTATGTCTAAAATCAAGTGACCCCTGGGGCGGGGCCAATTTTGACCCCTGAGGGCCACGATTTAAACCAATTTGGTTAAGGTCTACTAGGCCATGTTACATACCAAATATCTAAACCCAAGGCCTTGTGGTTTCTAACATAAATACATTAATGTTGTTTTTTTCTATGTAAGACTATGTAAAATTAAGTGACCGCTGGGGCGGGGCCAATTTTGACCCCAGAGGGCCTTGATTTGAACAAACTTTGTAGAGGTCCACTAGGCCATGCTATATCTTAACTCCAGCCTTGTGGTTTCTGACAAGAAGATTTTTCTGGTTTTTCCTATTAAAGTCTATGTAAAATCAAGTGACATCTGGGGCGTGGACAATTTTAAACCCAGGGCCATGATTTTAATAACGTGATAGAGGTCCACTAGGTTACACACCATCTACCTGGTGGTTTCTGACAAGATTTTTTTCCCTAGTTTTTCCTATACAAGTCAATGTAAAATCAAGTGACCCTTTTGGGCGGAGACAGTTTTGACCCAAGGATCAAGATTTGAACTAACTTGGTAGAGGTCCACTAGGCCAAGTTATACACCATCTACCTGTTGGTTTCTGACAAGATTTTTTTCCTAGTTTTTTCGTATACAAGTCAATGTAAAATCAAGTGACCCTTTGGGCGGAACTAACTTGGTAGAGGTCTACTAAACAATGCTACACATTAAATATCTAAGCTCTCCAGATTTTCAGAAGAAAGTTTGCATTTTTAAAATATTAGCACCTGTGACATATTTTTTCAACCAATCAAAACAATTTAAACAAGTGCATGTACCTGGCCTTGCAAATATACACCTACGCACACATACATACTTTTGTCCATTTTATTATAAAACAATTTGGCATAATATGAACATACACTGGAAATGACATCATGACGTTGACGTCATATATTATTGCGCCAAAACTGCAAAGGAAAACAGGATACATGAGTATATGACTAAACATACACTATTTGAGGATATATGAACAAAGAGGAAATTCACCCATACATTATTATGCGATAAAATATACCAGATGTTACATTCGTAAACCGAGCGTCTACCATCCTTTCCGTTACGTGCCGTTTATATACACAAACTTATCAAATATGTTTTTTGATGAGATACTGAAATTTATATACCAGTGATTTACTGAGATTTATCAGTGAGATAAATTTGACCAAAGATGGCTTCAGGGACTGTCCAGCCACCAACAAGGGCTTTTATGGACGACATGACCATAACAGCAAAGTCCTATGTGGAAGGAAGATGGATGCTGCAGGATATTGGTGAAATCATCAAGTGGGCAAGAATGAAGTTCAAACCTGAGAAGTCGAGGAGCATGGTTTTGAGGAAAGGCAAGATTCAAGAGAGTGCCAGATACAGAGTCAATGGGCAGGTTATACCCACTGTCAAGCAGCAGCCAATAAAATGTCTGGGGAGGTGGTTCCGAGACTCACTTAATGACACGCAGAGCATACAAGATACATCAAACCAGATAGAAGACTGGTTAAAGCAAGTCGACAAGTGTGGACTACCAGGAAAGTTCAAAGCCTGGATCTACCAGCACGGCATCCTACCACGCCTGCTGTGGCCTCTCATGGTCTACAGTGTCCCATTATCAACAGTGGAAGCAATGGAAAGGACCATTAATTCCTTTCTTCGAAGGTGGATGAGCGTGCCCAAGAGCTTTTCAAGTCTAGGCTTATCAAATATGATTTTTGATGAGATACTGAAATTTATATACCAGTGATTTACTGAGATTTATCAGTGAGATAAATTTGATATCGCTACTGTTGTTATCATCACTACAAGTCAGTGTGGACTTACGTGGTTATAAGCAGCAACTACTGACTTGTTTTCCTTTAATAAACAATGAAACACTTAAAATCTTTTGGTTGTATATTACTTATACTGTTACTTTACTTAAAAATTCATGTCCTTATGTAATTCATCTCAAATACATTTATTTCAGTGAAAATTTAGTTTAATCTTTCCAGCAGTGTTCATATCGGTAGTAAACCTTCACCAAGATAAGTTCTGGTCCAGTTAGTGACATGTCGACGTTATGAAGTCAAACATCATACATATGATATTGCTACAAGTATATAAATATCATGGCACATAAGCGGGTGGGGGTATATATGTTTTACAAACATTTCTTGTTATAATCAAGTTACTAGCACAATGAAAGTTGTTAAACTCCATTATCTCACGATGTTCTTTCTTTTTAGAATACTCTATTACATCCTTTAATAAGGAAAATTAATTTGAATAGAGTGTAGGAATAGGTGTTAACAATGAACCAGTATGATTATATTTATCTGTATTGTTTAATATGGTGCATAAGTAGTCCTTAATACCCCCTAACCTGAATAGGGGTGCCATCGTACACGAGATGAGGTAAACACAAAGATGACTCAAAGAGTTACAGTGTAATCACCCTGTCTACTTGTATTGAGGACCAGATTTAAGTTAGACTTCCACTTGGATAAAATATAAGCTGGAGTATGACTTCTCTTCTTCTGAGCGGGTCTGTAAGAATAGTAAAACATAGCTAAACAAGCTTTTGATCGTGTATGACACGATGGCATTTCTTACCCCTACATTCATTATCTATTGTCATTGCTTTGCATAAAAACACACATAGATGTGTCTTTCATAAGGGTTACATATCAAGGTGGTTCCCTGTCTTACTGGGAATCAGACCAGAGAGGCATTTCCGCCCTCCATTTTTCTGTTTATGTTTTATTCATAATCTTATCACATCGTTGGTTGATACAGGTCTTGGTCTCAGTATGATATGTTGATACTCTCTCTCTCTCTCTCTCTCTCTTTCTCTCTCTCTACGTTGGATCATTGTCATACTCGTGTCAGTACTGGTTCTCATACAAACCTTCGAATCGCGTCATCATAATTGTCCAACATACAGATTGCGTCTTAAGTATAATTTTACAGTGTTTAAGCACTTACGTATATACAGGGTTTAAGCACTTAAGTATATACAGGGTTTAAGCACTTAAGTATATACAGGGTTTAAGCACTTAAGTATATACTGTCATGTATATATTTGTTAATTATTTTGATAAAGATATGTACCGGTATTGATATATTTATCAGTATTTATTGATTAACAATTAGTTAATTCCATAGAATAATGAATAACGGTATAAAAAAAAATTTTTTTTCATTATTTACATTGAATCCTTATTACGTATGTAACTATGCTGTTTTATCTACAGTCTTATCTTTAAAATATCGCCTTGAATGAAGAACGTCGCTGATTGATTGAATGATTTGGTTTAAAGTCTCTGCATTTCAGGCATATAGCGACGTCCAGCTAATTACAGGTGGAGGAAGACCCCGCGCACTGAGGCATCCGTGTAAACCCACTGACCTACCGCAAGCCAGCTGGACGGCTTCCTCACATGAAAATCCAAATGACCATATAAGGACTCGAACCCACGCGGTGAGGGACTGCGTGAATGTTAAAGTCAGAGACTTTACCCTCTCGGCCACGGAGGCCCCTAACGTCGTTGAAGTATGATATTGTGGACTTACTTACATCATATGCTGCGTAGACAATATTATATAAAATATATTGAGGGTTTATTCTGCATATAAAGATATTAGATATATCATTAATTATCTTCTGAAAAACAAATCAAAAACTTTATAGCTCGCTACCTTAATAGTAAAAAATTTGGGGCAAGTACGAATGAGACATATATTTTAATAAAGGTTTAAAAAAATTATTATAATATATTTTTATATATTTACTGCTTTGTTATTCAGTCGACGCTTCTCATATACGATTTCTTTCATACGTTTTTTTTGTTTTTTTTAATTTTATTTATTACTATTATTAATTTTATATTCTCCCCGGAGTACATTAAATCTCGGTACTTTAATAGTATTAGTTTAAAATAAATTATTTATAACATAGGCAAGTCACGAATGAGACATGTATTCTTAATAAACGAGGTGTGAATAAAATAACATTATACAATATGATATATGTTTAAAATATTTACTGCTATGTTATTAAGTCGACGTTTCTTATATATAATTTCTTTCATACGTTTTTGTAATTTTTTAATTTTATTTATTATTGTTATTAATTTTTGTAATATCCCCGGAAAACATTAAATCTCGGTTCTTTAATAGTATTAGTTTAAAATAAATTATTTATGAGATAGGCAAGTCACGAATGAGACATATATTCTTAATAAACGAGGTTTGATCAAAATAACATTCTACAATATGATATATGTTTAAAAAAAATCCTGCTTTGTTATTCAGTCGACGTTTCTTATATATAATTTCTTTCTTACGTTTTTAAATGATTATTTTTTAAATTATTCCTGGAGTGCATAAAATACAACGTAGCGTCACTTTTATTTAGTTTTACTTAGTTTAACTTTTTTATTTTACGTAAATTGGGAAACAAGTTCTTACCACTTATACTATTCCCTTGACGGTTTCTGGGTTGGACAAATACTTTGCGCCCGGGAAGATCATGAAGAATTCTTGCCTCCAACGGGGTTTGAACCCTTAACCTTCGTATCAGTAATCGGATACGTGACCACTGGTCCACGGTCACTTTCATTTATTTTAGTTATGTATTATACTCCTGGCTTTGTTTATGACGTTTGTTATTTATGATTCAAATACCATCGTAGCATAGAGTTAAGGGATTGGTATCCGGCTTTGATTACCAAGAAAGTAAAGGCTTAAGAGCTTTTGTATTAGATTGTTGATATGAAAATAAGTTATCTTAGAATAATAATATTAGTAATAATAACTAAAATGTCATTCATTTTTATTTTTTGATTCTAATAAATTATCAAACTTATTTAATGTGGGCCATCTGCAAAAATGTGAACTGACGTATTGTTTTCGTAATTCTGTGTATATAGGGCATACTAATAGAAAATGATACTCGTTTTCAATAACATTAAGTGTACAGAATTTGCATATTCTATTTTCTTTAGGTATATTTTCATGTCTTCCGCGTTCAATTTCTAAATTATGTGAGGAAATTCTAAATTTGTTTAATGCCATTCTAAATTTTCTAACCTGTATATTATTTAAATAATCTTCAAACTCAAAATTATGTTTGTATCTACTATATGTTATGAGTAGGTTTGAATTAACTATTTTGGTATACCAGCTCTGATAGTATTGATCTAAAATGCGTTGTCTGATCATAGTTAAGGAAATTGTAACTAAATCTTGATTTATCCTTAAATAATTTAGCCCCAGTTCAAATAATGTTGTTTTTATATGATGCGCCCAGTTATTTCTGTTATATGTCAAACTATTATTGGCATCTTCTTTGAGTAGATTATATACTTGTTTAACTAAAGTGTTGTTATTCGAATTTAAAATTTTAATCCAATATCTAAACATGTGTATTTTTCTCATGTTTTTTAAAGATACACATCCTAATTCTCCGTATAGACTATCTAAGTTATAGATAACATATAGAATTTTTCTGAGAAATTTTGTATGTATCATTTCTATTTCTTTTCCTTCATTGTGATCCCAAATTTAAAAACAGTAATTAAGTACAGGTGATACTCAAATATCAAATAATTTACATTTTTCTTTAATATCAAATTCATAATTTTAAAAGACTAAGGATAATCTCCGTTTTTGAAAAGATAAACTCCTAAATATTTAAAATTGTTACAACTTCTATTTTTTTTATTATTTAAATAAAGTTCAGCTGTCGTATGTCTTGTCCCTTTTTCAAATATAAGTACTTTCGTTTTATCTTTATTTATTTTTAAGAGCCAAGAATTACAATAGGTTTTTAAATCATTAAGCATTGACTGTAGCGAGTTTACTGAAGTGGCAAATAAGGCTTGGTCATCTGCATACAGAATAAGAAATATTTGAAGTTATTCAATAGAGAATATATCGTCTAAATTTGAATTAATATTATCACAAATATCATTAATGTACATCATGAACAATAATGCCGAGCTAGGATCCCCCTGTTTGACCCCGCTGTTTGAATGAATTAGATTTGATGTTTGGGAATTATGTATAATAATACTTATGACTACTGTTACATAGTTTTAGTGAGTTTTTAATTTTTTTTATTTTTTTTTTATTTGGACCGAATTGATTTTTAACAATTACATTATTATCATGAGCCCATTTAGATAACCGGTTTAATAAAATTTGGGAATAAGTTTTAGCTAATATGTTAATTAAAGTTATGCCTCTGTAATTTTTTGCTTCAGTTGGGTCACCCCCTTTACATATTGGTACGATGTATCCAACTCCCCAGCTACACGTGTATTGCGCTTTCTCATACAGGTGGTTATATATTGATAGCAAGTGTGTCGAAATGACGTCATACGAGGCTTTGAGAATTTCAGCGGTTAAATTGTCCGGTCCGCATGCTTTATTGTTGCCTTGTTTAAATAGTGCTTTTCTAATTTCGTTTTCCGTGATTGGAAGATCAAGGTCATGGTTTATTATACTTTCTGGGTTATCATCCAAAATATGTTCATTTGTGTCGGTTGGGTGTCCCGATTATAAGAGTTAAAATGATTAAATAATTCGTCTATATTTACAGATTCATTTATGTTATTGTTTTTAGTTTTTCCAAAATTTACGTGGATCTGATTTAGCTAACGTTTGTAATCTTTTGCTTTCCATTACTTTAAACCGATATTTAGATTGTTGTCTTACACGGTTGTACAGTGTGCGCGTTCTAACAAATTTGAATCTGTCATCAACGTTATATGTTTTATAGAATTTATTTCTTGCTTTTTGAACTCAAGTTTGGCTTTGTTACATTTGTGATTAAACCAATTTGGCCTTGATTTATTTTTAACGGCTTTATTTTTATTGACCTCTTTATTTATAAAGGTACTTTTTTCATGCTTGTTCAAAAACAATGTTAGTTTTTGTATTTGTGTATCTATATCGTCGTTATCTATTATGTTTATGTTTTCTTTGTTATATTTTAATACTCGTTGAAATGTTAGTATCTTTTCAGGATCAAAGCATATTTGTTGCTCTTTTAATGTAACCGGTTCTCTTGTTTGAGACAACTCATTATTTTTTATGCGTTTGAAGGCAAAAACCAGTGCACAATGATCAGAGAAGTTATTCCATTCTGCTATGGTAAAATGATTTATCAGATTAATCCCTTTAAATGTGCTTAATAGATAATCTGTTGTACTCATTCCTCGTTCTGAATAGAACGTAAATTCACCTTCTGTATCGTTATAAAAACGTCCATATACAATAAAATGATTTGATGTTTTACATAGAGATATTAATTTTCGCCCATACGTATCTATGATTTTTTTTCTTTATTTACTCTTTTAGGGATAGATTGTTTATTTGTTAATATATTTCTGTCATTTTCTTCCTCACGATCGATATAATTGTCTGTATCTAATATATCATTTATATCTGATGTTCTAGAATTAAAATCACCTGTTAAGTATGTCATACGTATATTGCTAAATTTTTCTATATCCGTTTCTAAGACATCAAAAAAATCAATGTGTCTGTCGGTTAAAACTCTGGATGACACTGGGGGTATTTTTTTTTTTTTTTTTTTTTTTTAGTATGTCATTCGTAAATTTTAGATCCATCCCACTGACCACCTTACAATATTTTATATGCATTTACAATAATAAAAATGTCAACTCCAGCATTATAGAAAATGGACATATGAATAAAATATTGAATAAAGAAGAAGAAGAAAAAAAGAGAAGTAGATTTACATGTTTCCCTTCATGACATATATAAACATCATCTTCAGTATTTAATAGAGATTTGCAGATTTTTATCCACATAATTCCAATATATTTTTTATCAACTACAGAAACGTGATTCTTTAAACTTGATTTGTAATAAAGTGTAATGCCACCGCTTTGGTGCCCTTTTTTAACACCTGTTGTCTTATTGCCATAAATATGTTCACTTTCGTACGTACCATGTAATATCTAAATTATTTATGTCGTCATTGTCTTTTGTCCATGTTTCACATAGAAAAATTATATCTGATGTTTTCAAATACTCTAAAAAGTCAATGTCTGTTATTTTTTCGTTTTATCCCATTTATGGTTCAAGATGTTATACGCAGCTCCTCACCCGTATCTTCCTACTCTGTGATTTCCCTGAATTTTCCACTCGGTTCCGTTCGTACCAACAGCTTCGCGCCTGACCATTTGACCGTCCTTCCTGCCTTTCGCTCTCTGTCGTAGATGTCGCTTATCTCGCGTCTTTTCTGTAAAGTCGCCTTCGTCTGTTGCACGCTGACCCCGAACTCTGAGTTTCGTAGTGTCGTTGTTAATTCGAAAGCTTTGTTTCTCACAAGTTCTCTTTGTTTGTAGTAGTGGAATTTGGCAACCACTGGTCTGGTTTTACCAATCTTTGGTTTTCCAATTCTGTGTGCTCTGTCTATTGTTATCTCGTCTTGAATGTTTATGTGTTCTTCAATAAAGCTTTTAATTAATGTCTCGCAATCTTCATTTCCGTTTTCAGCTAGCCCATGAAATAGTAAGTTTTCCCTTATGCTTCGAGATTCAAGATCATTTGTTTTATCCTCCATGATTTGATTTTTTTCTTTCAGGTTTACCATGGTTGATTCAATCTCCATGCAATACAAATGTATTTGTTTAATTTCTTTATATCATCTGCTGCAGACTTCAGTTGTATTTTGGTGTCATCAAATTCTTGACTGATGAAATGGCTCGATTTTTCTATATCTTGTACTTTACTATCCATTTTCTTAACATTAAGTTCAAGTGTTTCCACTATTTCGTTAATTTTGTCAACCATTTGTTCGATTTTGTTTATCTTGGGTGCAGTTGTTGACACCGATGTTTTGATGCTTTAAATATCTTCTTGCAATTCATTGCCCATTGTGGTGTAGCTTGTACAATATTTCCATACTGTGGCGATGGTGGCATAAATTGGCTCCCAAACGATGTTGGAAAAGACAAAATTGCAGCTGTCGAATTCCCGTAGAATTACGATCCTACTTTCCCTTTCACATGAATGTTTGGAAAACGTTGTCGTGTGTGTGTAATTTGCAGATACGTATTTTTTCTCAAAATGTAATATACAATGCAAAATATACTGTGCACTGGCATAATAAATTGACAATACATGTAACTTAATACCGTGTTGAAATATTGTATTTACGTTTCTTATCCATTTCATTGCAATCTCCAACGCAGGAGATCTTGGTGGAGCTACCATTTTTACCCATGATTCTTTGAGCGCTTTTACACAGGTCATTTCAGACCGGTGTTGATACATTGCAGTTGTTTCTCTTTCAGTTAGCTTATAAGTACATTTATTATATACCTATGTATGCTACTACGTATTTTCAATCTGTTTCCAACAGCAAAAATACAGAAACTTGTATCAAAGTCCCAACCTTTTCCAAGCCTGTATCACGTCTCCAAGTTGTGTGTGCATAGGATGGAACTACTTTTGTATGACGTCACTGCACAATATGGAGGTCCCTAATATGACGTCACTGCAAAATGTGGATGTCCCTAAGATGTTCGTCACTGCACAATGTGGATGTTCCTTATATGAAAACGAATGTCATTTACACACTGCAGTTTATTACGCGCTGTGTATAACACGACCGGATTGTTTGATGTTTTTTGTTGTTTAAAGGTAAAAAGAAGATTTGTTTGAAACTAAATGCAAAGTTAAGAAATTATATGCTTATACTTTACTCACTTACTTTGCTTACTTACTTAATTTCTTAATTACTTTACTCACTTAATTTACTTACTTACTTTACTCACTTAATTTGCATACTAACTTTACTTACTTAATTGCTTTACTCACTTAATTTACTTAGTTACTTTACTTCTTTTACTCACTTTCTTTGCATACTTACTTTACTTATTTATTTATTTTACTCACTTTACATACATAGCCCCTATTTCACACAGCCCACGAATTCCACGAATAGCCCGGAATTGGCAAATTTCAGGATTCGTGGTTGAATCGTAATCAGTTCGTGAAGTTCTTAACAGATTCGTATATATTCGTGGTCAGTTCTTGTAATTCTTGATCAATCGGGAATTCGTGGCAAAAGTTTTGAGCCGTTCAAAATTTTGGCCACGAACTCCCGAATCCAAGAAATCGTAGTTAATTCGTATTAAATTCGTATTTCATTCTTAGGAATCGTAACTGAATCGTAATCGATTCGTAGCCATTCGTATGTATTCTCAACTCATTCGGGGATTCGTGAATCCCTGGAATGACCACGAATCAGCTACGAATCCATTTCGGAACTGATGCACACGCTCGAGTAAATGTCTTTTTATACCTATCTTGAAGGGAAATGCCACGAAATGTCAAGAATAGTCCAAAAATAACTTTTATTCGTACTCAATTCGTGCATGCATTCGGCGTGTTCTTAACTGATTCCTTATTGAATCGTAACGTTCGTGCAGTATTTATAATAGATTCTTGTAAATCGTAGTGAATTCTTGACAATATTCGTGCGATTCCAGCTGAGTCAAACGAATATTCGTGTAACACTATCGTATCTGTATCGTAACTAAATCGTAGAGCGTATCGAATTAGGCCAGAAAATTTGCAAAATCTCACGAATCCTCAAATTTTCAATTCCGGCGATTGGGTTGGAAATAATCTTACTTTTCGTTAACTATTTATTTGATTTCCTTTTACTTACTTCACTTGCTTACTTACTTAAGTTAAGTACTTAGATTTTTTTTCTTACTTACTACTTACTTACTTACTTACTTACTTACTTACTTAAAAACTTTAATCGATTTTTGCATTTCCACTTACAGGTGTTTCATCTCCTGACGTGTACGAGCGATTAAGCATTGACATCTTCTACCCAGGTATAAATTCAAATAGCTCCTTAGCAACAAAATAAGTTGGGTCCAGAAATCTTCAGAAGAGTTCGATCCTCTCGTCTGCATCCCATGCAAACTTGACGGAAAATCCAGACCTGTATATGGCTTCTGTGACACGTGTAAGGAACATTTGTGCGTGGTTTGTTTTAAAAGTCACCGTATCCCCTTGGTGTTGAGAGACCACGTAATGCTTGATCAAGTGTCCATGCCAAAAGAAAAAGTGATACCACGTGACCATTTGACTGAACAATGTGGGAAACACGGTCGTCTGTTAGAGTATTACTGTAAAGAACACAATGAACTTCTAAATTCTGTGTGTGTCGCTTTAAATCATCCAAGTTGTAGCGCAAGTTTTATACCCGACGAGGCTAAAGATATCAGAAACAGTCAGGAGTTATCTCGTCTCCGAGCCAACGTGTCAGACATTATTGAGAGAGTAAAGAAAAACAAAGAAAAGATTGTTGGAAACAAGGCTGACATTGAAAAACTTGAAGAGGACACGAGGTTGCAAGTTCGACATTTGAAGAAGGAATTTGTTGACTTTTTTGATAATCTGGAATTGTCTTTAGTTCAAGAAATTGATCAATAGCCGAAAAGGACTCTTCGCGGATAGAGGAGGTATCCAAAAGTTTTGCTAACATTGAAACTAACCTGCAGGAACTTGCAAAAAATCTAGACGAAAAAATAAACAGAAATCAAAACAACAAACTGTTTGTCGCCATGAAAAACACAGAGAAGAAAATGGCGAAGTTTCAGCCTGAGGTTGAGTCAAATGATTCAAGAAATGAGGTCACTTGGTACAGGTTTGAGTCGGATTTTGATCTCGAGCACGTGAAATTGGCAGTGAAGGCCTTCGGGAAGTTGCACGTTACAAGTTGCCACAATTTGAAAGCGACCCTCGTGCGGAATATAAACGTTTGCAGTAACTCGGACAGGTATGATAGTTTTATCACAGGTGTCCCAGTGTTATCAAGTGATATAATGGTCGTCTGCGACAGGGATAACTGTTCTGTAAAACTTATTGACACAAAACGTGACCAAGTCAAATCTCAAATCATCTCCTCCTCCCCTCCCTGGGGCACGGCGCTTTTGCCTCGTGACGTCACCGTGAACTCATCTACTCGTGACCTTATCATTACCCTGCCTGAAGTCAGTAAATTACACTACGTCCGAGTGGTTGGAAACCAACTCCAAGACACGCACAAGGACGTCTCGGTTGAAGGTCAGTGTCGAGGAATCCAGGTCACGCGAGACAAGAAACTCGTTGTGAGTTATAACGCTCATTATGCCATTCCGGGGAAAATTGAAATTCTGGAATTGGACAGCCGAGTCCTTAGGAAAATTGATATAGATCATAGAGGCAATATACTGTTTCGTGGTCCAGAATATTTTGCGGTCAGTCCGTGTTCCGGGATAATATATGTATCGGACTTTCAGGAAAACAAGCTGACCAGTGTCGGTGCCCGGGACGGGAGAGCAATGTCCGTGCTAAAGGGATTGGATACACCGTGTGGTGTGGCGGTAAACAAAACGGGATCAGTGTTTGTCTGTTGCAATGATAGAACCGTTCGTCAAATTGTCGGTACAGGCGACCAGAACAGACAGATCTTAGTTGAGGGAGATGGTTTGTGTAGGGACCCCCGGACAATTGCCCTGAGTCCCGAGGATAACCTCATGTACGGGAGTGGTTACGGTAGTGATTACGTGCAAGTCTTAGAGTTCCGTCTAACGTAAAGCGACAACAGAAGGTAGGACTTATCTTCTTTTTTCTTCTTTCCTTCATTACATAATTAAATTAATATTTTCCGGCAGTTGTATTTATCTATTAATTATCCTTTCTTTATTAACAGCGGGATTTACTGGATATGTTGACATTCAAATTCTGTTTATTTATTGTAAAAAAATCAAGTATTGTTTTGATTCTGCTGATTTTATTTTTAATTCCCTTTTTTATTTATTTATTTATTTCATAACTTAAGAAAGAAATTATATTGTATAAGTTTATCTTAAACTCTTAAAAGCAGCCACGCTTGATCAATTATGCATATAGGCTAATTATCAGAGAATATTAGGTATACCTGAATATTAGAAATTATATATATATTGTTATTCAAATATATCTTATGCACCGGAGACGGGAGGTCGTGGTCGAACCCACGACAACCGTAAGTCGTAAAAATGGTGCTCAGCATAGAAGGGTTGTTCCAGGCTTGGTTGACCCAGTGTAGGATAATGTGACTGGGTGTGGTTTCATGTCACATGTCTACAGCGCTAAACTAGTAGCAGCGGTGGTAGCAATAGTAGGAGAACATTCACATTTTGTTATTCAAGTGAGAGATTAATGTCCTGCGAACGATTGTTCTTCGTTTTAGGAAGGACATTTTCTTTAATTTCGTCTATGGCAAATCTTTCCAAAACTCATTCGAATATGAACACTGGTAGGAAAAGTATTGATGGTAGTGGTAGTAATAGAATTGGTGATGATATTGGTGCAAGAGTAGTAGTTTTAGTCTTGTTGTTGGTTTTTTGTTGTTGTTGCTGTTGTTGTTGCTAATAACAGCTTTGTTGGTAATAGTAGTAGAAGTATTAGTATTAGTTGTGGTTGTATATGTAGAAGTTGTGCTGGACATATAATGAGGAAAAGTTGCGGTGATAGCTTGTTTTCTAAAAATATGATAATGTTAATTACTACAATGGCAATTTTACATTATTGTGATTCTATATTTTACCGTTATTAGAAGTACAATCAAAATGCGATACAACTATTACATGCAGTAGTCTTAGAATTGAACATGAT
>CM037791.1:45711303-45761303 GCA_021229015.1 Solen grandis | reverse complement strand
ACGCGCCTAACACATGCGCCTCTTGATGTCCAGTTTACCGAAACACGATCTTTCGATGGCAATATTCTTTTTTTCCTTCTTTTCTGTTTATCACAATACGATATAATTATTGATTTATATATGTAGTAAAACCTGTGTTATGCGACACCCACTGGGACCAACTGACAATGTCGGATAGGACAGGCTGTCGGATAAGGCAGGTCATTATAGAACATACCTTTAAAGTTGGGACCAACAAAAAGTGTCGGATAATACAGAATGTCATTATGACCAGGTGTCGTTATGGACAGTTTGGACTGTAGTATTTGAAACGTCTAGAAAATGCAAGTATTATGCACGGCATCATAACATTTTTTTTCTTCATTTTTTTCAAAAGATCACAGGAAACAATACCTTGAAATTTACACAATTTATTAAGAATAAATCAAAATGACTACTTTTTCATGAACACACACACACACACACACACACACACACACACACACACACAGGTTTGTCTATATCACCAAGTGAGGTACATTACTGAGCGCAACAGTAAAGAGGTATCCCATTAATATAAGATGTTAGGGCCTAGAATTTCAAATACCTTTATTACTTCATATCTACTTATTGTCCATCACTTTAAAAATGGAAAAAAAAGTATAAACTGTTGTTTTGAACTTTTCACAGTCGTTCTGTGTTATGCTTATGAATGAGGGTATTTCCATATATGGACGGCACACATACTGGACTATACATGTATACATTGGTATGCATATTAATTAGATAAAATAAATTAGAGAGGTACATACATTTCTGTACACTTCATTGCATACTATATCTCAATAATTCTTATGATATCTATTGATACTGAACATTCAAATTCAGCTGGCTTGTGATGTGATGTGCAGAATCTCCATACGGCCATCTATTCATATACCAAGTTTCATAACATTATCTTAAACGGTTTTTAAGTTACCGCGGGATCCAGATTTCCGGACATCAGACGGAAGGAATGACAGACGGAGGACCAATAACTGAAGTGAATCTGGATCTATACATGTACCAGTGAATTCCTCTGGTACAGTACAAGTTTGTTTGTTGGGCTTATCGTCCCACCGACAGTATTTCAGTCATTTGGAGACTAGGTCTACTTGAGACAGTGTTGCCATGTACCACATCCGGGCCAACCAGTCCTGGATCTACCCATATATGCTCAGCGCCAAGCAAGGAAGATATACCGTACCATTTTAATCACTTTGGTATTTCGAGGCCTAATAAACATCTTACCCCTTACTATATTTTATATTTGATTTCAGCAATGCATATGCTTACAGTTTTATAGATGCACTGAAACGGGTGAATATTACTCACTAAATAAGGTGTTCATTATAAATTAAATTGGTGAGCATTACTCACTGAAAAAGGTTCTTTAAATAAAGGCATTGTTAACTCAAAAAGGGGTCGCTTAAAAAGTTGTTCATTATTAACTGAAATAGGTGAGCATTTCATGTTGGAAAGGTACTTATTATTAAGGAATGATTTTCTAACTGTAATCATTGAACATCATTCGCTCAAACAGGTGAGTATAAGTCACTAAAATTATCGATCATTATTTACTGAAATAAGTGAGCATTAGTCGTTCACTAAGTGGGTATTGCTTACTGAATAAGGTGAGAATTTAAGGAAGAGGAGCTCACATATCTAAGAGACTAATTCGGTACGAATTACACACGGAATAGGTTGGGTACTGTGCATACAATTGAATGAACACTGAACAGTACACACTGAGTGAGTTCTGTTCATAAAACAAGGTGTACAGTACACAAAGGTGAACAGTACACAATGAATAGGGTAGTACTGTTCATAATACTGGATGAACAGTACACACTGAATAGGGTGAGTACTGTTCATAAAACTGGGTGGACAGTATACACTGAATAGGTGAGTTCTGTTTATATGATTGTGGAAACATCAATCAATAAAAAAACATATAAGGTGAGTATTTTTCATATAATTTGGTGAACTATACACACTAAACGCACTTAATGCAATGATTGATTATTAAATGAGTGATAATTATATGAGTATTGTTGAACAGTACTCATCAAATAAGGTGAGTACTATTCATATTACTGGGTGGACAGTACTTATTTAATAAGGTGGGTACTTTTCATATTATTTAGTGAACTGTACTCATTAAATAAGGCTAGTACTATTCATGTAATAGGGTGAACAAATTAGGTGAGTACTATTCATGTTATATGGTGAACAGTGCTCACTTACTAATGTGAATACTTTACATGTAATAGGTATGGTAAGTACTATCACTAAATAAGGTGAGTACTATTCCCGTTATAGGATGAACAGTACTCACTAAATAAAAGTACTCATTAAAAAAGGTGAGTACTGTCCATGTTATATGGTAAACAGTACTTGAGTGCTATTAATGTACTGTAACTAAATAAGGTGAGTACTTTTCATGTAATAGGTGAACAGTTCATCTGAAATAAGGTTAGTACTATTCATGTAAGGGGGTGAACAGTACTCACTAAATAAGGTGAGTAACATCCATGTTTGGATGACTAGTACTCATTAAATAATGTTAACATTACTCAGCATCCTAACGTTTTAAGTTCACCTTATCTTATAAATAAGTATGCAGTAATTACATGAAAAAAGCCAATTAAAACGGTGAATAATTCTAACCTAATTAAATTTCTCACCTATATATGACTATCACTTCCCCAATAAAGGTGAGTAATTCTCATTACTTATGAGGACAAAACTCAATAAAATAGGTAAACATTTCTAACTGATAAAAAAGGTGAAAAATATTTCGGAGGACTGTGCATGAGAGCCCACGACCAGGATCATGCTTTCATTGAGACCTCAACTGTTAAACAGTTAAGGTAGGATAAGTTCGCAGAAGCGAACTATATAGATATGCATAGTCTGCATTGTGCAGAAACATGATGCAAACTTGACAAATTAGTTCATACCTTATATACATTTCGTTTTATATCATTGGCACGGGTTTAGGTTTTCAGTAATAATGATAATAATTTTATTTTATTGAACATTTATTTCATTCACTTGTGATTTAAACAGTGTATGTTTTCTTTAAAACTAACCCCCCCCCCCCCACCCCTCAAAAAAATAATTTAGCCATTGTTTACAAAATAGAGCTTATTTTTGTTATTTTTTTTTTCCAACGTAAGGGAAACGTTTATCAAAAGCACGAGGATAATGTTATTAGTGTTGTTAATCAGATTACAATAAGGCTCCAAAGTGGCGTAGTGGTAGCGACACCTATTCATCAATGTATATCAGTTTCACCGCATGGGTTCGAATCCTGAAGGAAGCAAATAAAATGTTAATAAATTTGATAATAAAACTGAGATACATATATTTTTGTTAGATATTTAAAATATAAAATTATGTATATCTACACTAAAAATAATATATATACACACAACATGTCTGACATATGCACATCTATGCATATAAAAATACATACACGCAAATATGTATTCCTTATTCTGTTAACGTGAGAAAATAATATGGAAAACAGCGATGTTAATTCATTACCAATAATTATTGATATTTAATGGCCTTTTCAGACAAAAATGGTAGAGTATGAATATACAGATTTAACTGTTTTAACTGTTTTTATTTTAGTAATGCAAGTATTAACAATGGAAATTAAAATGAAAATGGTAATCCAAGTATAGCGCATAACTTCCGCGTATCTCATAAAAACATAAGTTAGTTTTGGCTCACAATATTGGCTTTGGAACCGGGATAGAGGTATCTTTTAGCATGGTTAAACTATTTTCTTTTCTCTTACTTAAAAAAAACAAAACAGAACAAATTCTTAAAATTGTTTGGTGGAAAATGGACTGGCATACAACGTGACAAATTGATTTAACACGACGGTACGCTTGAATAACCATCCTCGGAACCCACGCTAAATATTCGGCTATTATCTCCGTATATACAATGGTATTGCTTCGTTTTTTTTAATGTTAATCAATTACTTGATGATCAGTGAAACCACGCGTAGTAAGAGATAATTAATCGATTGATTGATTGATTGATTGATTGATTGATTAATTAACGTTTCTTTCTATGAACATGTTAACGAGTGTATCCTTATGAACATGTTTGACGAGTGTATCCTGAAATGTATATCTGTGAAACAGATAATCATGTGTACTTGATAAAAGAGGGGCAAGTGGTTTTCTCCGCTTGTGATCGGAACTGGGGTATAACACCCTTTATTTTTAACTACTACATTTAAATATCAAATTTATATTATTATAAATATACTAACCTTATCACACACACAATCATACACACACACTTCTTAGTTTCAACGAAACGTACAAACATATTTACTGCTGTGTCAACTTTATTTATCCAAAACGATTTAAAAGTCTTAAATTTCTGTCTTGTCTAGTCGAGGTATTAACATAAGTTAGCTTTTAATACTTGGCAAACGTAATGAAAATAGTTCAGGAAGTTTTAAATTAAAGTAAACATGCAGGAGGATAGAGTGAGAAAACCTTATTGATAAACACACTTTTAAATTGAATCAATATAGTTTGAACTAACCTTGGTTTGATTCGATGTCAGCTTATATTTAAATGACACGAAATCATTTTTGGATTGGTTTTCAACGAAATATATCCTGTCCTTTAAATTGATGATGTCCGGGCGTCCACTCAGTTTGACCTTTTATTAATCTGCTATAACTTCTATGTCCTTCATTAGATAGCTTCAATATCAGTTGCTTATGTGGATGGACCTCTTCATCATGCGGTTGAACTTGACCTTGAACTATGATCTATTTGTGATGAAAAATGCCGAAAAAATAAACGTCCATAAAACCGCCAGGTCTTGTTTATGTGTAGTGGATAATGTATGCCCTTGTATTTTTACAACTCAAAATGTTTATATACTTTGTGTGGTAGAAAAATATCAGTATCCACCATTCCTTGTTCATAAATGAACATCCATGGATCATTTAAAAGGGTTTTAGCGTTTGTTTGTTTTTTGTTGTTGTTTTTTTCTAGCTGACAGATTTTCTAAAAAAAAAATGTATATGAGTACATTAAACTATAACTAAAAGATTTATGAATTAAAAGCATGCTTTATTTAGAGATTCAGCTTATGGTACAATAGCATTGTTTGCTTAAATTTGTTGAAGAAGAAACACACACACACACACACGGCATTTAAAATAAGAAAGATTCATTTCTAAATACTGTATGAGTATATTAAAGTGATATTTTTAAAATATTGTATCACAATTTCTAACTTTTAATGTATTCTTTAAGTTGCAGGTGAAAATACTGTCAAAACATTTTGACACGTGTAGCGACATTATATTCAAGTTTTCAACCAGCATATCAGGAACATGCTCTCCAAACCAACGAGATTTGTATAGATCAATGACGTCACAATATGGGGACTTGTGAAGAAAAAGTTAAAGTGAATTATTTCGTGGTGATTTTTTTATACATTTGATTTTTATAAATGAACTGAAGTTACCTGAGATCTTTTTCTTCACAAGTCCCCATATTGTGACTTCATTGTTCTATACAAATCATTGGTTTTTTGCATTCAGTTCAATAAACGATTGAACCAAGCTGATATTTCTTTTCATACAGTTCAATGTTTTTTTTTTTTTTTTTTATTCAGTTCAATAAAAGATAGAACCATGTTGATATTTTCTGCATTCAGGTCAATAAACGATAAAACCAAGGCTGATAATTTTTTTGCACTTTTTTTCTCTAATTTGAACGTCAAATGTGGCTTGTGATAGTCGAAAGTATTTTTGTTATAAATCGAACTCTCTGTTTGACGTAACAAATCCGACCGAATTTGGTTCACCGTTTGGACCAAATGTTAAACAAACAGGAATGACATCGAAATTTATTAAAATGAATACACAGTGGCAATCTTTGTAAACACTCCAACGTATAAGCCCTCGAGTACTTCCCAATGCGTATGCCCAGGGTCAACTCGACATTGCCCTAGTGTTATCAATTCAAACGCGCACACACGCTCTGTCATTGAGAGGCTTCTGAAATAGTCGATATACAGCTCATATAACGCTGATATCAAATGCAGAGACATAAAGCTTGAAAGGCCCAAACCACGCCCATAACAGATAAACCATAGGCAGTTTACAAGCTTCGGAGAGGTTTGTTTGTCACCCAATGATAGTCTGTTAATCCTTTTGTGACCTAGTGTGACAAATCTTTGCTGCCTTATTTATCATTTGACCGTCGGAGTCAGATAATCAGGATACAGTAAAAAAAAAAAAATTTCGTTTTAGACGTTGATTTTGAAACAGGTTCTTCCAACTGATACTTATCTCCTATCGACGGTTTTTGGTTTGACTATGAAGTACTTAGAGCCAGGGGAGGCAATGAACCACCGGATCCACAGTAATGTTTGGTTACACTTTACTTTATATAGACTTATTTTGACGCATAGGCAAACAGAAGATCCAGCCATTTTATCACCAATTATTGTTTGATGTTTCACAATATTGTAGCTCAATTTCTACACAGCCATTTGTTGCAAAGTAAAATATATTATTGCATAAACCATTTAAAGAGCAATCAATCAATATCAATGAAATTATTATTTGTATATGAATATTCATAAGGTATGGGTTACTATCACTGGACAAGGGCTGAACTATCTTCTCCCATTTTATCACCAATTATTGTTTGATGGTGTATTTTGATCAAATTCTATCACGGACATCTGTCGGCATGGTAATATTCCTGAATACTCGCAATTGACATTTCCATTCGTTACAGGTGTGTTCAAATCACAGGAGTTCGAAGTTATATCCATCCACAAATGATAGAGTAAAAAAAATAAGCCCCATTTATAATAATAATAATAGTAATAATAATAATAACTAGATTTCTTTTGTTCTGAACAAAAAATAGGGCTTTCTGCACTGCAAACCATATCAAACCTGATTAGATTCAATTACTTACACTGACATCATGTATGAAAAACTGAGGGAAATTCGTCTAGAATTGACAGCTGTAAAGCACAAACTAATATTGATAGCAGATCAAATCTATGACGTCAATGAAGTAATTCGAAAATGTATTCAAAGGGGACTGCGTAGCTTTGCTTCCTGTTATAATTTCATGATGCTGATTGTTCAAGAACACTCTTTAAAATGAATCTCAGTAATTTTCAGAATTTGTGTCGTACAGGGGTGTGATAAATCACTAGTCCTCTTTACATGTAAAAATGGTATACAAGGTCACTTTCCAACCAAATATTTATTTCTCATATTTTCACTGAATTTTCTTGCTGATTTAAAGGAGCACAGAGCATTACAATGCATAGCAGCACATTATACATTTGATGTAACTGAGAAAAAAAATGGAACAATGTCTGGAACCAACTGAAGAAGCACTAAGAATTTTTCTTTTAAGAAATTCTTATTTTCGATGTAATTTTTCATATGAGGTCCTATTTAAAAAAAACTAGGTACCGTTAGAAAGGTCTTCAAATTTCCAATATTTCTTTTAATTCATATTTAAACCTAGCTGTAACGGCTTTTGAGATAAAGATTGTTAAGCCTCGGGAAAACGAAAAGAATCTGCAAAAAGATGTTCATGTCAGTTACTACTTTTCACATTAACATTGTAATTAATGATCCGATCATTCAAACCTGTATACCAATAGAACAGTATTGCATCAAGCTATAAATAATGTCCTAAGCAAAAAGCAATCAAGTTGATTGGGACCAACTGCAGAAATTCGTGAAAGAACGGTTTTAATTTATTGCTAATCTTTATGAAACTTCCATATATGACGTCTGATTTCAAAAAGCTAGGTACAGTTTTTTAGATTTCCAACATTTCACTTACTTCATGAGTCCGTCCATCTGTGACAGATTTTGAGATATAGACAATTAATACTAATGAAATCGGCAAAAATATATTCATGTCAATTAATACTTCTCGACCATAACTTTTTACTTCATGTTCTGATTATTAAAATCTGCATACCATTATAAAGGCATTGCATCAAACTATCAAAGTAAAGGTTAAACTTGCCACAGGGCTAGCTTTTTTGGCAACGCGGTGGAGTGACAGACTTTTATGCAAAACGTTCTGAGTTTCATTTTTTTCATCAGTATCATGACCTGTTAGTCTAATTTCACAATAATATAGATACTCTTTGAATCTGGAGACCAAAGTATTTACAACAGTTTGTAAAGGGAACAAAAATATTAAAAGTATGTTCAATATATGTCAAAGGATTGTGTTTACATTAAAACAAAGAACTAAATATCAGGTAGAGAATTAGAAGATGTTTTCATTATTTAAAAATACATAGCTAGCAGGGGCATTTTATAATAATAATGTTAATGGCTCAGGTTATCTGATAATGCCTGAGGGAAAGTTTTATTGTTATTAGCATTATTATTATCATTACCTCTCTTCATTTTCTTTTCAATTTTTGACAGCTAAATGCCATTCACATCCACAAATATGTAAACGGATTCAAGAATCCTAATCAGACTTCTGAGGAGAACAGAATCTACAGTGTGCATTCAAACCTCAGAATGTTTTTCCAAGGTGTGCAGGGTTAAAAGTTAACAGTGCAGAGCTTTATTGTATTCTCGATAACGCGTTAACTGGTTAGTTAATTCTTTATTCTTCTGCTTTCTTCTTTAACTTTTTACTTGTATCATAAATCTCAACAATAATGACAAAAGAATTTTAAAAGCTCTTCTTGTGATGACCAGTGCATGATTCAAGTTTACCAATGGAGGCCACCTTAACTTAGTGCTCTATATGCATGGAAATAAGGTCACTTTATCCCTCACATTTTAAGTTCAAGTCCCAGTCTAGCCCCTGGAATTTTTCATGATAGAAAATAATTCTACCCTGGTGCCTGTGTGCATTTTTGGGTTCATGTGCCTGTATTAAGCGTGATGTCGCTATATGACTGCATAAATGTTGCATTCATTGCAAATATCAAAAGCAACAAACAGTTTTTATGCAGTTGTTAGAAAAGATAAAAACAGTTTAATAATAACAAACTTGCTGAAGAAGAAGGTGCTAACAATATATCCGGGTATGGCATTGAATCTAACTGTACAATTTAAGAATTCAGCTCCTTGCAGATAAGCTTCTTTGAAAGCTTCTTGCTGACACCTACACCGTATGTTTGACAAAGGAGTTGTGGCTTTTCTCCAGTGAAGTTTTCCAGAAGTGTGTCATTGCCAACAATTTCACTAGACAATTGAAGATGTGATTTTTGTTTTACTGTCATAATTTACAATATATTAAAAACTAATATGTTGTACTTTAATCTTCCGTTTTGTTTCTTATTCACATTTGCTTCCTGTGTGCCTCTTCCTTCTGAATGTTTAAGTCTCTTTTGAATTAATGTCGAAAATGTGCAGATGACATTTTAACATACTTGTTCATGATTTATGCAGCAAAGTGCTTAAACATTCAGTGTAATTGTCTTAATCAAGTCATCTTCATCACAGAAAAGCAGCTGCCAGTTATCAAACAATATTTCATTTTTCTGTATTTCGATGAAATAAAGGAATAAAAATCCTACCATATAAATGCATGTTTTCTGTTGTTTCCAGTTTCTGAATAGAATTACTAAGTAGAAGGAAAAAGTCAAAAGCTCTGTCTGCAATAACTGTCAGACCGTACTGAATATTTTGTTCCATATGAATTTCTAGAAACGAATCTCTGTCTGTCTTTGGTTCATAGACATCGGGAGTATTTTCTGACTGATCTAGAATTTCTGCATCTCATTTTTTCACTGTTCTTTCATATTCTTTTTGTATAGATTTCTGCTCACTAACTGCTTCTTATTATGCCTCAAACTTGCAACACACCAACACCAATGTATCTTCTTTTGCTGTACTTCTTTTGAATCTTTTAGTTGACTCATTTTAGTCTTGGCCGCTTCCATTTATTTGCTTAATATAGGTATAGCAGCATTGCCTATAATTTTTTATCTTAATCTTTGGACAATTCCAAAAGCCGTGCGACACTGTACTTTTGATGTCGTTTCAGAATTGAAAAGCAACTTAACCGAGATAATATAATATTAACCAGATGGGTACAATGGTATTTTCTTTTATATGACAGTAATATGTTTATTTTCTAAGAATTCAGCATTTGGTACTGATTCTAAGTAAAAAGAGTATATTTTGTCATGAATTTTGTTTCCAAATTACTTCAACTTTTCTTTATTTCTATGTAATTCTGGAATACAGTTATTTAGCAATAAATGATCTTCTGTTACAGGTTCATCATACTTCCTGTCTAATAAAATGGATTTTAAGTCTACCTGATCAGGCAAAGGGCTATTAAATTCCATTCGCCCACTTCCTATCTGTGTTTTACAGATTTGTTCAACCACACTTTCATGACATCTAAGTCATTCAAATTATCTGTGATATCCTCTTTTCTATACTACTATATGAAGTTCATGCTTCTGTCCGTTTTTCTCCATTGAAATGTTACCCGCTGCCAGGGTTCAATCAGTACAAGAAATAAACTGTGGCTTTATATATATATATTTAATAACACAGAGTGTTCATTACTCTGTCCTCAATGTTTACACATTTAAATAACAATATCAAAACTGAATGATGATGGTGAATAAGACCATTGTGAGGATTTCCAACCTGAAATATACAAATTACAATGTCTGGGAATTATGCGATTTCATTGTTGAACTTTCGTAATTCATTTCAATATTGTAACATCAGATTTCAATGTTAAATTATAATGTTACCTCATATTCTATATGTGCTGCAGGTTCTCTATGTCCAAGTGGCACTTCACATGAATACAAAGAATAACAACATGGTCAGAATGCATATTCAATTAAAACAAACAACTTTACATTACAATACACACATGTACACATTTTCTAACTCACCAGTATGTGGTACTAACAGGAGTTCCACGTCTTGATCACACCGTGCTGTTGATTCTGTAAATTAAAATCGTGATAAGAATAAAAGTTCATAGTGTGAATTAATTAGAAGACATTAATAGCCAAACATATCAATGCTGCCATTTTTGAGAATTCTCGAAAACCGATTACAAACTTCGTATCTCAATATTATTAATTACGAATTAATAAACTAACCAAACGAACACTCGTGTACACAATGCAATTAAAAGATAAAACCATTTCACATTATACAATCCAAATAAACTCAAAATATCAGATGAAAGCCACAGCAAAGGGAGTGTGTCCTTCCTATCGAACAGCTGATTTGAAACTGGCGGTAATTCGCACGTGAATTACCCATACACAAAATAACCACTTAGTACCGAAACGGTACGAAGTTACCGAAACTAAAATAATGGAACATTATTTTCAGCATGGCTACAGAAATCTGTTATATCTTGTATTTTGCAGCACACAATCTTCGGACAATAAGTCTAGACATAAATAATAATCAAACACGAGGCTGTTGTGCTTTGTAACTAGATTTTGAGAAAAATTTAAAACCCTGAATTCTTTTACCTCTTTTGCTCTCCCAAATGCAACCCCTATCTATCCCGGATTAGACATATGTCTACAGTACATCATAACCATCTCTTGAGACCAGTGTGATGTAAAAGCAAACAGCCAGTTTTAGAAGAATTCGTTGCCTTAAAGCGACATCAACTTCTTTCCCTCTATCAAAAACAGAAACTCTGTAAGGATAAAATTCTGCAATTTGACCGGATTCAAAACTAACTCTTTAACACAGGAAACCTCCAGATCACACATTTCACCACGTAGGCCATTAACAAGTCTTTAGATAATATCTATAAACATAACTGGTGCTTCTTTCCTTAAAATGAAATAAACGATGAATGGGGGAGTTTGCCAACTGCCTCGTGTCTCCAGAGTTAGTAGAGTGATAAACATTGACAGCACCTGAAAGAAACACATATACATAGGTTTACAGTAGGTGGCACAAATAATTTAATTATTAAAACATCATCATCAACATCATCATCTTAACAGTATCACCTGAAAAATATAAACATAGGTATCTGAAACAAAAATAATTTGCTTAAATATGCATGCAAAATAATTAAAGTAAGAAAAAAAATATTTCAAAGTAATTTACATTTTTATCTCAATTGTTGATAGAAACAAGAGTGTTATTTGGAACACATTTGTCACCTGCTGGAGCTTTACAGAAAAGTGTGACTGACAGACAGACGACAGAATTGTGATCCGTTTGTGTCATCTCTGTTAACAGTAGGTGGCACAATTTTATTATTTTATTATCATCATCTCATCATCATCATCATCATCATCATCTTAACATCAAGACATATCATCAAGTTTACACATGACAATTAATGTTATATCTTGATCATCAACATTATCAATATTAAATAAGCTTCATTAGAATTTTTTATATTTGTTTTAATAAGTCAGTAGCTAACATATATATTTAAATCAATAACCATTTGAAATATCAACATCAGTTTAACTATCATTATTGTCACACAAAAACTTTATTTTTTTACCCGACCCGGTGGTCAAGTGACCAAAGCGTCCGTCTGGAAGCTGGAGGTCATGGGTTCGTTACCTGGCCGCGACATATCAAAGTCGTAAAAATTGGTACCGGTATAGCTCCCTTGCTTGGTACTCAGCATTTTAAGACAGTTCCAAGACTAGTTGGCCAGGTGTCAAGATAATGTGACTGGGTGTAGTATCATGTCACATGTCTACGACGTTAAAATGAAGTGTGACAGCACTAAATCTGTCTCAAGTAGGCAATGACCACTTGAATGAAATACTGTCGGTGGGACGTTAAATCAATCAACTAACAAACTTTGTGTTTTCTTCGTCTTTATTTTCGCCGGTCCAAGGCGGCGATATTATACTGTCGAGCAAGAAAGCAAATTTTGATGTTATATAAAAACAGGTTCCTTCTCAGTCGATCGCAGAAAGAAAAATAAATCAGAATATGCCGGGAACAAGCTCTGGGAAAACTGCTTTGAACGCTGGGAAATCTGGACTGGTTTATAAGGCTACCGGAAGTACATGTTGCTAGGACTTGTAGTCGCATAATTGGGCAGATTCGATTGGAGTACGCTCCTTTGTTCCTTGCATTCCCTATTCTACTTCTCAATTTTGCGCAGCTTATAATTCCCATCGACAAGGGATAGCTTCACGTACATTCTTCAAGAAAACTATGCATAAATTTTGTTCGAAACAAGATTGCAGTTAGGTGCATAAACTTGTGTCGCTTATATCCATGCTGTAAGTTATCAACACCGGATTAATGTATGTACAGCAGTTATAAAGTAAGCATCCTATTTCACATGAATAGGGGTTTTCTTTCTAATATCAGCTTTGATAACAGCCTCTCTTTCAACTTCAGGTACTTGGACATATAATTTTCGTTTGCGTCACAGTGTTACTTTCTGTTCAGTATTCTAACGGTGATTTTTAGCGTTTCAAAAAATGCAAATACATTGTACTTGTTTTATATACCACTAAATCCTTCAAATTTTAGAGTTGATAATATTATTTCTAAATATTGATATATATATGTGCAGGTTATGAAGAAGACAGCATTGGGAGAGTTTATTCAGATGATCTGCAACAAAAGTAATACATGTATTTCAAAAGTACAAAAAAATATATCCTAATGTGCAAATAACTGAATGTAAAATGTCTGGTCAGACATTTATGATATATTCTGATTTCCTCTTGAAAATGACAGATTCAACAAAAAGACAGTCTAGAATTATTAGAAATAGTAGACTGTGCCAAAATCTGCAATTTTGTTACATTGTGAAGATAAATCATGAATTTGTCATAAAGAGCTTTTTGATTTGCATTGGTATTTTTTTCATGAAAGTTGTTGAACTGGAAAAAGAAAATTTGAATCTTATAGAGGAAGAAACATTGATTTGACAAAATTATTTATCAATACTACAATCAATTTAACATCTGAGAGTATTAAGAATATCACACGAGCAATAAATGCTGTACCCATTTGTACTGGACATAACATTTAAACACAGAAAATGCTTCAATCCTGAATTATGAATATTTTGGAGATGAAAATGCAGCAGATATGGATCATTCAGATTTATAAAAAATACTGGAAAAAGTGTTTACCAATGTATATGAGGAGATGAAAATATTGCGCAAAGAAAGACACTAGGACAAACATGTTTTTTCCTTGTGTCTGTCTCTGCGTAGAAGTTCAAATGCATACAGGGGCCTCCATGGCCGAAAGGGTAAAGTCGCTGACTTCAACACTCTCTCAGCCCCTCACCGCGTGGGTTCGAATCGTGGCACGGTCATTCGGATTTTCATGTGAGGAAGCCTTCCAGCTGGCTTGTGGTAGGTCGGTGGTTCTACCCAGATGCCCCCGTGCATTCGGTGTCTTCCCTCACCTGTAATTAGCTGGACGTCGCTATTTGACTGAAATACTGTCGAAGCGACGGTAAACTCAAATAGTCAAGTCAAGTCAAGTCAAGTCAAGTCAAATGCATACAAGAACTTACAGGACAGCAACATGTTAATTCTGCCATCAAAGAGACAGCTTAGGTGATATGAAAACTGTACTCCACTAGAGCAGGCTTAACAGATAAGATTTTTTTTTTGATGTTTGAAACTGCTAAAGAAATGAAACTCCCCACTTATGCTTGGGTGGAGGCATACGCCATGATGAGACAACAGTGCAACAAAATTTAATACTAGGTATGACAAATGACAAACCTTCTTTATTCGGCTGGATTGATCTAGATGCAGAATCCCAGCATTTAAAATATTTAGGGATCAAAAGGTTTCAAGAGAGCTTGCACCTGAGGTAGTACAGTTATCTTTTGATAGGTACAGAGTATTCAGATTCCCGATATGTCACTTTCCAACCACGTGTATGAAAACATCGGAATTAAGCATTATACTATAGAGTGAAATTGAACAGTTAAATGACTTGGGTTTTCAGGTTGAATATATCATGCAAGATGAGGATGGGGAGGAAAACAGAAAATTTATAAAGATGCATTTTGACAAAAATCCATTTAAAATACAATATGCCAGTCCAAATCTAGTAAATCCTCATAAAGATGGCCCTGTGTCGCTCACCTGAGTAAGATGGCATAATGACAAAAAATCTGGCATCTAAAAGTGTTTTTCTAACATTTGACTAAGTGACCTACATATTGATCCTACCTGAATTTGCACTCAACTGGGAATTCATGCAGTCATCATTCATATTATCATTTTCAAACTCATCCAATATATCAATTAGACAAACATCCTGACCAAATCTATTGAAGATTTGGCTAAAACTGTGGCCTCTAGAGAGTTCACAAGGTTTTCCTTAGATTTGACCTGGTGACCTAGTTTTTGATCCCACATGACCCAATTTCAAACTCATGCAAGATATCATGTAGACAAACATCCTGACCAAAATATATGAAGATTAGGCCAAAACTGTGGCCTGTACAGTGTTCAAAAGGTTTTTCTAAGATTTGACCTGGTGACCTAGTTTTTGACCCCACATGACCCAATATCGAACTCATCCGAGATATCATGTAGACAAATATCCTGACCAAATTTTATGAAGATTGGGCTAAAACTGTGGCCTCTAGAGTGTTCACAAGCAATTGTTGACGACGGACGACGGACGACTGACGACGCACGACGGACAAAAGGCGATCACAAAAGCTCACCCGAGCACAAGTGCTCAGGTGAGCTAAAACGTCCAGCACTCTCCAAAGAATATTCAGAGATCAAAAATTACTTAATTGCGTGATGCCAGAAATAACCCAATTGACAGATATATTTGAATGGCTGATAAACTGGAGAAATGAAATAAGAGAATTCTCTGATATCAAAGAAGACATGAAAGCTAGAGCACTGCCAAGTCAACAATGCCTTGATGATATGGAAATATGTTACAGGTTTCCGAGGTTTGTGCCAACAACATTTTGAAGAGTACCAAAGCCTTCAAGGTTAATTAATAATGTGTCAGAAAATCTATTTTGTCAGGATAAAGGGGTGTACAATGACAATGATAGTATTGTAAAACTGTAAATTCTGTGTTAATCGGAGAGTCTCTGAAATCACGGGAAAATAATCAAGTGCTGGCCTTAATGCAGCTCAACGCTAAACTATTTATGCAAAGAACCACTAGCTAAGAAATCAAAATCTTCCAAGAAAGTCTACTGATACAAAAGCTACAGAGGCATCAGTACCACATAACACCACATTATATCCTTAGAATGGATGCCTAGTACAAAGCAAAAACTAAGTACAAAGGAAACTTATGTTTTATATACATTAATCTGTATAATAAGTTTTATGACAGATATTTACCTCATAAACATTCATATGTTTTAACTTTTACAAATATATGGTAATTAGGGTTCATTTTCACAATCACACTCCATACCGAGAAAGCATTGATTCATTACCAAGTATCAGTAACTTGTGAAAATCGGAATTGTCTAATATTTTGTCTGGCATGGCATGCACTTAAAATACCAGTTTAACAGGATTGTGTAACTGGGACCTTGGGAATTCAAATCTTTAACCTACATTTAACTCTCAAGAGTCAGCCTCTCAACATCATAGTTTCTGGCTAGTAACTTGACTGGTGCCTCTCCTAGTATTAATGGTATTTTCAACCTTGTAAGAACACGCAGTCGTGAAAGAAATTTCAGCACGGTTAATGTTATGTACTGCCTGTACCAATGTATCTGAATAAAAAAAAATAATTAAAATTAAACAATAAAAAAAGGAAACCATATGAAAAATAAATGCAGGAAATGCAAAAATACATCTGTGAGATGAGAAGTTCCACTATCCACAAATTTACTTATCCAAAAAACACTTATATTTAGATACACTATAAACTAAAAAAAAATAATAACAAAAATGTGTTTTAATACCAAGTTTTTTTGTGTGTAATAATTGATAGCAGCCTACTTCTAAAGATATTCTTAAAAAGTCAACACAAAGGGAAGGGGGCAAGCACTTAAATAAGAAGTTAATATAGGTGTATTGAAAAATGTAAAGCTGTCATTAAGGAAAATGCTGGTTGCCAGTTTGTGCATCTTTTTTTCCCCTTCTTCCTTGTACTTTTATATTATGTAAAACTGACCATCACAAATTAAATTGATTTTAGCTTAACTGCATTATAACATTTTAGCTCACCTGAGCACAACGTGCTCATGGTAAACTATTGTGATCGCCTTTTGTTCGGCGTCCGTCATCCGTGCGTCCGTGCGTCTGGCGTCAACACATTTCTTTAAACAACATCTCTTCCTAAACCACTTGGCCAAATTGCCTGGGATGTTCCTTGCATGAAGCTCTACCAAAGTTGTTCAAATGGTTCCGATCCGTTGCATATCTGTGTCACAGGAGCTAAAAATAGATTTCTAAAGTGAAATCTTTAAAAAGCATCTAGGCAAGGCCTAGAGCATAGATATTTGGTGTGTGGCATTGTCTTATGAACCATTACCAAATTTGTTCAAATCATGACCCTGGGGTCGAAAATGGCCCCGCTCAATGGGCCACTTTATTTTAAATAGACTTATATAAGAAAAACTAGAAAAATATTCTCGTCAGAAACCACAAGGCCTGGAGTTTAGATATTTGGTGTGTGGCATTGTCTTATGGACCATTACCAAGTTTGTTCAAATCTCGACCCTGGGATCGAAATGGGCCCCGCCCCGGGGGTCACCTGATTTCACATAGACTTAAATAAGAAAAACTAGAAAAATGTTCTTGTCAGAAACCACAAGGCATGGAGTTTAGATATTTGGTGTGTAACATGGCCTAGGAGACCTCAACCAAATTTGTTCAAACCATGTCCCTGGGGTCAAAATTGGCCACGCCCCAGAGGTCACTTGATTTTACATAGACTTATTTAGGAAAGTAAATTATAAAAATCTTCTTATCAGAAACATCAAGGCCAAGAATTTAGATATTTAGTGAGTAACATGGCCTAATGAACATCTTTCAATTATTATCAAATCATGGCCCTGGGTTCAAAATTGGCTCCGTCCTAGGGTCACTTGATTTTTATATGGACTTATTAGTGCTATGGACCTTAAAGTTCGATGGCAGGTACAGTTGTTGTGTTGAAATTAGATGACCTTGATGTACTTCTGCATAGATTATGTATTAACTATGACTCATAAAACAATAATTGGTATTGAGGGCAATGTTTCTCAGGTTAGCGATACAGAGCCATCATAGCCCTCTTGGTTTAATGATGGTCTATGTTTATGCAAACAATTGTTTTGGTTGCTACGATTTAACATGGCATGGTCAATGTGTACGCGACCTGTTTGAGAAAGTTTTGCAAGACAACTGTATAATGATGTAAACTTATCTTATTCATGTCTATTCATGAACAACTTTAGTCACACTTATCCTTCTCATCAGTTTCTATGTAGGACTAGTACTTTGTATCTTAAAAAATAATGAGAGATGTTTTAACCTGGTTCGAACCCACAACCATCAGATCAGTTGTACTATACCTTGTTTTATTATCATATCAGTTCCAAGCTACCCAAGTATATGCTGAGTGAAAAGCAAGAGAGCTATACATATCAGTGTATTTTTTAACAATTATTGGCCACAAGCTTGGAATGAACCATAGACCTGACCCCCATTTTTTCTTACTGTTTAATCCTTATTAAATAGATGACATCAAAATTATAAGGGTGCAAACCATTCAGGGTTACATTGCAACTGCATTATTTAAGACCAGCTTACAGTCATACTCATTGCATTAGAGTATGGTACCAGTTACTTGAAGCAAATTAATCATAAAATTAATTGGTAACATTGTTTTATACCTACAAAGTCTCCTCTGTTTGCTCATAAAATACTGTAGCTCAATTTCTACATTCATTTGTGGCAAAGAAAAACCGATTATTTCATAAACCATTTAAAAATCAATCAACGAATACTCATCCAATCATGAATTTGAACATGAATATTCCTGAGGTAAAGGGTCAATATCATTGGACTACTATCATAAATTATTTTTTGATACAGGCCTTTAGTCAAATTCTATCACGGACATTCGTCAATATGATAACATTCTTGCAATTTCCAGTGGTTCAAGGTAAGTTCAAACTGACTTATAGGTTTTGAACAATAGTTTGTCAGTGTCTCAATGACCTGGTTTACACAAACGAATACATCTTTTGCTTGTGAGCAGTTGACTTAACCGAGAAAGGGAAAGTCGAGGTTTATTCATCACATCTATATATATAAAAGTTGCATTATGTCATTGTTGTGCCACTTAAGCCGCGCCAAAGTCAAATTCTTTGAGACTACTGATTGGCAGAAGGACATTGGTAGCATAAATATCATAAATGTTCTTATTTCCATCATAACCACGTAACCAATGTATAAACGGTGGTATTGATATTAATTCACACAATTATGACTGGATATCAATTTACTGAACTTGAGATGGTATATGAAAATTGTTCTTGCCGTGCATTCTGTGTAGATTCCGAGCTACAATACTGTATCGGCAGAGAGGAACCTTATCTTGGTCTTCTCTGCTTGCTAAGGCATCAGTTTGCGTCTTTATCGATCAAATGAGAATATTGTATCCATATAGGAAGTAAAGATAAACATGTTCTCCAAACATGCTAAAATTTAATTCATATTTGTCCGAAATTGCAAGATCAGGCATTTCTGGTTTTCGGCCATAGCCATTTTTTCGTTTGTATATTTAATTCCCTAATCTTTCTCATAAAATTTCGGATATGTTGAAGCTACATACGTTTTAAATGTCAGGATGATTGGACAATGCAGTCAAAAAGATGTCCATAATGATTTCGCTCGTTGAGAATACGGAATAAGGAATCAACCAAGAGAGGGCAGAAATGACCTGGTAATGACAGGACCAGGGCCTCACTAAAAAATAATACTACAGATTCGTCAGTTAAGCTTGTTTTAGCTCTAATATTTTGAAACTCTCAGTTTGTAACAAATCATGGACATTTATCATCTATGATGGACCATCAGTAAAGGAAATGTTCATAAAAATTTGCCTGCTCCCTAATAATACTTATCTACGAAGATGTGGGCGTATCTAACAAGTTCCAGAAACTGCCTAATTTACATAAATATAAATACAAGCCATCGAAAAATGGAATCACATGCGCCACTTCATCAGGGGAGTATAGTGCTCAATTTTATTGAATTATTTCTCCGATGAAATACAAATGTTATGCAATTAGAAAATATCAATTCATCTTTTCTAAAGAATATTTGAGGCTTAGTTGGTGGGATTCTGACACATGTAGTATAAACATAAATCGTGTTACCGTGCACGGGTTTAGACACGGAGACACTCGCCAGACACCTGTTTATGATTATGCATGACCTTCGAGGGTCAATCTACATACGTGACAGAGCTCGATCGATTCCGAAAATTTTCGTGTAAATATTCGGAAGTCCTCGTGAAACTCATTTTCTACAGTCATTTATGAATCTTTGATTTTATCGACATCAATCGGGCTTATCATTTGACCTACAGAGGCAAAAGGAAAGATTGTATTTTCATATTTTCACCATACTGATTTTGGGTAGTTTGCAACTTTAAGCTACTTATAGGAATAAGGTACGTAAGTATTTCTTTAATTGGCGAAACATACAATAAAAACGTTTATTGTGCGTAAAACATATACATGTACAATGTTTATAGCATGCATCAATTATAGTACGAAGTTTCAAGAAGAGCTTATTTTTTAAATCCTTGTGCTCATGGTGACAGTGTCCATGACATAAGTATTAGTACTTATGCTAATATGTACTTGATTAAAAAACATCTGTTAGGCATATACATGGTGTCTCATAATATCTGATACCATTTGCGTGTTCATTACATGTTTCATCGCAAATAGTGCACTAGCATTGAACAAACAAGGTGTTAGTATACATTATAAAGTTTTATCTGATATATAAGACATACATGTACCTATTTTCTGCCTGATATGATCCTATTTTCAAGGTTACAGAATATGTTCCAGATGACGTCCTTTTTGTGAGATCACGACGTCTAAACGTTCCCTGAAATTTCGGATAACAGATTCGCAAGTTGCTGTGCTGATGTTCCTAATAACTCTGCGGATAGCAATTTTTAGTTCATCTATGGTGTTTGGTGGGGGTTTATAAACTCTGTCCTTCAAGTATCCCCAGAGATAAAAATCAAAAGGACTAAGGTCCGGGGAATGGGGCGGCCACTCATTTTTCGTCTTAAATGAACTTAAATTGTCTCCGAATTTCTCTCCAAGCTAATCAAGCCCACGAAGTAAAGTGTGTGGGGTTGCACCATCCTGCTGAAACCATATTTTACTAGTGTCTATTCCTTTCCTGCGTAAGGCTGGTATAAATTTGCTTCTGATGATATTCAAATAGCGGTCACTGTTGACCGTTTCAACTTCCCCAGCCCGTTTTCAAAGAAAAATGGTCCAACTATTCCAGTAGCACTCATTGCTGCCCAGACAGTAACTGTCTCACCTATTTACTTGGGGTTTTGTAAGTCTCTGCTGGTCAGGACGTCTTTTCTGCAATTCTCTAATTACAGTTATTGGTGAAAAACATGAATAAGAACAAACTTTAAAAAAAAAAATCTGTTGTTACAGTTATACTATTCCAAGCCCGCATAGTTGTAAAAAATATGCATATTGAAGTAATTTAAACAATGCGTCCCTTATTTGCAATAATATATATATACTAAGAAAGGGCGTTAATTGTTTTCTCCGATCTAGCAGACATCAAATCTTCTAATTTAAAGATTGTTGGCCAGTGGCAGAAACAGGATTTAAATACCTTTTTCGGGATCTCGATAGTGAATGCATACCAGTAGAAAGAGGTATGTAATTTCCAGCTGTCTCATTGTACAAAATATGTGAAGATGTTCGGAATCTCCATTAAGCAATTCTATATTTAATTTCAGTGATACTGTGCATTCAAAGTTATGTTAGAAAATACATATGATTGCAGACGAGAAGAAATGTTATTCTCAGAATACCAACTTTATAGATCAGTATCTTTTATTATTTATTAGATTTTTGCAAAGAGTATCTCAATGACTGATTAGTCTACACATACATAAAACCGTGACTCACTAATATATCTTTTATATAATATAATATATGTTATACCATTATACAATCATTTTAACGTGTTATATATTTGCTCCACAATTGAAAAGCCATTTTGATTTAAGATTTCACTTGATCAAGGTCTAGCGTCATAAATTTCAAATCAATTTTGAATTGAACATCCGATTTATTAATCTGATATCAACTGGGTGATATATAGACGTTACACACGGTGTTGCGTCTTTTTTGTTATACAGCCGGGCGGTTACAGTAATTGGTATTTATTCTTCAATATATTAACTAATATTTTATATTTTACCGCACAATAAATAGTTAAAGATGAGCTCAAAGTAAAAAAGTCACAGAAGAAAAAGCAATATATCCATTTATTTTAAAATAACGCTAAATTTATTTCATGATAAAATGATTTTTTGACGTGTAATTTGTAAACACACAGAACTTTTCGTCCCTCGATTTGACAATTATATAATAGAAAACGTCGGAAATTGCGGGATATTAATAAATAGTCGTTAACGTCATTCATTGAGAAAGGCATCTACGTAATTTCGTTAAATATGGCGGTTTCACAGATGGGGGCACCTTGAAAAAACAGCGTAATTTAATATTTAGTTTAATAATTGTATTACAACAAATGTGAAAATGTAAGTGTTCCTGATAGTATTTATCGTTTATCTTTTTGTGCAGTGAGGTTCACGAGTAGTTCATCTGATTACACAAATATTTTGGTATTGAGTAAAGATTTTTTTAATTTAATTTGCATTTTTCCGGGTAAGACAGAAATCGCCGCTCTTGGAAAAAAATCTTATTATTAATCCAATATTTATAATTCTATACATATTCGTGGTTTAAGTTATATTTATAAATGTTGATGACTATACATGAAAAATTCACTAATCAATAATGAATATGATACACAAATGAGAAAATTCGCACCAATATTAGTAGAGCAGCCGAAATTTTCCTAGGTAAGACAGAAAGTGCCACATGTCGTTCTTAACAGAGATAACGTCCTAAGCGTTGCTTTGAATGTTCTTACGTATTTTACTCGGAATGTTATGGCGCATTTTATACTCTGAATGTTCCGATGTATTTTACTGAGTAAAATGTCTTTATGTTATTTTCAAAATTCATACATTAATTCCTTGATGTTACTTGTTCTATATAGGACTAATAATGTTTATATACTTCAGAGTCAGTTCATATACATGTATTCTGATTTTTTTTTCTATCAATTTGTCACTGGTAATTGCGGAATGTTGTCCCATTTGTAAATACATGTACTGTCAAACCTTTGCTAAATTCTACTTCCGAATAATAACCACTACTGTGTAACTGCTAAAGAATGCCTTTATTTTCTTCTCGAAAAACAAACAGATAAGGTAAAATAGTCCGTGCTGATTAAGAGACCACCTATCAAAAACCACTTCTTTATTTCCTTGTCCGTGGTCTTTACAGTTAGGTTTGGGACCTCCGTGGTCGAGAGGGTAAAGTCGCTGACTTTAACACTCACTGAGCCCTTCACCGCGTGGGTTCGAGTCCCGGCACGGTCATTCGGATTTTCATGTGAGGCAGCCTTCCAACTGACTTGCGGTAGGTCGGTGGTTCTACCCGGATGCCTCAGTACATTCCGGGGTCTTCCTCCACCTGTAATTAGCTGGACGTCGCTATATGACTGAAATATTGTCGACGCGACGGTAAACTCAAATAGTCAAGTCAAGTCAGGACAGACAGGTTTGCCTGTAAATGCATTTTATTATATATAAATATATAAGGTATACATAATATTCCAGTTGTTGATGTCGTTATTATTGCAGATGACATTGACCTTCCGTATTACATTATGAATGTCGCTGAATCACCACCCACACTCAACACTAATATAATTGATGACCAGTGGTGATGCACATTTCAACGTGGTGCAAATGTTGTGATAGGGTTATATTATGACAGAATCAGCTTTAACGGCAAATCACCGAAATGTTCTCTCATAAAAAGTAGTGAACATATGAAAAAAATGCCCACACATGTACGCTAGGGATATGTTAGGCATAATTCGTATACGTTTCACGCTGTCATACGGCAGTGTACGTTCAGAAATTGAAAAATTATTTTGAACATGTTCACATTACGAATGCGCTCATCATTCTCTAGGCATAAGCTGAAATTGCCGATGTTGTGTTTCATATTGGTATATCACTAAATTGTTTGAATTTCGGAGCGCAGTCGTTAATACTTGAAAAAAGGCGCTCATATCAACAGCAAAGATAATCCAATGTTCCGTGCAATACTTAATTTTGAGCAACTTATCTCTTTAAAGTAGCCACTTATCTTTCTCCTAGCCCTCCGTCCATCGCGCGTTTTTTTATGGCAAAGAATGACCTGTACGAATGCAGAGAAACCGCCGATAAGGTAATGCACAGTGTTTTTAATTATAAACACGTGTTCGAAGTTTGAAGTGAATGCATTCGACAGTGTTTGATAAATTGGCCTAAACATAGGACTTAACCAATTCAGAAAATCCCAAGACATAAAAAGGCCCATATCCTTGTAAAAATTAACTTTGAAGTTTCCTGTCCCTTTGAAATGTATAGTGAATAATAGTTTAAAGGGTGATAGAGGATGTTTAAAAAAAAAGATAAAAAGAAGACAAAATCGAGAGACAGAAAACAAAGTATACAAATATTAAGTCGTCACATTGACAATTCTGCAATAACATGACCACTCGTGAAAAATATTCATCTCCATTTCCCTAAATCATTGTGAACTATCATATTTATTCCCAACAGTTTTCAATTCGTATTTATTCATTATTATTATTAGTGTTTAAACGTTAAAAAAAGCCAGAAGGACTTACCAATTTATAATGAATCGGTAACGCATTATAAATGTATCTTTTTTCTGATTTACATATTAAGAGCATAAGTTTCAAAACTGATGTTTATTCTCCTATATTGCATAAATTGATCCCGCATTTTCTCTTTGAGTTCCCCTTTTCAACTTATTTTGATTCCACTATTTATCTTATTTCGGCGTAAGCTGTATAAAATGGATTTCGACCTATTTCTTGAACCGATGAAACCTTGGTTAACAACCGAAGAGTTCGGAAAAGCAATCGTATTATTGGTTTGCATAAATTATTTTAGGATATTTCATCGTAAAATGGGAGATTCAGGGTGCATATCTTTCTGCATGGTTGTAAATTGGCAAATAACAATTAAATCTACCTATTTAAACATAAAAAAACATCCAGTTGAAAAAGTCAAACATAAAAATAAGCAGTTGAAAAATTCAAACATAATAATAAGCAATTGATAAAATTAACAGTTGTGAACCTTTAAAAACGTAGTTTAGCTTTGTAGCGGACGTCGCAAAACTCGCAGAGTAAAAATTAGCTAACCATATATAGCCATTTAAAGTGAAACGATTTTAGGCTTTTGTGTTACAATCTTTTTGCTTATTTTTTGCTGGAATAATTATTTAATTTTTTTTATATGATATATGATTCAGTTTTGTTATTTTAGTTTTGTCTATAAGGTGGTATTTATTGAATATTAATATTTTCTTAAATTACCCCCTTTAATTTATTCTTATCCAAGTGGAAATATATAAATCTTCCACATACAATATATAATTTTGTGCGTCTGTTCAAGCCGCTTATACATGCTTTGAAAACACTTCCTTTCATTCTTACGCTATCTGGTGAGATGTAAGATTTGAGGTGGCAAAACCTGCTGGCCGGGTAGCAGTTGAAGAGATGTAAGATTTGAGGTGGCGAACCTGCTGGCCGGGTAGCAGTTGAAGAGATGTAAGATTTGAGGTGGCGAACCTGCTGGCCGGGTAGCAGTTGAAGAGATGTAAGATTTGAGGTGGCGAACCTGCTGGCCGGGTAGCAGTTGATGAGATGTAAGATTTGAGGTGGCAAACCTGCTGGCCGGGTAGCAGTTGGTGAGATGTAAGATTTGAGGTGGCGAACCTGCTGGCCGGGTAGCAGTTGATGAGATGTAAGATTTGAGGTGGCGAACCTGCTGGTCGGGTAGCAGTTGAAGAGATGTAAGATTTGAGGTGGCGAACCTGCTGGCCGGGTAGCAGTTGAAGAGATGTAAGATTTGAGGTGGCGAACCTGCTGGCCGGGTAGCAGTTGATGAGATGTAAGATTTGAGGTGGCGAACCTGCTGGCCGGGAAGCAGTTGAAGAGATGTAAGATTTGAGGTGGTGAACCTGCTGGTCGGGTAGCAGTTGAAGAGATGTAAGATTTGAGGTGGCGAACCTGCTGGCCGGGTAGCAGTTGAAGAGATGTAAGATTTGAGGTGGCAAACCTGCTGGCCGGGTAGCAGTTGGTGAGATGTAAGATTTGAGGTGGCAAACCTGCTGGCCGGGTAGCAGTTGGTGAGATGTAAGAGTTGAGGTGGTGAACCTGCTGGCCGGTTAGCAGTTGAAGAAATATGTTTCGTATTTAAGGTACGGTTACTACTGCCCCAAGAAAACATTGCGCTATCTGGTGTGGTGTAGGTGTAACTTGGTAGGATTTATGTTTGAAAAATATTTTTTTAAGCTCAGAGTTGAAAATATAGAAAAAACGATAGGTATGACTTATTCAGTTAGGGAGTTCAGTTTGTTTTATATATTTGATTCTCAAACTAATTAAGCGTTGATTATTTGGGACAATCAACCATTGTTACAATCATTCGCAAATAAGCTTTCATAGCTTTAATTTCTCTAATCATACTACCATGATCGAATCTCACTGAATGAACGTTTTTATGTTTCACTTATATTACATTTTTATCACTTCTTTCTTTCACTTCCTAGTATATTACATCTCATAAATTTAGCGACAAATACGTTTTATAGCATTAATTTAAAACCACAGACCATTTAAAACTTGCCAGAATTATTATGTTAAATATATTATTTGTAACATTTTTTTTTTTTTTTTTTTTTTCTATTACAATTATCACCTATACAACATATATATATATATAATCAACATTTTCTGTTTTCTCCTATTTTGCAATTATTTTCTTTATCAAATATTTTAAATCCGCATTATCTCCTATATTCTGTATTATTACATATACTGAAATCGCATTTATTATCTCTTTTTTGCTTCCACCTTTATTATGTTTTATATATATTAAATACTTTTTTTTTTTTTTTTTTTTTTTGCATTGAATTCTCAGTTTCCTCCTAAATTACATTCACTTAATACACTAGCTTTTTCCTATTTTATATATATTGAGGCCTCATTTTTCATTTTTTCTCCAAATAAAATACATAAATTCCGCATTTCCTACTACATATTTCATTATAAATATATATATATATAAAAGCAAAATAATGTATTATAAGATAACATTGAGACCTGCAAATTAATGTCTTAATGTCTTTTGTAATATTGAGATTTCATTTTATATAAGATATAATCAATCTCTACCCATGTTTTGTACACAGGTTTGGAGTTCAGGTGAAGATTATTCGCACTAGAACGACAAACCTGTGTTTAAATACACAACAATACTCGGGTAGATATAGATTATTTTGAATCTAACACGTTCTTTGTCATTTTTATTTGGACAACTTGCTTAAGACGTAGAAAATGAAAACCAAATTACTTCCCTCCAGCTTGCCGATGGAATTACCGCGTATATACAGATAAAAGTTAAGAAAATCGCACATGATCTGTAAGAAATAAATTCTTAATTTACATGTTTTTGTTATATTTGTTATTCCCTTTGATTTATTTTCATGTTTTATCCATGTAATTAGGAATAACACCTAAAATGAAAATATTCAAATCTGTTATCCACACCATGACGTCATCAAAACTGAAGCGTAAAAACGCTTTACTGCGATGTTTACGTCCAATGATAAATTGTTACGAAGGAGTAAAATGTAATGGCAAGAAATTCACGTGTGAGCGCCCTGCAACCTGTTGTTTTTTTTTTTTTGTTTTTTGTTTTTTTGTTGTTTTTTTTGCGAAATTAGGCACAATCTGTATAGAAGATAAGATGTGTTAAAATAATGATTAGATCATGGAAGTCCAACATACTTAGGCAGATAATAGTCATCTTGGTTAATTATATTTTCAAGCTTGCTGCCAGGCCGTATATTCCCTTTCCAATAGACAGCGTCTCCGTCGGCAAACCACGCCACCATCAAGCCGAATGTTCCCCCAGTTATTATCGTGTGGTTACACCTGGCCAATAACACGAAGTCTTCCTCTGCAGACTCTAGATCGGTGTAAAACACATTGTCCCCCTTTATGTTCTCCTTGCACCAGTCCATATCTTCACTTGCAACGATGAAGTTCACAGGTTTCTTCTGAAATTTGGCCTTGAAATACGCCATAGCGTCCTCAATATAGGTCTTATTAGGAACAATATAACCCATATTTCTATATCTATTTGCAAGTCTGTCGCCACGACGAATGTGAATTGCAACAGTGATGTTTTTATCTGACAGACTTCTTTTAGCAAAATACCTACTTGTCTTCTCCATTAATGACTCTCGAAATGTGAGCTTTTCCCGCAAATAGTTTGAGTTGTTCTGAAAATATTTCCAACTCTGGAAGAGTCCTTTCAATGTCCAGTTATATTCGGGCTTTAGACGCTCAATTATTGAATAGTATCTCTTCGCACATCTTCTTGTCTTCATACTTTGGCTAATGTTTCCAACTGATATCCAACTAAGATCAAAAAGCCGTCCCAGCAAGTCATTCATTGACTTAGCTATAACTGGTGTATAGCATTTCGTTTTGGCCATAGACAGGAGCGTCATCAACTGGTAGAGTTGATTTCCCGTTCTTCCTATACTACTTACCGTCATGAAATGCGTGTTTTTGAAAGTATTTGAACAGCTCGGGAAAACCTGTGATGCAGTCATTGGACTTCGCGGCAGGAATCTTGAAACTGACATATCGGTGGCAAAGTTTGACGTCAGTTTAACACAGAGATACAAACTGATAAGGCACAATGTCAGTGTCAATGACATGAGGTCTGGAAAAAGAAAATGATGCATTGTCATTCTTTATAACCTTTTTCTTGTTTAAAAGGGGGACTAAGTGAAAGGAATAATTATTTTCTTGCCAAAAAAAAATGCGGGAAATTTACACTTTTATTGCATATGTAAATGTTCACAACTGAAAATGAGAATGAACAAAATAGAAAATATTTTAGACTCCAAAAGACTTTACTAGGGATCTAGATCTCTTTCAGAATTTGAAAACACAGTATTTATTAGATGACATATAAGTTTATGTACCCATCCTTCCCGGTATTCCCTGTCCAAATGCGGCTATCGTACAAGAATCGTGGTATCCATTCTTATGTACGTTGTTAGATTAATTTACGAAATTAGCAAAATAGTAACCTTGAAACTTACACTTCCTTTCCATTTTTTGCACCAGAATTTCCAACCTTCAGATACGTGGGTTTGTTCACTGCTGAAAGAGCAAAACAAGTTTAAAAAGCAAAAACAACAACCAAAGGACTTAAACTGCCCGATCATGACATCAATATATTAATGTGTGCATGTAAACATTGGGAAACAATAAAATATGATTCACTTTCATATTTTGTTAACACTCGAGGTAGAGAACCAGAACAAGCAGTCACTTTCTGGTTGGTTGTTTGTTCCTTCCCACAATTCATGTAAATTTTGGGACACCGGCATGTGACGTGTACAAAACAGATAACTTCGGGCTATTTTCCAAATGCAACATGTCCAAAATATCACAAGAATGATAAGGGAATCACAAATCCAGATAAATATTTGGTTGGTAAATATTGCACAGAGCCCTACTGAACCGCTATTTTCACACTTACAAATTCGTCACACATATGTTTGGTACGAATGTATAGATACGAATGTATTTATGAAAAATCTCCTTACTTTTTTCCTTTGCCAATCCCCTACATACACACCAAAGTGGTTTAGAGTTTCTGACTTGCTTCATAGATTCCTAATATTTCAAAGGATAACCTGACTTACAGAGAAGACTTTTCATTATGATCTTTGGATCAAAGGTCACGGTCACAAGAGGTACCTTTTTTAAATTATATGAAAGGTTTATTTTTATAAATCATATGTTTTGATGAAATATTTTGAAATTATATAAAAAATAAGGTTATTGGGAAGTAATTGTGTAGATATCTAATAGAGAATGACTATCCAATTTACTGAATTATTCAATTATTATTATTCATGTATATTTTTTAATTATGAAACAATCACATGTACTTGTATGATGCTCTATTTCTGTAAGTAGGAGTTTATTGTTTTCATTTGTATACATTAAATTGTGGAGGTTAAATATTAGGATAATAGGTTAATGAAAATGCATGTAGACCCTTAAACATATAATATATCATAAATGTATTGAAACATACTGTTTGTAAGGAAGTAAGTGGGGTGGTTCTCCGACGCTACCTAATGCCGGGAACAATAAAATAAACAAAACACTGTAAACATCCGTTTGTTTAAGTGTTGCTGATTGTAGTATGGCTAAATATATGTTTTCATTGTTATTATCAAAAGTTATAGAGAGAAAATATGTATTCATTTACGTAGAAAATGTCTGATAATCTGCAATTTTAATTTATCGAGGAAACCTCGATTATTGTATGTTCGCGAGTTGCGAAGAACAGGATTACAAGTGTCGAAGTTCATAAGATAAAATACAAATAATATACAAATATTGCATCTTTCAAATAATAATAATAATAATAATGATCATTTCTATCCCTAGTCCTTGTCTTCATGCAAACTAAAGGTTTATTTTTTATACATTCAAATCCTTTGTCACTTCCAGTTTTAATAATTACTAGGAATATAATAAGATTCAGTAAACATTATCATATTTATTTGATATCAATTTTTGTTAGAGAGAGAGAGAGAGAGAGAGAGAGAGAGAGTTCTTAGAAGGAACAATGAAATATAAAATCGCAAGTATATATTGAAGTACTGCATACGGATTTTAAGTCCTTTTCATGTTTTGGTTAACCGTGATATTCCGTGGTACTATTGTTTCATGGTACCCAACTCTAGTCATGGTGTCCTTCAACATTTAATATCTTGAAACAAATAAAATTTGGTATCCATTAAAAGGAGATTTTTACCTTTGAGATCATAGGATCACTTGATTTTGTCCGTTCGTCAGTCCACCAATCCGTCCTTCGCATTTCGTGTCCTTTCAATAGTTCAATGATGTATGAATCTGTTTGTGAATAACTTGTTACACGTGTTTACCACATCATGTTGTGTTACGTTCAAGATCTAGACAAAGAACATAAATATCAATAGCAACTATAATTCATGTATTTAGCAGCTGTGTCAAGCCTTTTTCATTGTATGTATCAGACATAGAGCATTGACTATAATGTCTGCATTTTAATTCGATTTTTTTTTCATCCAATTCTTAGTTTATTAATTGTTTACCTTTTATTTCAATAGACACAATAAGGCCCATACATATCGGGAGCATTATCAAGAAAACATATGATTATTTAAAAAAAAAAAATATATTCAAGAAAATATGGGGTGTTCGTACAAAACCTAATTCAGTTTCGCAAAAAATAAACAAATGTATGTGGTGGTATATATATATATATATACTATATATAATAATAAAAAATTTATATATTTTCAATTAACAATAATGATATTATATTCTTGCAATGTCAACACAACAATGAATATACTGCGAGATGTTAACCAAAAATATGCAAATATCTAGTTTTAATCCTAAATTTATGCAAAAACATAATACAAGATACAGGATTTATTTTCTTTTTTTCAATATTGCTTAAATGAATTATGCAAACTCACTATTGCACTCAGTAATTTATAATTGTCATAAATATTACTAACAAATGTTTATTTGAAATTGTTGGGCATATATATATAATGTCTGCAAATATATATATTTCGCCCCGCAATTCGGTAAATGCAGTGTGTGATTTCTGGCTTTATTTATTGGTTATGTTTGATTATGATCAGAAATATAGATTAAATCCAAGGTCAGATATAACAAGTATACCCCATAGAATTTTAACTGATGACATTTGTGCAACAGTATTTATTTCATATTCTCTCATATTGTGGCTATGACCTATTTGTTCTTTCGTAGACGACGCAAACTGACATATCCAGGAGACAGATGCAAGGTTTAGCAAATGACACGCTTCACCAGAAGCAACCATAGCTGACAAAGTTAATGCCCAAAAATCGAGAAACTTATAAAACAACAGTTGACAATACCATTCAAAAATTATTTACATATCAGCTTATGTGTATTTAACCAAATTTAATTCAGCTTTATCAAAAACATTAACAACACAGACTAAGCATTAAAATATGTACAATTTGATTTTCCCAAGGATACTATAAAGAGCGATGTAATTCTGTCTTGCAAGATCGCACAAAATCTAATTAAGGGTTGCGGTTACTGTAAACCATTATATGTGGTGGTATATATGTAATATATATACGCCACATAAATAGGTCCGCAAATTCGTATTTCAAATACGTATAGCACCGTATAACATCGCTTCCAGATGAGTTATAAAGCTGATATTTGGACTGAATGTTAGTCTTTAATAGTTTTTTTTTCAGTCTGTGAGGACGAACGTCATATGACGTCTGTAAGTGTATATGTCATGTAAATAATGTTCACAAATGACCGAAATACTGTCGGTGGGCCGTTAAACCTAGGGTAACAAAGAAACGGAAAAACGTCATAGAGATGTCGGAAGTTGTTGAATGGGGCGACAGGGATGGGTTTTGGAGACGATGTCTCTTACCCATGTAAGAAAGGATCTTGGGCGTTCCGCTGATTTTTATATTTCTGAATATTTCTTTAAAGTTAATTTGAAATGTTTGGTTGATTCAATAATGACTTTAAAAAATACTAGGTAATATTTTGCTGGCATTATAGCATTACCACACATAAAAGCATTTTCGTTTGTTTAATATTATCAGGTGTCGAAAGGTAGTCCCTTAAAAATTAAAACCTCAGGTATGTCATGTAAAAGCCTCAGGTATACCATGTCAACGTGTCCTATCCGAATTTCATCTGCACAGGATGTGTCCTCGGTTTGATTAATCTAGTCATCTAGTTGAACAATTTACAATTTGTAAAAAAACATCAGTATCTGTCGTTTTCTAAGTAAGAGGGAAAAGTATAAGGTAGAGGAAGATAAATGAGATCGAAATAAAAGGGGGAAGAAACAAGAAAGAAAAGGCAAGAAAAGATTAATATAAATTCTGAATATCATATTTTATGTCATTCTGAAATGGATTTTTTTTTTAATTGCGATGCAAGAAAGAAATAGAGAATAAGAAAGAGAGCGACATGGACAAATCACAGGAGAAGGAAAAAGGCAAAAGAGAGAGATACATATTGACAGACGAAAACAGACGAATGGAAAGATAGCGAGAAAGAGAAAGGAGGAACACATCAGCATTAAAACAGCCAAGTCCATGAACTGGTTGCCCGGTGTCAGTATATTATTACTGTGTGGTAGGTATGCCACATGCATGATATCGCAGTGAGCCACTTTTTTTTCCTGTCTCATGGAGACAAAAACACCAAATCATACTGTCATTGCGACGTAAAACCTAACCTAACATACACGTTTTATTACCAACATAGGTAGATGTATTTCTCAAACGTCTTTTACGCGTTTAGGGAATATGTATTACAACGACCATTACTTTGCGCCATAGAGGGTCTTGAAATATATTCGACCCAATCCGACTTATCTTCAGAAAACACCAAAGGGCCGCGTGGGTGAAAACCAGTAATCCTAGTTTCTAGAATACATGATAATACTATATACAAGTTTTCTTACTATATACATGGTGGTGAGAGACATACAAAGATGTAGGTAGGACGTTCTGGATGTTAAACACCGGGGGTCCAGGTGTCACCTGGGACAGCTGGTACAGAGTATTTGAACAAGGTATATTATCCAGCTGTCGACCAATCTTGTTTACTCAAACAATGTTGATCTCGCTCGGTATATAACAGGATATAAAAGTCCCTTATTTGAATTGCAAGTATAAATTAAATCGGGTTTTGCTAATCAAAATCCACAGATCTTAAACCGATACAGACAACATAATACTGTCGACCTATTTGTGCAGGTGGCTGTTGCAGCTTGTCATGCCTCGATGTTTTCGAATCCAGTAATATAAATTGTAACCTTGGGAAAATACAGCCTCATGCATTCTATTTCGAGTAATTCGTATAATAAAATTATGAATATTTACATTGTATATGGAAAAAGGTTTAACTTTAGACAAGGTTAGAATTCTGATTTTATAATAAAATCTACAAAAAGAATCAATTTGAATCGATAGATCGGGGTTATATTGTTTATGTCAATTGTTTCCAAATCAACGTAAAATAAATAAGTTTATCATCTAAATATCATCTGAAAGGTCTTTCAAAGCACTAAAAAGTTTTCTCATGGTGTCTCGATAGAATATCTATCTTTTTTGAGATTTGAGTTTCAGGAAACGGGAAGTTACTTTGTACAATGAGATGCTATGTTGCACTTCCAGTGAAAAAATATGCAAATCGGTCAAAATATAAAGTCTGCAGGGTGTAAAAACCGCTTCTCAATGCATAATTTCTTATTACGGTCAGACGTCGCAAAATACAAAGAAGAACTCTAGACACATATGCTGTCCAATTTTCATGCTCTTAACTCATCACGAGTCTTTGTAACATCTAATTATATTTTAACTTATACGTGAACAAATCAAGTTAATCCCAAAGGGGTTTGGCATGAAAAGGGGGGAGGGGCACAAAATCACGATGTATATTATCCGAACTGCCCGCTGCGGAGCGCGAACCAAATTTGTAGGAATATTTCAACCATGACGTCACATGACGTCGTATGAAGATGAAAATTATTTTATTCAAATGGCCAAAGTCACTCTGCCTACTGTTCAAATTTCATCCTGCTGGCTTATTGGCAACCTGTTTTAAAATGAACCCCAAAAGGTGAAATAATGATAATAAGAAAAAACTTAACAAACCCAAAGAGACAGAAAGCCCTAATAAACATAACACACCCCCTATACGTTTTCCGCAGGTTTGCGGAAGGCCATAATTAGAATAAACATAACAAACCATATACGTTTTTCGCAGGTTTGTGGAAAGCCGTAATAACAAAGGCTACGTTTATTCTTGAATCTTTGTTCGAGAAAACGTGAGCTCTATAATTAAAAGAGACAAGTATTCATGGGGACTAATATTCGTGGATAAAACCCACCACGAAATCGAGGAAAATTTATGATTTTCACAGTATCCGTATCAACTTTCTGGTCCTAGTATAAACAAATTCATCCTTAAATGCAGTTCATTCACTCAACTACTCATCGCAATTCACCATTCAACACGGGAACTCTTTCCTGCGTAAGAACATCCGGATCGTGAAAAACCATCTCAATGACCGCTTTCTTTTCTTTCTTCAATTTGCCCGATGTTCATGTATAATAACTTATCCGAAATACATGAATATCTGCCATGTTTGATGACGTAATCACTTGAAATTTTCAAGACCTTATAAACGTCTTAAGATTCGATATGTTTGAAAATTTAAAGTTCATTGGACAGATCGACGAATTTATATGATTTTATTTTCAATAATTCTTGCTTTAGTATGCATGACGTCATAACCAAGTGACAAAACAAATATTTCTTGCAGTATGCATCACTTCAATTTTAACTCTATCAATTTAGAAGATTTAATTAAGATTGGCTCAACATATATGATGCCAGAGCGAGAGATATCTTAAAAATACGTTTTTGTCTTTTTAATGACGTAATAACCACGTGACTTATGAGAAAATCATTCAGAAATATAATGTAAACCCTTATGCCTATATGCTGTCCACTTTTCATGCTTCTAACGCATCAGGGGGCATTGTAACATTTAAATGTATTTTTATGACCAAAATTTGAAACTAGGTATTGCCATGAAATCTTAATCTTTTCGAATTTCGAAGTTTGATTGCCAAAGTGCACATCTACATCCTATTATACATCTATGAATATATCAAAATAATCCAACCAGAATTGAAGGCTCTAGAGCGCAAACAAATATTTTAAGATGACGTCAAATCTGACATCATTTGACGTCATTGAAAATTGGAGAAAAAATAAAAATTAATAATTTAAACTTTTTCCTGAGGATATTTAATTTTCATGTTACTGGGACATTGGGAACATATTTAAATTAACTCTTGAAGAAGGTTGGAAGAATAAGTATAATAATAATGATAACTTCGTTTATTCTGAGCAAACGATGGGGCTTTCTTCTCTGCAAACCGTATCGAATTTGATCAAATTTATTACTTATCCTGAAGTACATCATCCGTAAAAAAAAATGAAATAAATCCGTCCAGAGTTGACAGCTGCAGAGCACAAACTAATATTGATAGCAGTTGAAATCTATGACGTCAAATGACGTCATTCAAAAATGAAGGTCATAATATTTAAAGGAGACTCAATAGTATTGCTCTATTATATAATTCCATGACGCTGGTTCTTCAAGAAACCCCTTAAAAGGAACATGAGTAATTTTCAGAATTGATGTCCCACAAGGGAATAATCTACCACTAGTCCTCTTTACATGTAAAAGTGATATACAAGGTTCCTTTCCTAACTAATAAATGTTTTCTTCTTTTATTCATATATTTTTTATAAGGAAGTTTAGAACATCTAAATATATAAAAACAGCACATGATATTTATAATATCAAGAAATAAAAGATGGGACATCACGGGGGACCAACTGCAGAGGTACCTGGAAAAATGATTTATTTTCGGAAGTTTTTATTTTCCATGTAAAATTCTTATTTCATGTCATGTTTCATATAGATTCCGATTCCGTTAGTAAGGTCATCAAATTTCCAACATTTTACTCGGTATATGTTTCTACCTATCTGTTACGGCTTTTGAGATATAGACAATTAAACCTCAAGAAAATGACAAAAATCGTCAAAATAAGGTTCAAATAAATTACTACTGCTCGACTGAAATCTTTATAATTGAGTATCATATCATTAAAATCTGAATACCAAGCTATGAATAATGTTCTTAAAATTATTTAAAAAAATAATAGTTTCTTAGAAAAAAGCAATCAAATGATTGGGACCAACTGCAGAAGTGCAGGAAGAACGGTTATAATTATTGCTCATTTTTTACGTAACTTCCTTACATGATGTCCGATTTCAAAAAGCTAGGTACCGTTTAAAAAGTCTTTAGATTTCCAACATTTAACTGGTTTATGTATCCACCTATCTCTAACGGCTTTTCAGATATAGTCAGTTAATTCTCAAGAAACCTGCAAAAAAAATCATTAAATACTACCCGACCATAACATTTTAGTTAATGTTCCGATTATTAAAGTCTACATACCATTTAAAGGGCATTGTATTAAGCTATGAATAATGTTCTGAAATAACTGGCCTGGGCCTCCATTATACAGATATATTAAAAATGTATTTTCAAAAACTAATAGTTTCTTAGAAGAAAAGAACTTTAATAACTGGGACACCCTGCATAAGTGCAAGTGAGAACGGTTTAAACTGGTTCTTTTTTTTCATGTAACTTCATTATATGATGTCCAATTTTTAACATTTCACACGGTATAAATATAAAGGTATCTTTAACAATTTTAGATATGGATTTTATACCTCGAGAAAACAGAAAAAAAATATATGCTTAAACATGTTCATGTTATTTCGTTTGCTCCCTATAATTCTATATATCTTTAAATTTTAAAAACCAATACGACCAACGGTCAGGCATTCTCCTACAAATTTTGTTCATGCACAAATTTACAAAATTCAATATTTGTTAAGATATAAGCAGTTAAATGCACTTGCGGTACCGTCATTGTTTTCCTGCAATAACTCAACTGATTCAATCCCGATCTTCAAAAACTAAATATCATCTGAAATCTATATCTACAAATTACCATCATTGAATATTTATGCAAATAAGCCAAAAACTAAGGCGCACAGTGCTGAAAAAACATGATTTTTTAATTAAAAGTTTGTTAACGCATCATTACGCCATTTGACGTCATGTGACGTAAGGCTTCGTAGAGCTGAAAGAAATTGATAGGACACAAGTTTTGACAAAATATCAAGTTTCTAGCTTATCTGTATGCTTCGTAATACTTATATACAACTCCAGATTCAAAGTTTGTGTAAACATAGAACCTTGGTATTTTCGACTTATGCAAAATGTATATGGTGGTGCAAATCTAGAATGTATTTATAAATTTTGTAAAAATATCATGCTTTTCCGCCCAGAAATGACGGCTAACCTAATATCAATCTCATTTGTTAATCAAAGCGCTGAAGGCACTGAAGTTGTGTTTGTCTCAAGAGGAAGGGGGTTTGACGGGCTGCATCTTAAAAACGCCGTTCGAAGCTAACAAACCTGCTGAGTAACTTAAATCATAGAGTGTTGACGTGTGTGTAAGTGATCATTACATGACCTTTTTTAAACGTCATTCCGTAAAAGTCAGACCATTGAAGAATTATGATAAAAGATGCATCCAAAAATTTCATTTATTTATGTTTTGACATACATTTCATACTTTTAGCTGCGTAATTTTTGTACTTTTAACTTGTAAAACGTGCATATACAGGATTCATATATCATACAAAGTTGTTGTTCTAACTTAATGATTCAGCTTTGAAACAAACGCTATTTAAAATATCTGTATTTGTTTAAAATGAATAACGAACTATACTATAGTTTATTATCGCAATGTTTCGGACATGTAAACATGTTTCAGGTACTCCAATTTTTTGGATATCTTTCACTAGGTCAGCATAACTACTCTTAAAGGGTTGTTTCGCCATTAAAATATATCTATTTGTAGTTAATTTGAGATGAATTCAGTATATTTGACATATTATTGTTTAGCATAAGAAAGTAACCATAGAAACAGCTCATTAAATTATAAATGCACCCGGTACCTATACAGTTTTGTACATTGTTTTGATCAAGCAATCATTAATGAATATTTACAAGAAAAAAATCTGTTCATTCAAAAATGTTTGCATGTGAAGCTATTGTTTCTCTACCGTTTCTATGGAATTGTATCTATTTATATAAAAATGAAATACATGAGGATATTTACGACGTTCACTCAAATAGATTGAAGTTTTATATGTTAAATGTGGGTGCCTTCTATTTGTGTAGTTTTAATATCTGTGTGTCTTCTTTCTTTTTAACAAAAGGTGTATATTTAAGTCATTTACTAATCACGGTTACCATGGATATACAAACGTAGCATAAAAACGATAAAAACGAGCACGGTGACCTGTTCTTTTATCCATTATGTAAAAATCGCAAACTTCTATTAAAAATTAAAACATACGCCATCAAGCTGACTTACTAAATACTCGTACACGTTGCTAAAAGCCACCCGACACATATTCACTCGACAGCGCATACTTAAAGACACTATATTTGTCAGATGGCATACCAATTATGTATATGTGATGGCTTATATAAACAAAACAGACAGAGTAGGATTCCGTCAAAAAGGTTTCATTTTATTTTAAAATATCGTATGTATAATGTCTTTTAGCAGAAATAAAAATAAAATGAAATTTGTTTTTGAATAAAGTTTCATTTAGTTTCATATTTCTCCATTAAATTATCAATTGCCATAACAGAAGACGACAACCATACTAATTCTTACTGTGATTAACCCATATCACAAGATGTTTGGAGGGATTCTCATAGACAAACGAGCTGTAGATATAGTTCATGACCAAGATATTAATGGCTGAATTAATGAAATATTAATCAAGTAGTTATCTTTAAAATTCGTTTTATGATGATTTGAATATGATTGTATTTGCACAGAATGGACCTCTATTGTTTTAAGGTTAACTGTTATTGTAATTGTTTCACAGTTGAATAATGGTGCGCTCATTCAGTCACTGTGAAGTTCGAAGTGTACCTATGTTAGCATGTTAGAAGTTTATCATATATGTTAATTCATATTTTCCTTTAAAATTAACTATTTCATAAATCATAAATTCATATTGTAAAAGGTATATTTAATATATTATCATTATTATGTCGTTCCATTTGATCTTTTATCATTGTTTAAGCACGTTATTCATTATCCATTGATTGTTATAGTTCCAAATTCATGTGAATGATCCACTGATTGTTATATTTCTAAATTCATGTAAATGATCCATTGGTGGCTCATTACCAGCTTCATATTGATCGATCTCTCTATAGGAAAATATCACACACCTGTCCAGATCGGTTCATCTCCATGTTCACATTCCTGCTATGGTATAGATATATAAGTACTATAACATGAACGCTTAAAATAATCAATGATAATAAAACTCAACCCTTATATACCAGCGCATCGTGTTTCCGCATTTCTTTTCAAATAGTCATTTAATGAAGAAAGATAAAATTCTAATTAACACCTATATTTCCAACATTGCAAATGAAGAATCACTGAACGAAGACGTTTTCTGGTAGTTTTCTCCTTTTTTTTTTCTTTCTCAAATCACGTCGCCAAAAGTATTAGTTAAAGGTGTTTCCTACAGTAACAGTGTTTTTTTTTACTTTACACTCAAAGGAATTTCTTAACGTCCACCTATATATTTCGTAGTTTCATAGAGATTGGGTTATGTTTTTTTTTAAAACTATTATTTATTTCAAACAATAATGAGTTATAATGCGACATATTATTTAAGGTGTACGAAACACAATTGACTGGGTACGAGAATCGCATCAGTCTCAATCTGAATCGCTGTATTCGAACTGGTAACTCACTCAAGTCTTTTTGACCAAGGAGTGGTACTAAGGGCTTATGATCGGTCACAATCTTGAAGGCTTTTCCTATCAATAAGTCTTTGTGTTTTTCACACCCATAGGTACCCCGAGAGCTTCTTTCTCTATGGTCAATCAGGTCAAATACCTTTGTTCAGTAGGTGTCAATGACCTCGAAGCATATGAAACTGGTTTTAGCTCCCCATCGTCTTGTTTCTGAAGCACTACATTTCCAGTAGCAAAGCCTGAACTGTCTGTCATAAGAGTAGTCTCCCTGTTTGGATCATACAGTGCCAAAACAGGAGCTTCTGTCAAAACACGTTTGATCTTAATAAAGGCGTTTTGCTGGTCGGTTCCCAATAAAATTGATTTTTGCTGCTCAGAAAATCTTGTATAGGCTTGGAATATTCAGCTAGAAGTGGGGTGAATTTTCCTAGCTGTGTCACCATGCCCATAAAGCTACGTACAGTGTGTACGTTTGTGTTGGGTGGTAAGTCTCGTATAGCCTTGACCTTGTTTGGGTCAGCTGAGATACCATTTTGACCTACTACATGTCCTACAAATTTGACCTGTGTTCTCTTAAACACCCATTTATCTGGGTTAAGGGTCAAACTGGCCTTTTCTAGCTTAGTCAAGACAGTCTCAAGTCTCGAGTCATGCTCTTCATTTGTCCGTCCGTAAACTAGAACGTCGTCAGTCTGGCATATAACTCCTTCTATGCCTTCAAGAATCTGCGACATGCGTTTCTGAAAGTATTCAGAACTGCTGCTAAGCCCCATAGGTAGTCTTTTAAATGCAAACCTACCGAATGGCGTTATGAATGTTGTAAGTAATTGACTCTCAGGTGCAAGATTATCCTGCCAAAATCCACTATTAGCATCTAGTTTGCTAAAATACTTTGCCCCTGCCAGCTGTCTCAAGCTTTGGTCTATAACCGGTAAGGGATAGTTTTCACGACAAACACTCTTATTGAGGGCAACGCATATTCTAACGTTACCATCGGTTTTGGGTACACAGACTATTCCTGCACACCAGTCAGTACTCTGATCAACCTTGAAAATGACCCCTGACTTTTCCATTCTTTCAAGTTCAGCTTTGACCTTTGGAAGCAATGGAATAGGTACACGTCTAGACACGGCTAAAGCATATGGCTGGGCTCCCTCATGTAGGGAAATACGGTACGCCCCATCTAACTGACCTAGCTCCCTTAACAATTTAGGATGGGTGCGCTTAACTGACTCTACTGAGTTTATTTCATTTACGTTAAGTTTGGCCAAATTCAAACTCATAATTGCAGGTCTGCCTAGTAGGCATCGGTCAATGCCACGCACAACAAATATTTCCTCTACTGAGTACATTGTTTCGCTTGATACAGTTTCTGTGAAGAAACCTAAGACATTCAGCTTCTTGTTTCCTGGGCCAAATAGACTTTTATCAGATTTCTTTAATTTTGGCTTTCCTAAAGATAAGTAAATGCTTTCTGGAATGACCGTAACATCAGCACCAGTGTCTATCTTAAAACAGACTAACAATTGTCTCACCTTTAGTTTGGTCGTCCATGGACTGTCTCCTGAGTTGATTGTTCCCAGAAATTCACTTTCTGCAGCAAGTTCGTTTAATATTTTGGTTTTGCAACAAACAGCGAAATTATATTTTTCCCGCACTTCTTACACTTTTTCCCCATTGCTGGACACTTCCCTTGTACATGTAATCTATTGCATCGTGTGCAATGTCTTTGTACTTTAGGATTCGAACTGTTTCGATTTGTCGGTGCTCCGTGTCGTTTCGAAATGTGTTTTGGCCTGGCTCCTCGCTGGACTTCATCCGTCGAATGTTGTTCTGTCTCGTGTTGGATTTTGACCTGACTTTTTACGATTTCACTCTGTCTGGCCATTTGAATGGCCTTTTCAAGTGTGAGCTCAGACTCTAACTGCATTTTCTCTGGCAAATTACTATCTAAAATTCCAAACACAATTCTGTCCCTAATTTGCTCCTTTGTAGTGTTTTCCGGAAAGGCGCAATTGTCGGAAAGTTCATATAGTGATCTTATGAATGATTCGACTGTCTCCCCTTGGCGTTGTCGTCTTCAATGGAACTTAGTTCTTTCATGTATAACGTTAATTTTGGGATTGAAGTGGTCATCAAAATTCTTCAGGACTTTTTCGAATTTCTTTCTGTCGTCGGCCGAAAGTCCGAAAGATTTATTGAATTGTCAGCATCTTTGCCCATTGTATAAATTAACGTTGCCACCTGAATATCCTCATAATCTTTCCTACCATTCATCCCATTTGTTGGGCTGTGTGAAGTCTAACGCCTCTGGTGGTGGTAACTTTGCCATTGTGCTGTATATATGTGCACAATGTCCAAAAATCACAGCTGTATACAATTGAATGTATTCACGCTTTTAAAACAATTAAATGTTTAAATCCAACATTTTTGTTTACAATTTAATGTAAGTCCATTTTGTTTTTGCTTCTGACACCATGTTGTATCAAGATAACCGAACATCACTGTCCGCATGACCATGTGTATTTTACTGTTAAATCATTAATTTTTGTGGGACTATAAATTTTCGTCGATATCATGGAAGGATTTATCCACGAATATTAATCCGCCCGAAAGCTTGTCTCTGATATAGACCTTACGTTTCCTAGAACATAGACCCAACGATTAAACGCACCCACGTAATTCCGTTAGGTACATAAACCACGAAATCAAATGTCAACGAAAATTCATTAAAATTAATATTATTATGTTGAACAAGTCAGATATTATAACACTGTTATATATTGATATCTGACAGTTTTTTCACTTGATGCAACATTTTTTAATTGCGAGACGCTTCATATCTATTCTTTTTTTTAGTCTACCTAGGTGTGTAGATAATACAAGTTTACACGGAGGATGTACATGCATGTATTTAGTTATAAGTTACAAAGACGATAAAATTGATTTTCATTCATTCTGTGGCCGTGTTACACGTTTTGTAAGCCATGAAGACACGTATGATATAAAATACATTAATAGAATAGTTCATCAAGTTTTGATATTTCTCCACATAATGTGTCTTTATTTGTTTATATTCACACTGAGACTTAGTGAAAGTTCATATGGTTAAAATGGTACTTCTCTCTCTCTCTCTTGCGTTTGGCGCTCAAAATACAATTCCAGGGTTTGTTAACCCGTGTGACTAAATCTGGCAACATGCCATTCATCTACGAAATGGTAACACACTGAGCCAGTACTATGCAAAATATTGTTCATGGGACGTAAAACAAGCCAAAACCCGTACATAGCTTATGAATAGGTGTTACTTTAGGTCGTATCTTGATGACAACATTCTATTGTAAATTAAGATCGTCGTGGTCTAGTGGTGATGTATCCGATTGCGGATCCGAAGGTTGTGGGTTCGAGGCCTGTTGGGGAAAGGAATTTTACTTTCCTTTCCACACGCAAAGTACTGGTTCAACTCTTGAGCCGTCGATGGGGATAAGTATTAGTATAAGTTGAAGAAAACACTTTTTCCCTATCGGCATTAAATGAATAAGTTTAAACTGAATTAAACTATTGTACACTTATTTCATTTACTTATTGATTCTTACTATGTTATCAGTTCATACAAGTAATGAAAAGATAAAATAGAGTACTATATCTTCGGTTCGATCTCTGTCCACGACATACCACATTGGAAAAAAAGGGGGTACTTGCATATCTCCCTTCCTTGGTGTTCAGCATATTATGTAAACTCCGCCGCAGTAGTTACCTCCCCTTACAGTTGTCGATAACCACTGCCACCAGAAGTAGATTTCGGCTGATATAAGGCCGGATTTACTTTTTATCACTTATGACTAGTTTTGAATATATCATATCAGTTTCGTTATATTTCACGAAAATAACATTCATGATTTCGAGAAAAGTAAAAAATCAAATCATATAACATTAATTTATAAAATTATAAATGTAGGTCACATGGTTTCAGCTATCATCACGTGACTTGTCTGGTGGCAGTGGTTAAAGTAGCGTAGCTTGACGTAACCGGTGCGCGGAGTTTTGCATAAAATGGTGTTACAGAACTACCCGATTTAGGGAACATCGTACGCTTCATGCTTCCAACTGAATGAAGTACCTGTTTGTACTTTAAACCAAAGCCCGATGAGATATTTTTTCGAATCACATGCTTAACTCGTGAATAACTCAAAGACCCTGCACTCACGTAAAATGGACATAAGCAGATGGAAAAAAGTTTCGCTGTACAAACCTTGCAATTCTCCGAGTATTTGATTTTACACCAGGCTCCAATTTCACCAACAATACTAGAAGCTAAGTAAATTCTTGAACTAGGTAGATACACATACCACCATTACTATTTTATAAAATATTCAAGGACATGACTTATTACCTTACTATCTAAAATTAATAGTAAAGAAATTAAATATTTGGGTATCAGAGAAATAAGACTAATGAAATTTGCACTTAAATATCTAAGTTTTATTTAGCGCAAAGAATTGTTGGTAGAATTCGACCCTGTCCTCGGAAAATCCCAACTTTACTCTATCAAACAACCATTAGCAAAATGTGGTGTACATATTGACTCTAAATGACTGTTGTTTGCAGGTTAGAATCCCTGCTAAGGGCATAGAAGGATATTTTGTACTAACCGTAAAGTGAAGTTTAAAAGAATCAGTATCCCAGTCCAGGTAAACAGTACGTTTAAAAGAAATGAGAGACAATCAATGATTTGGTTCCCATAGGAAATCGATGTCTAGATCTTTAAATTTGTCCGACTTAATTGTCCAATGTAATGCCTGCATTTCGTTAAAAGTTTGAAAAACATTCTGTATAAAATGAAACGTGACATCTTGATATGTAATGTGTGTGATGTGTATGATGCCTACGTGACCAAAGCAGGTTATGGGCGGAGTTCGTTGCGGCGGCGACTGATTGACGTTATGTTTGGCTAGCTCAAAAAATTATAAATGTTCCCAGCAACACTGACTCTAAACCGTATTTAACACATAACTCTCGGTCAAACGGGAGGCGGGTCCACAGTGCGCGGTCAAATGCAAAATATATATATATATCATTTTGTTTTGTCTGTAGAGACTACTTGACTTTACATTTCACATTCAGATCATAAAAAATATCATATATATCAAAATATCATTTTCTGACAGATCTATCCCTTGACAAAAAGGTAATGCGAATCCTGAGTTTCACAGATGGTTTACTGGATTTCAATACACTTGGGTTACATGTATATTCATGTTACATGTATCATGTGACAATCAGGTTTATACAAACTATTGACTTAACTTGACTACTGGAGTTTACCGTCGCTTCGACAGTATTTTAGTTATATAGCGACGTCCAGCTACAAACTATTGTTTGTTTGTTGGATTTAACTTCCCACCGACTGCATTTCAGTCATTTGGAGACGATGTCTACTTGAGACAGATAAACTGCTGCCACACTGCAGTATCACGCCGTAGACATGTGGCATGATGCCACACCCATTCACATTATCCTGACACCTGGCCAACCAGTCCTGCAACTACCCTTATATACCCTTATAAGCAAGGGAGCTATAACAGTACCATTTTTACGACTTTGTTATGTCGCGGCCAGGGATCGAACCCGCAACCTCCCGTTCCCGAGGCGGACGCTCTAACCACTCGGCCACCGGAGACGGTCTACAAACGAGTGATTTATCATCATCAGTTTATACATGTTCAGTGTTTGCTTGATCGTATTTAAATACAGTGAACTATGTAATGTAGACTGACGTCCTTTGTTTTAAACTTAATGTTCCAATACAATTTTATACACGATATTATTTACCCAAATGATGTATTTGGAATTTTATGCAATGCTTTTGAAGAGAAGACTTACAAATTCACTTAGGAGAAATTCGAATCTTCAACAGTAAATTATAACGTTTTCTCCTACCTAAAATATGAATATAAGAAAAAAAATTGATTAAATAATACCGACCCAAAGGTATTAGAGATAAATGAATAAAAAACGAAGAGAATAATTGTTCGTTTTGTAAAGATTTCATCCTCTACAAAATGAACAAATACCATCTTTGTTTTTAATACATCCACCAAAAATGATTTTTTTAGTTTCTGTTGGTAAGAGTAAAATTATACTTCATAATTTTCACTGTGAAATAATCCAATATAATTTTCATTCATGTCGTAGCAATCCACACAATAGCATAAAATAAATTGTTGTTGTGCAAATTAAGGAGACGTTAATATTTGAATGTATATGGTATATTTGTATGTATATATGACATTTGTATGTATATAATATGACATGTGTATGCATATGATATGACATTTGTATGTATATGATATTATATTTGTATGTATATATATGATATTTGTATGTATATGATATGATATTTGTATGTAATATAATGTATGATTGATTTTGTATGTATAATATGCATGTTGTATTGAATTTGTTGTATATATATGATATTTGTATGTATTATGTGATATATTGTATGTATATATATGATATTTGTATGTATATATATGATGCGGATACCCTTTTACAAGATATTTTCATCATGTAAAAACACCTATAATTACGGTGTTTCTTTATATTTTGGCACAGTCTAACCTTATGAGATGATAAATAATAAAGAATAATTATATTATAATTATAAAAATAACTATAGTTACGGCGGTTAAACATTGAATGTTTTAATATATTGGCACAGACCTACCCACGAGAAATAGACAAATAGATCAAGAAAATAAGCGCAAAACCGTCAATGAATGTAACGTGTATCTCGTGAGATTTCTTGTTCTTGTGGTCTTAGAAAATACACATTGTATTTGTGGCTTCACCATGTATGAATATACATGAATAGTTTTCTATGGTAGACTTAGTAAAATATACATAAATAGTATATTTTGACGTCGTTCATTTTAACTTGCTTTCTGCTTGATGACAACGTTTCTGTCCTCCAGTGGCAGTTAACATGTACACATGTTGAAAATACGACACGTTTTTCATGTTCGATTCTTATCCCAATGTCAATGCAACTCATAAATTCAAATTAGATATTATTGCTTCCTGTCAAATATAACTATTCGTCAGATTAGAGTCAAATCGCACCAAAGCACACAACGCTCGAGCGTATAAAAATTCCATAAAAAAAATTAAAGCTACAGCATGAGAAATTACCATTGTGATATTCCCAGGACTACAGGTAGGCGCATTTCTTTTTTAAACCTTGCTTCATTCCAGGTTCCGTCATGATCTTCAAAAATATATATGGTATATACCGGGTTGAGAAGAAGAAGAACATTATAAAAATCGATTATACCAATCCTCTTGAGTCCTATAGAAGAATGATATCATCTCAATTTTCGCGTGTCTCTTTATCTTTACGCCGTGAAATCTACACTTCCTGTCAGACACGCGATGATGTTCTGATACTCGTCGTTGATGCCCGCATGTCTACTGTTGACACTGCAGTCGTCATTTCACTGTTGTGGGTAGAATTATGTCCGTTCCGGAGAAGTCGGTTTCTGATCTTTGTAATCCATTGCTCCAACTCTGCTCGGAACATTTGCCCAGACATTACATATAGGAGGAAATTCACTGAAAAGTTACTGGCCAGCATAATACGCAAAACAGCCAGAATCAAGCAGAAAACTGCGAAATTTCTTGTTCCATTTCTGACAGGGTAACAATTTATGAGGGCAAGAAATATTGAATGTGGTATAGTAGACACCGTAAAGAACACACTAAGCGTCAAAAGAATCTTGAAAGCCATCTGTCTCCTATGGTTTGCCATATTTACAAGGCCATTTGGGGGAGAGACTTTGCGAGCTTGTCGGTACAGAAGGACCCAAGTTGTTACGTTACCGCCGATAATCACTAAAACCAAAACCATGTTTCCCGTGAACACTAAAGGCAGCCAGTGTTTATAGAAAAACAACTCATATTCATCAGAAGAAAATACACAGACCGTAGAGATGTTTGAAGCATTCATGTCGTCTTTGTGTGGATCGGAAGCACGTAGCCGGTGCCCGAACCCTAAATGCAGCGAAAGGAAGACACAGAAGAATAGGAGACTCACGCAAACGATGGAAGCCTTCTTCTGACTAAGCCGGTTTCTGAAGTAGGCGGGAAACAAAGTAACACAGGTTCTCTCGAGCGTCACGGTGCTCAGTAGAGATGCCGAAAAAAGTCCGGACAAGTAGGAAAGCCACGGGGTCATGATGCAGACGATTTTGCTCTCATTCCGAAGGTCGATGCCGACCAAGTGGTACACGGTAGGTCTTAGCAACAGTGTCCATAGTGCGACAGTATCCGACGCCGCCAGGAAAGTCAGGTATGTAGCCGTTGAAAATGTCCGCAAACGAGGTCTTAATAAAATAACAAAACTGGCAACATTTCCGATGGAACCGAGGACTAAAAGCAAGATGGATACAGAAGCCCACAGTTTCTTTGCGATATGACACTCTGGAAAATCGTTGTCCTCGCAAGTAAATATCACTAAGCGATCTTTTATAGAAGCGTTTGTTTTCAGCATGTTTTGTTCCAGTTCAGTGTCTGTTTTGAATAATATCTATCTAGTTCCTCTCTTAGATAGGTGATGTGAACATTCAGAAAAAATGTAAAATGGAAATGTTCTTTTAGTGTTAAAAATTAAGCTACAAAGTTAGTTCATTCTTCAAATTCACTTCGTCTGTTATTAAACCTTCCTATGTCACGCTTTTCAAACACATATCCATCTGGTGTGATCGCCAATGTATCTATTGTAATAAGAAAAAAACTACGGCGGTATCATGGCAACGCACTAGTTACTAATATACGGCATATATCAAATTTCGTTGGAATAGACAGAAAGTTGTTTAATCAGAAGCCTGCTTGATATACTAGGCGGAAAACTAATACACACTAATGAGAAATTCGTTATTCTTGAAAATATGAGAATCGTTAGACAGGAAGAATTAATCCTTTATCTCATGAATATTCATG
>CM037791.1:45698760-45711203 GCA_021229015.1 Solen grandis | reverse complement strand
CGTGGCCGCCGGGAACATAGTGTAAACGCAGCATAACAGAGTACAATACATGGAGACAGTTTGATGAATGAAAATATATTGTAGTAATTATATCAGTTAAGGTTTATATTTACATGCATTAACTGGATATACGATTAAATATGAAGAAGTAATAAACACAGAGAATAGAAAGTAACACATGACAACATTCGTGAATTTAATTAAAATGACAATGATTAGGATATTTTAGAAGAAAGAAACCTGGCTTGAATAAGAAAGAACAAATAGACAATCATAATTTCGAGCAACTTTTTTCTATTAAATAATATTAGAACAGTGTATTAAAGAAACTATGTTACTTAAAAGTTACTGAGCATGACGTGTTAAAGGGATATCGTGTACTTGTTGATAGGCAGACTGTGAAAAAAAAACTTGACGGAAATACATAATTGGAGGATCAGTTTTGGTTTCCATTTCTCCCACAATTAACAATGATCATTTATACGGTTACCGGTACATATACTTCTATATAGGTTCAACACAGTTGATATATTAAGTACGATTTCTTTCCTAATAGAGGAACTTCAAAAAACGTTTCAAATTCCCCAGTGGTAACATGAAAACATGTTTAATTCATTGACAAGACAGTTGAAACATGCCCCACACGGGAATAGAAAACGTTTTCAAGTTCCCGCATTGCGGCATTTGAAAACTTTTTTATGTTCCCAGGAGATGGTTGAATAGGGGGCCACTTGAAATCGTTAGTTGTAACGTTTTCAAGCTCCCCAATTTAAGTTCCCTCATAGAATCTAAAAACGTTTTCATGTTACCCCGTGGGGGTGGGGTGGCTGGAAAACATTTTTACATCCCAGGTAGGGCATTTGAAAATGGGGGGAGGAGTCTCAAAACGTTTTCAATATGCCATGCCCCAGGGAACACAAAATACTTTTTTCATATTCCCGGGGGTAGGTGGCGGGGACTTGAATTTGGGTGTCACTTGAAATCGTTACACCGGGCTACTAGTATCCATCTATCGATATCCCTGGGGAGTCTTTCATTGCACTTATGGAAGACGAGATTATGAAGGCACGGAATTATACCGCCCTCTCAAAGACCATTCTACACCTGGATGCAGTGAAACAATGCGAGGTAAATTTCTTGCACAATGATATAAGCAGAGTCCTTGGCAGAACTCGAACCCGGGACCTCTCGATCCAGAAGCGCATGTCCTCCCAATGGACCACTGCTCTCCCTTCGTATAAGTTACTTTCTTCACAGATCGTAATCAACTTAGTGTTGGCCCCTCCCACCTTCTGCCAGAATCTGTCATGTGACGTTAAAAGTCGCATGTATATATGCAATGGCGGGAAATTTAGCACACGTAACTTAGAATGCTTTTCATGGTAAAGAGCCAAAATAGAACATTCTTCAGGAAATAGTCCGAGTAAAATTCAAATAACAGAGGCTTGTGATTAGCTGGGAGACCACTAGCAAAATAGGCGAACACTTATTTTTAAAAAGTAAATCCCTTTCCGAAATGTTTCTTCTCGAAAGGTAAACTGTATAGATCTTTTTATAGAATATTTATCAAAAAGTCTGAATGATTTCATTAGGCGAAAGTATATCAATTCGCATAGACAAAAACATCAATCATATCAAGAAAGGTATAGTTGCAAAGTCTATAAAATTCTCATGCTTGTGAATCAAATAAATTATTATATGTTAAAATACCTGATCAAAGTGAATAATAAAATTTCCTTTTAACCCTTTCCCTCATAGAGGACACCATGAAAAGACCTATGCGAACAGCATAAAACCAGATCAGCCTGCGAGTAACTCGCAGGCTGATCAGGTTTTTTGCTGTTCGCTGCTCCTCAGTGGTCTGGAAATGAGGATTTTATAATTAAATTTGGTAAGGTTTAACTGTGGTTTTCTGCAGATCAGGCTTTATGTGGTACCTACTGAGGGCGTCAAAATGAGTCTATATGAGGGAAAGGGTTAAAAGGAAGGCTGGCTTGCCCACTTTATAATTAGCCGATCTATCCACAGCATTTGTTGCTCAACCACCGAATGTTTTTGTTAAAGGAGTGGTCCCACTATAATAACCAAGTGCCGTCGAATGGACTAACCGTCAAAGTTTGAATTTAGATTTCAAGCTGCATCTGCTAAAATAAAAACCGAAATGTGAAGGCCAATATGATAATTGTTTAATAATAGTAAATGGTTTTCTTGTCTTTTGTTAATAGTCAATTGCTGATCACAAGGGCTCGATGCATGGCGGCCATATTGAGGTATTGATTGTATGATATCATGATTAAAAGTCCCATTAATATACAGAGCTGACTTGTATTTTCAGTCTAGGGCTTAATCTCGGACATTGAAGGGTCAGATCCTCAGCCCTAGACGGGGACTATGAGTAAATTAAAAACAATATATTAGTAAGACAAAAACAAAATAAAAATAACAACATATGATTATCATATAATAAATAAAAAAGAACATATATTAATAGGGCCATGGACCATACATACAATGAGTACACATAATTAAAATATATCAAACAAAATTGTAAAAACATTTAATGATGTGAACACACATACACATACATGGCATCTAAGGATAAAAAAAAACAGTAAAAAAATAAAGATCATTTCCTTGGATTCAGACGTGCAGGTTATGAAGCATAATTTTTTAACATATCTGTTCAGGTTATTTAAACATAATGACTTTAAAGCAGGCACCAGTACAGTTCATAATCACATACACAGTGATCTATATACCACCAGAAAGACAAACAATTTTACATACTATGCATGAACGCGTTTTGCTTTGAATCTGGTATACTCCAGAGAACACATTTATTGACATCCCGGGGAGAACACTGATCCATGAGTAGCCTTACTTGGAATTTATTTCACTTTTTGGGGGAGGGAAGCCTAGAGATATTGAACATAATAGTTTCAGTAAACCTCCTTTTGTATCTGAGGAACAAATAATATTCTGAAGGTTTAGAATATTCTTATTATATACGTGAACATTTGTTGCAATTAGACCGGTATCAGCATCTGTATTTAATGGTTCCATTGAATCGGTCACCGATTTAGTACACGTGGTAAATAAATTGCTTTTTTGTTCAATTCTCTCACTCTCTGTCTCCCTCTCTTTACCAGTCTGATCGTTTTACATTATTTGTGTATTGCCACTTTTGGGAAGTTTTAATATGATTATATAAACACTTTCTCATATATAGTACATACAAATGAGCACCCACATTTATACATGAGTGTACACAAATACATGTTCATGTTATTTCCTCTCTCCCCCTCTCTCTCTCTCTCTCTCTCTCTCTCTAGCACACACACTCACATACCGAGAGAGAAGCGATTATAATCATTCGAATAACGTCAGATTTATTTTACGATTTTCAGCGACATTTTATTTTAATTTAAAAGTTACTACTGAAATCACGGAGTTCCCTGATTTCCAAATGCACTTTGAGTTCCAAAAGCTGTATGAGCTTCTTCAGCTATCTGAGCTCCCTTATCTCTAAGAGCTCCCTGTGGTGTCGGTGTGTGATGATCATTGCAATGTTTATTCATTTTGTGGCGCTTCAGGTTAAAGGTACTACTTAAAGGTAAAAATTCTTACAGCAGATTTGACACTCCATGGTTAAAGTAGCTCTGACATGTAAACTCCCTTATACGTTTATTTACGATTCGACTGAATAAATGGATAGACTCTAAGTAGATATTTCCATAGATGCCAAAATTATTCAAATCGGTTAACAGCTAAGGGAGCTAGGGATACTATTACGTAGAGTGACGTCATTTCCGGTTTTTATTTATCATGAACGTCCGGTTAAGATTGATTATAGTACATATCTCACTTAACATTGGTTATAAAAACTTTCAAATTGGTTAATAACTAAGGCAGATAGGGTCAATTTTCATAGAATGACGTCACTTCTTGTTTTTATTTATCATGGACTTCCGGTTAAGTGATTTCATTTCATATGTCTCACTTAATTCTTTCCATGGGTACCAACATCATTCGAATCGTCCAAGAATTGACTGAGATAAGACCTATGACATTGTGTCTATTACGGGTAATTCAATAAAATCGATAATTGACAATAATTCTATTGGAAATCAAAACACCAGATTTATTTTGAAGCTATTGACTTTCTGTTTGTATCCTCAAATGACTAAGTGTCAGTGTAAAATGTTGCAAAATATTGATTTCTGTATTTAAAAAATCGATGAATAATGAATAATCAATATCGGATCAACCATCCATGTGTTTGGACTTTATCTATAATAAAATCAAGTCATTAAATAGATTATCTGTAATCAAAAAAGGGAAAATTCTATTTTTTTCTATGTTTCATACTAATATACAAATGAATTATAATTTGGTAAACTGATATAGGTAATGACATTTTTAATTAGCTCTTGAAGAACTCCCTACTGAAACGGTCCCAGCTCTTTCACCTAGTTCTAACAATATGTCGATTGCACACAAACGTGTTTTTATTTAAACTCGAGTGGCCCAACTATATACATTGTACACAATGTTGTTTCAAACTTAGTTCTCACATATCCTAAACAATCTTTTTCACATACATGAGATGATTGGAATGATCTGTCTTTTTGTGAAAGCGAACAGTTTGGATTTTGTTAATTTTATTTTTGTGATAGACAAAATGGATATTTTGTACATTTTGGAAATTGTGTTGTTCCACATTATCTACAAGCGTGTATGTGTGATATAAAATTGGATATTGAGGAAGAAAGGTAGGTGATTTATGAATTAAAAATTTTGCCGTACTTTCTGCTCGGCATGTCCATTTCATTTCCCGAGATAAGCCGACACGATGAACATATTTTTTTTATTAGTATGTGTGTCCCAATACACCTCATTGGTTCATGGAGTTAAACAAATGATTGCTGGTTGTTAACTTGTTTTTGATCGTTTGAATTTTAAATTCAAGGAATGAGACACTTAGAAGAACCGGGTTACTCTGGTTTACTTCAATCGTGCAATATCACGCCTGTTCATGGAATGAAACATTTCATTGGTTGCAATTCTGCATTTCTTTTCTGATTCATTGATTATCTAAGTCATGGTTATTTTAGACAACGTGTATAGACATGTTCAATCATGTTTTATGGCATGAAATAAAGGCATTTCATTGGTTTGTTCAAATTGTAAACCGGTAAATTTTGATTTACTTCAGTTGTACATTGCTAAGATTGAATACATGGAATGTTCCAAAAATTATTACCGGAAATACTATGACCATAAACGGTCACACGTGATACATGAGTGTTTAGGTCACAGAAAGTTTATTTATTCTATGTTTTCACAAAATTGTTTGATATATTTTAATTATATTTATTCATGGTATGTATGGGCCATAATCTTATTAATATATTCTCTTTTTATTTATTGTATGATTATCATATGTTGTTATTTTTATTTTGTTTTTGTCTTACTAATATATTGTTTTTAATTTACTCATTGTCCTCGTATAGGGCTGAGGATCTGACCCTCCAATGTCCGAGATTAAGCTCAAGACTGAATATACAAGTCAGCCCTGTATATTATTGGGACTTTCACTCTTGATATCAATACCATCAATACGACCGCCACACAACCTCATATACATACTACAGATAGACTCGTCTATCAATATACTTCTATCAATACCCTACATACTACAGACTACGTCAGTCAATACCCTAAATACTACAGTCTAGGTCTGTCAATACCCTACATACTACAGACTAGGTCTGTCAATACCCTACATACTACAGACTACGTCTATCAATACCCTACATACTACAGACTACGTCTGTCAATGCCCTACATACTACAGACTACGTCTGTCAATACCCTACATAATACAGACTACGTCTATCAATACCCTACAAACTACAGACTACGTCTATCAATACCCTACATACTACAGACTACGTCTGTCAATACCCTTCATACTACAGTCTTCGTCTATCAATACCCTACATAATACAGACTTCGTCTATTAATACCCTACAAACTACAGACTACGTGTATCAATACCCTACATACTACAGTCTACGTCTAACAATACCCTACATACTACAGACTGCGTCTATCAATACCCTACATACTACAGTCTTCGTCTATCAAAACCCTACATACTACAGTCTTCCTCTATCAATACCCTACATACTACAGACTACGTCTGTCAATACCCTACATACTACAGACTACGTCTGTCAAAACCCTACATACTATAGACTTCGTCTATCAATACCCTACATACTACAGACTTCGTCTATCAATACCCTACAAACTACAGACTACGTCTATCAATACCCTACATACTACAGACTACGTCTATCAATACCCTACATACTACAGACTACGTATATCAATACCTTGCATACTACAGACTACTTCTATCAATACCCTTTATACTACAGACTATGTCTATCGATACCCTGCATACTACAGACTGCGTCTATCAATACCCTACATACTACAGTCTTCGTCTATCAATACCCTACATACTACAGACTTCGTCTATCAATACCCTACATACAACAGACTACGTCTATCAATACCCTACATACTACAGACTACGTCTATCAATACCCTACAAACTACAGACTACGTCTATCAATACCCTACAAACTACAGACTTCGTCTATCAATACCCTACATACTACAGACTACTTCTATCAATACCCTACAAAATACAGACTACGTCTATCAATACCCTGCATACTACAGACTACGTCTATCAATGTCCTACATACTACAGACTACGTCTATCAATACCCTGCATACTACAGACTGCGTCTATCAATACCCTACATACTACAGTCTTCGTCTATCAATACCCTACACACTACAGACTACTTCTATCAATACCCTACAAAATACAGACTACGTCTATCAATACCCTGCATACTACAGACTACGTCTATCAATGTCCTACAAACAACAGACTACGTCCATCAATACCATGCATACTACAGACTGCGTCTATCAATACCCTACATACTACAGTCTTCGTCTATCAATACCCTACATACTACAGACTTCGTCTATAAATACCCTACATACTACAGACTTCGTCTATCAATACCCTACATACTACAGACTACGTCTATCAATACCCTACATATTACAGACTTCGTCTATCAATTCCCTACATACTACAGACTATGTCTATCAATACCCTACAAACTACAGACTACGTCTATCAATACCCTACATACTACAGACTACGTCTATCAATACCCTAAAAACTGCAGATTCATGGTCACCCAATGCAACATTCCGTGATTTTAAGAACAATAGATTGTATGGAATGGTATTAAATTTATACATTAAATTTTAAAACATAGAATTAGAATTTATATTTTCATTCGCCGTCACATGATTGGGCACATTCACTCTTTTCGCATGCGCAAACTTCACAGGATGATACTACACTTTCCCTGTACTGGTGAAGACGCCATGTTGCGGAACGAATCACGTGGAAACAACCTGTTTCGGGGATACCATATTCATACCGTATTCTATATATAACCGATTTCCCCGAATTGGGCGTTTTTGAAAGAAGCGTTATCATCTTGTGCAATGTGAAATGAAGAATGAAAAATAAAAAAAAATATACAGATCATATGTGAGCGAGCCGTTTTAAGATGATTGAGAAAAATGTCAGATCACAAATACTTTCGTTTTGATAATTGATTATTAATCATATTACTCTTTTAATTATCTTTTAAAAGTGATTATCTAATAATCACCACATTAATATCGGGTTAGTAGATTCGATTCAGAACTGGATTGTTTATTTTTCAAGAATGCAGATTAATTTAGATGTTAAGAAAAAGAGTATGGAAAATGCTTTCAGATATATGTTTATTACATATTTGTTAATGATAACATAATTTTGTAGATTCCTGATGGCGATGTATGTGTCAGGAAGAAGAGGCAAACCTCAAGAGGATTGTTGCGACCATTGCCGGATGACCGGACAGTCCGCCACTGCTGTATGTTACTGCCCAACTTGTGATGAATTTCTCTGTTCCCAGTGTAGTATAATCCATGCTGGAGCTAAGTCAACAAAAGGCCATGTAATGCAAGATTTGGATAAGACAGCTACACGTGCACAGTCAGAGGTTACCGTTCCCAAGTGGCAAGAATGTCCGGAACATGCAGGGGAGGCAATCCGATTGTTCTGTAAAACCCACAATGCCTTGTGCTGTTTGATCTGCTTCACAGAGGATCACAAATCATGTCCGGACGCGGAACTGATAAATAAGTTGGCATACAATGTCGAAAAGAGTAAGGAATTCATGTCATTTTAGATGGATCTTAAAAAGGCCGAGAAAGACACATTTACGCAGCGGAGAATCCACAAGGCTAACGAGAAGAAGGTGGAAACTGAGTATAGAAAAGCATTAAAAGAAATTGATGATATAGCTGAAAAGGCACATTTGCGCATTGATAAACTGAAAGAAAACACGACCAAAATAGCTGAACAAATAATGAAAGAAAATAAAGTGAAGCTGGGACAGATAAATGACAATTTGAGAAGATTTGAATCTGATCTCCAAAGCCTTTTAATGGATATTCAATCGGAAGAGAAAACGCAACAACCCGGCCGATTATATATAGCATGGAAAAACTCAGAAAGCAGAATAGAAAAGGCAAAATGCAATATGTCCAAATTAAAAAAGGAGAATTCTATAAAATCCTTAGTACTTGACACTACAGAAGAAATAGACACGCTCCTTAATGCTAATACTGTGTTGGGAACATTTTCTGAAGCACACTTAACATTGAAGTACGTCGGGGAGATCCACGTCAAGTCACCTTCTGATCGGGAGGATTGTGCAATAACTGGAATAGCTCTAGTTTCCCCAAGTCAGATGATCGTGACTGATAGTAAAAATCAAAACGTTAAGGTTATAGACATTAAGGACAAAACAATAGTGCAGACAAGAAAGTGTCCAGAAGATCCACTTGACGTTACACTTCTTAGTAATAAAAAGATAGGCGTTACTCTGTTCGGCGACAGAACAATCCGACTGCTTTCAGCAGATGACAAATGTGTCATGGATCAAGACATCAAGGTTGAAGCGGAGTGTCTGAGTGTCGTACAAGAAAAACAACACGGTCACTTGATCGTTTCGTATCTTAAGAAAGTACAGGTACTGGATATGGCCGGAATGATTGTCAGGGAGATCACCACTGACACCTCTGGAAATCCCCTGTTTAAAATTGCACGTTATCTCGCTCTCAGTCCAGATCACAGCATATTATACGTTTCTGACTTCGAAAGCCACACCGTGACGAGTCTAACACTTGACGGTGACGTAATTTCTGTGTACCGTGACGACCAGTTAAAGAATCCTCGTGGTATCGTTGTTGATGATAATGGCCATGTCCTTGTGAGTTGCGGAAAAACACACACTATACATGTGTTGTCTTCGGAATGTGCGAAACTGAAGATCATTCCCCTCGATCAACAGAATATAAGGCTCCCTTTTGGAATGGCTTTCTGTCCGACAATGAATATACTCTATATGGGTAGTGCCTCTTCTTTGTCGAGCCATCGTAACTTCGTCAAACTGTTCCAAGTGCAGTAAGTACATGTACATACGGTAATATAATTGAATTGATAAGCCTATAGAAGCAATAGTACTGATAATAAGCGTATTCTTAGATGGCAAATTGCCATATGATATTTATTTTGATCTTTGTAAAACAATTTGTCGTATTTCAACTTTCAAACCAGAAAATAGATGGACTTGTTCAGCTTTCAACTAATGGCGCCCTCATATTAGCATGGTAAAGATTCCATGTCGAAGAACGTGTCACATGGTTCCTCAAGCCTCTGTTCCTGGGATACTGTATTCTTTATTAAACCGATTTCCCCAATGTTGGCGTTTAGGAAAAAAGAGTTTTCTCGTGCAATGTGCCCAACACTGTGCCGAGTTTATTTGTAAGGAAACAAAGACTTCACCTTCATTAGTGAGGAAAAGGAAAAGAAGAAAGAAACAACCTTTTTTTTATTTCTGCCGATCATCTGTGAATGAGCTGCTTAAATGAGCCCTAAAGTAAATGTACACCCATAGTGCTTGGTCTGTATATATCATGTATACAAATGTATTAAATATATGTTAAATCTATAAGTTTCATTTAAGGAGTTCTATATCTTACACAGAGAACAATCCCCTTTCCCTATCTTCCCGCATCAATCCACTTATGATATACATGTACTGTCAAACCAGTCTAAAGGCAGCAAGGCAAAGGATGTTGATAAAAGACGTTGCTTAGCTAAAGTTTAATGAAGAATGTAATTTAATGGAAATCTTGCTGCTTATGCATAACATTTTGGCGGCTTTACATTTGACTTATATCGCACCTATTTGTATATAGGTCTCATTCAGTATACCTTTTTTGCATGTACTATTTTTTATATGCATATGTATTAATACGTACTGAATGAATTGTTATCTTATTGTTTTTTTTTTTATATTCTTTCTGGATTTATTAAATTGTAATTGGATTTTTTTTCGTGCACAGTGTGTAAGGATCGATTCATTATAATTTAATACTTTTTCATTTTCTAGTCAAGACGAACGTGTCTGAAAAATGTGTCTAAGCATTTTATTTGCGTTGTTGCGGGAGAAATGATGTTATGAGATAGATTATGATGTCACAATTGATACGTTATGAAGCTTAACATTTCAAACATATTTTCAACATAAAATCATGTATACTACAATTTAAGTTTATAAATACACATCGATTAACTTTCATGTATATTTACTCACAATAGAGGTGATTCATTTTCATATCGTATCATCATAATATATCATAATCAGTGGAATGTTATATGCATAGTATAAAGAAAACACTGCGTCCTTTGATTTTCCTCATTTTATATTCTTTGATTGATTTTTCTTATGTGTATACTGTAATTTTGCTCACATTGTTTATAAGATATGCAGACATGTCAGTATTATCAGTGTTAGTATTTTTTCCTTTTGCTCTTATAAATTTGATTAGTGAAATTCTTCTAGTAGACGTTTAAATGAGGTGTAAATGATGTAAACTTATTATTCAATTGTACAATCCTGTAGAAATTATGAAAACAATCAATTCATCTGGTTCTTGAATAGCTCAAAACTGTATAAAAATTATAGATACCATGCAAACTAGTTTTTGATTAATTCAAACCTGTACATTATGCACCAGGTTAATTTTGTTTATTGAATTGTACAAGCCTGTGAAAAACATTATAGTATTCAGGTAGTCTGATTAATGAATGGGTCGTTTGGTTTATGTTCAATTAAGGTGGATTCAAAAGATTGTATGAATATGCCCCTTATAAATACCATATACTATTTTTTGTTTGTAGGGATGCGTTTCATCAGAAAACGTGCTTAATGTGTGCTTTTGTGATCAGATGTTATTTGACGTTATTGTGTTTCTTTTTTCCTGTATATTTTACCTCGGTTTGGAAAGTAATCGTAGCTTAGATCCCCTGTCCCGAAACAATTAAATTAGTAAAATGGCACTTTATATGCTTTTACATAGTACAGAGCTTACAAGCATCAAATCAAGTAAACCTCCTAGACAAGAATTAAAAGATTCTGAATATTTTACCCTTTAAAGCCCATCATTGTTCTCAATAAATCGTGAAAAATCTCATTTTCATGTCGTAACTGCACAAAGGCACTACCGAAACTGTAATAAATTAAAAGAAAAACATTTTATCATGTATTTCACTAAATGATATATTTTACATTCGTCTTTAGCCTCTGTATCGGTGTCGGGGACAGAAGCTCTTGATAAAAATGTAATTATATATTAATTTATCAAGAAAATTATGGAAAACGCATGGACTCATTTATAGTGTAGGCTAATGTTTGGAAAAGAGCTTTCACTTATCGATTCTCCAGTTTAGCACAAATGATATTTAAGATTGTAATGGAGCACATGTAAGTTTAAAGTGCCTTTTGTTGGTGTATGATTTATTTGTATGTAAAGAAAAATCCTTAAAATTTCTTTAAAAAAATATATTTCATATGTTTTTTCTCTTTTTAACATACAATATGTATTCATTATAATTATACATAGTTTTACTTTATGTATATTTCAACTTTACTCCTGATGTTTAATATATTGCATACATTATGTCGAAGTTTAATGTGATTTTCCTAGCTACAAATTATAAGATGCGCAATTTACAGGGTGTTTCAAAAGCTCTTCAACACTTTCAAACTGTTATATCTTCAACAATTCTAGAGACATGTCAAAACTTTAAAAAGAACTATAATCTAAAGTTCTTTTTCTTTTCTCAATTAAAGCTCGGAAAAAAAACAATGGCGTCATGCGACGTCAATATCGTCACATTATCAAGGTTGTTTATCAACATAGTGATGTTATCCATT
>CM037791.1:45688233-45698660 GCA_021229015.1 Solen grandis | reverse complement strand
AAAAATCCCATTTAAAGACTTGAAATCTCCTCTAAAATCGTAACTTACTTTTTTTAGTACAGATACACATACTACAAATTTTTGCTATTAACTTTTTGTATATTCGTTTTATTTGTGATGAAATAAAATGTTATGTCGCTTGATGAAATATTAAATGATGAAGATGATGGTGATTGTTGTTGTTGTCTTGATGACTAAAGAGAAGGATGCAGTTTCGATGATGATGATGATGATACCTGTCATGATCTGGAATGATCATATCTGATCTGACACACTTTTCTAATTGATTGACCAGTAGTGGTCTCACACCGATAGTGCGTAGGCTACTAGACGTGTAAGTAGACATATATAATACGTAGACGTGAGAGAGGGGGAGGGAAAAAGATAGAAAGAGAGAGAAATGTGGTTGATATGGATTATCAATTTCGTTGATCCCATACATTTATACAATTATTTAAATGAAGGTGCACTCATATTAAAATAATTATAGGGATGATACCTGTCATGGCCTTGCCACATGCAGTTTGATTGAATTGGACACACTTTTCTGATTGATTGACCAGTAGGGGGTCACACACCCCGTATGGTGATAAATAAACAACGCTACTTTAAAAATGCCTAAGCCAATAAGCAAAGTGAGAACGCCAAGTACATACTTACTGACGTACTTATATGATCTGCAAACAAGGTGAAAAAAAAAATGAGTTAAAAAATCCTTATATAAATCATTTATTAGAAAAGCACGGACGGTTAGATATGGCAGATTGTGCGCACCAAAAATATAATTTAAAAAGTTACGTATAATTATCTTTCATTTATGTTTAAATAATTTATCATTAAATAATGTTTATATCAAACACATGTATACTCAAACATAACGTGAACTATCATATTCTATTCAAAACGTTTTTAAATTTAAAAATACAATTATAAGTTAAAGTTATTGGTGTAAATTATTTTAAGTAAAGACATTAAGTCCATAACTTATAAAATGTGAAATACCTATACTATTCATACCGTTTTTTTTGTTGTTTTTTTTAAATAAAGTACAAATCTTTATAAATGCCACTCAACATTAAGTTGAGCTGATATAATACAATACAAATGCATGATTTCATAATGGTATCAAATGACAATGATACAAATTAAATCCTAAACGATTAAAATATATATACCAGATTCTATAATTCGATTATGCATGCATGCATATCTATAATAATAGGCATGTGTCGATCGTTAAAAAGTACTGACACATATGGCACCCGGGACTAATCCCGGGCTACTATAATTTAATACGATAGGGGGTACCGGCGTTTCTAAAGAGGATACCGGTTTTTTCACCAAAACCATCCCGTATACCATATTTTATCTCCCCTCTTCCATTGGCCATTTTTAATTCTCAATGTCTCGAGTAAGTATTTATCATTACATTATCTTTACCTTGCTGATAAATATCTATTTTTAGAGATTTTTAACCCTCAAGGTGTGGTAAATATCTGCTATCATAATATTAGACAGGTTTGATTTGGTTTCAAAAATTTTTCACATGTCCATATTGTGATAACGTCATTTAAAGGGTAAAGGAATTCCAGACAATTCACCCCAATTCCGTTTTCCCCAAAATTTGGGTTTTCACTCCCAATTTTTTCAAAGATCGAGACGTTTCAACCCCGCTTCATATCATACTTGTTATTATGTAATATTATTGTATTTTTTCTAAAAGAAGATGATGCATTATAATATTTAATGTTATGTTTATTTTTAAAAGATTAAATAATATATGTATATGAATAATATTTAAGGGGTTAAAATGGTATCTATTTCATTGTATATAATCACGGACGTATACTACATGTAATGTACATCCATGATGTAATAAATTCCTATTAAATATACCCATTTGATGATGTATAATTATTTTAATGCAAGTATGATCATTTCTAAGCTTTTTTAAAAGGTTTTTGTAAATCTTGAATGAATCAAATATATTTTATGTAAGCCTAAGATGTGTATGTGTGTGTGAAATGAAAATATGATTTTAAAGAAAACAATAAGAATTAACTGGAAATATGTTTATTAAAATATAAAAAAAAAGTAAAACAACACAAATACATATTTACAAGATTAATGTAACAACTGGTTTACGTGTAAAACTCAAATTTCATTTCTTACATGGTTTTATGTTTTTTTGGAATAAAAGGGTCCACTAGACAATTTTTCACACCAAATGCATTGTGTATTGTGCATAGATACATATATACCCTTTTGTATAACCATCTCTATAACATCCTTTCTCTCTTTCTATCTTGTATTTAATGTCAATGCCCCTATCCATTTTTTATGCATTTTTTCTACAAATTTTGAACAATATTTTGTGTAATCTACAATCATTATGGAATCTCTTGCATTTTGTTTCGGCAAGGAGATTGCATACTTATTTGAACATTTTTTATATATTTTTGTATTTATTTTTTTTCTTTATTACATTTATAAAATCTCCATCCATGGTGAAATAAAGAGATCATAATAGGCATTGCAGTTTTACAGAAGAAGATAACAAAGATTTTAAAATCTATTTTCTGCTCCTGAAGTTAGAACTGGTAAACATCAGCAAAATTTTACCATTGCTTGTCTAATTTTAACATATTTTCAGAATATAATATATTTTTTTACTTACTCAAAAATCATGCTTTAAAGAGTTCCAGACCTTAAGGTAATGGTACTATGAGAATGAATGAAAACTGCAGGCTTCAAAGCATCAATTGAAAGGTTAAAACTGGTATATTTTTTAAACTCCTGTGCTATTACTTTTATCAAATAATCAGCTGATTTAATAAGGTGGTGCCGATTCAGCCAATTGTCCAGAGTAAATTTACATTTGGTGCCAAATTTGTTTGGTGTCAGGTGACATAAACCCAATTTTGTCTTGACACCCCTAGAATAAATTAGGGTCTTTTTTAGTATTGAAATATAAAGAGACCATAAATCACTTTTTCTTTATGATTAATCGCTCCTTCATTATGAGGTTCAGGCGAAGGTGCTGGTTAATATATAAACAAACAAATTTGAAAAATTTATATTTCTGCCCAAATATCCTAGTGAATGTACAAGTATGCACAAAAGGGTTTGGGAAATTTAGGGAGGATGGACATAATGAGGGGCACTGTGACAACGCTTTAAAGACTAAAATTATTAGTTTGGTGAGCAGCAGCAGGCAGAATTTTCCCAAATTAGTAATAGTTCTTGGGTAGAAGGAAAAATTAAAATGAGTCTCCAGAAAAAGTTGATATTTGTTGAAAGCAATGTGCACTGCTGTCTAGTTCTAGAATCAGTGGAACAAGTAAATATTCTGGGTAGATAGCTACATAACTATGGACAATTTTGTAAAACTTATAAGACGGGCTCTCTTTTTAAAACTTTTTTTAAAATTAACTCATATTGGTGACAGTTACCTTTATATTTATAGATAATCTCCTGTTCATACATAACACTGTATTAATTTTACATAGAATTATATAGGGAAAACTAGGAAAATCTTCTAAAGAAACCACAAGGTCTGGGGTTAAGATATTTGGTGTGAAACATGGCCTTGTGAAATTTGCCTGATCCAGGGGTCACTTGATTTTATATTGACTCATATTGGCAAAATATTTAAAAATCATATTTCTAAGACAATGCCTGTAGCTTTGCTATTTGGTGTGTGCCATTGCTTAATGGTTTTTTAAACAAAGTTTGTTCAAATAATGGCTCTGTGATCAAATTGGAAACACACCCGATGTTCACTTGTTTTTACATAGATTTATGTACGAGCTATGCCCTTTAAAGATTTGGATCACAAGGTACAATATAGTGTGTGGAATTGAACTTTGATTTTAAACCTTCTTGAATTCTAAAGTTACAATTTTCTTTTTGGTGGTGGAATTGAAATGATCTTCCTATATTTCTGCATGGTTTCTGTATTCAGTAGGACTGTGCTTTAATATAACTTGTACAGGCAATAAAATCAATGTTTCTCAGGTGACGACTTCACTTTAGGCCACCTAGGCCCTCTTGTTTTTTTCTAGTTCACTACACCACTATGTGCTCAAGGTGAGCTATTGTGATCACCCTGCTTCCATCATTGCTTAAAATGACATCTTCTCTGAAACCACCGTGAAAGAGATGAAACTTGGCATAATGATCCTTGAATGCCTTATGGACCTTCACAAAAGCTAAAATAAACTTTGATCCATGAAGAACTTTGGTTTGCTATGGAAACCCAAACCCATTTTATTTAATAGATAATTTAAAAATCATATACTCAAAACTAATGGTCAGAATTTAATTTCTTTTGACATACATAGTCACATCTTGTCATCTATTATAATTTTCTAAAACGAAGTTGATCCTTGAAAAATGAGGCCAAAGAGTTGGCTATTTTCCTTAAAATTTATTACTCTATAAAGACTTTTTTCAAAAATCATCTTCTCTGAAACTAATGGTCAGAATTTAAAGGGACTGCCCCCCCAATGCTATCAAATTACCTTAAAATATATTAACTCATTATCGGACGCAATATTATTAATTTTTTTATTAAGTCTACCAACACCCCAAAAAACACTGATTTTCTTATTATAATCAAATAAAATCATTTCCGATCTTACCAAATAAGGGAGTTTCCCGTTTGAAAATTTAAACTTTGATTTTATTATATGTGCACTTCACATAGATCACATATCGATAATTGCATTGTCAATGAGAGAAGGGGTTCAATTTGAAGGGGACAAAACGGTTTTGGGGTTAACATTTTGCTTTCCAATGATAAAGACATCAATACTGATCATTGTCTATATAAAGGTAAATCTCTTCCCTGCTCCAATTTATTTTAAAGTATAAGCTGTTATCGTTACACTGTGCAATGCCTCTGAGAAAGTCCCCGGGTTTTGGGGAAAATACACTTACTTGCCCAAACCCGGGCTGTCATGCGGCTCCGTTTGTGTTCTTTCTGTCGCCCCATCACGTGACTTGGCCCGCCGATAATTACAAGTTTTGATCATTAGCGTTTCTTGTCTCGCAGCAATGTACACTTTCTGGCCCCTTGCTTTTTTTTTCCCTGTTATAGTGCTGAAATAGTTTGGGGTTGATTAGATGCACATGTGCGAAAGGGGCACTAGCGATGTCACATGATTTTCAGAAATCTAATTTTAAAACTTACTGCGTTTGAAACGCATTAAATTTGCGATAGAAAAAACTGTGAAAACGGCAGTATCTTGGGATTTCTTGGGTAATAAAAGTTATCAGTGATCAAATTTAATGCCTCACATACAATTATAACATTGACTTTATTGAAATTAGAAGTTTTATTTTTTTTCGTCATTTTAGCATCTGAGGGGCAGTCCCTTTAATTTTCATTAATGCAGGGTATTCATTTGGGGAAATAAGGCCATCATGGCTCCCCTCTAGGTTAAATACATGTGACTGAGACAATTTATAAGCCTATGGTTGTATGGAAGATTTTATTTTAAATAAAATTTCCTTAGATATGGACAATATAAGTTCCATTAAGAAACATAGAAGTCTGAGAAACTTTTTTTTCTTAATTTAAATGTATTATTATTTTATTTCAGTATTCATACAAGTTTACCATGTGTGTTCACAGACGAAGTCATGGAAATTAAGAGAAAAGAAGAAACCCTACAGAGTGATTTCTGTGATACTGTTTCAAGGAATAAGTCAACACTCATCCAACACATGCTAATTCACACAGAAGAAAAACCTTACAAATGTTCCTTGTGTATACAGACCTTTAATAATAAGGTGAACTGGAAAAGACACATACAGACACATACAGGAGAAAAACCATACAAGTGTACTGTGTGTGATAATACATTTTGTGATAAGTCAGCCTTGACCAGGCACATACGGACACATACAGGAGAAAAACCATACAAGTGTAGTGTGTGTGATAATGCTTTTAGTTTAAAGTCACACTTGACTAGGCATATGCGGATACATACAGGAGAAAAACCGTACAAGTGTACTGTGTGTGATCATACATTTAGACATAGGTCAGCCTTGATCTTTCACATGCGGATACATACAGGAGAAAAACCATTCAAGTGTACTGTGTGTGATAATGCTTTTAGTTTAAAGTCACACTTGACTAGGCACATGCGTATACATACAGGAGAAAAACCGTATAAGTGTACTGTGTGTGATCATGCATTTAGACAGAAGTCAGCTTTGATTGTTCACATACGGACACATACAGGAGAAAAACCACACAAGTGTACTCTGTGTGATAAAACTTTTAGTGTTAAATCAGGCTTAACCAAGCACATACGAAAACATACAGGAGAGAGACCATACAAGTGTACTATGTGTGGTAATATTTTTAAGGATAAGTCAGCCTTGACCAAGCACATACAGATACATACAGGAGAAAAACCATACAAGTGTACTGTGTGTGATCATACATTTCGATATAAGCCAGTCTTGATCCGTCACATACAGACACATACAGGAGAAAAACCATATAAATGTGCTGTGTGTGATCATTCCTTTTGTGATAAGTCAGCCTTGACCAAGCACACACATATACATACAGAAGAGAAACCATACAAGTGTGCTGTGTGTGATCATACATTTCAATATAAGTCAATCTTGATCCGTCACTTACAGACACATACAGGAGAAAAACCATATAAGTGTGCTGTGTGTGATAATTCCTTTTGTGATAAGTCACAATTGATCATTCACATGCGGATACATACTGGAGAAAAACCATACAAGTGTACTGTGTGTGATCATTCTTTTCGTGATAAGTCAGTCTTGACCAAGCACATACAAATACACACAGGAGAGAAACCATACAAGTGTACTGTTTGTGAGCATATATTTAGTGATATGTCACAATTGACCAATCACATGTGGATGCATACAGGTAAAAAAAATACAAGTCTACTATCTTTTTGCATTTAGTCACAAGTCATACATTATCAGTCTCATGGAAATTCACACTGGAGGAAAACAATACAAAATATAGTGTGTACGAGTTAGTCCCAAGTCAGACTTGACAAAACACAGATGGACTTTTACAGGAGATAAACCATGCAAAAGTATTAAGTGTTTTTGTGACACTGAGGGACTGTGGCAGGGAAGCACCTTTGAAATTAAATTTAGCGATAGGAAAGATTTAAACCATGCCTTTATCAAAAATACATTTTGAGTTGTGAATCAATTTGGGTCCCTTTTTAATTGTCATGGTCCTTTTTCTGTACCAGTTAAGAAAAAAAAAATGCTGAGGAAAAAAAAACATACCAATGTTCTGCATGCAATTATCAGCAATAGTACAACACACAAGGGACATAACAGGAGAAAACACTATAGAATTTTACGTTTTTTTGATATGCTTTTAGTTATAATTAGGGATGGCAATGAATACCTGATTTGGTATTCGAATATTTGGGAAATGTTGCAAGGGAATAAATTTTGGGTCAAATAAGAATCACTTCCCCGCAAAATCCCAAAACTGAATATGCATTCATGCGATAGTTTGAATTCAAACCTTTATATCCATAAAATCTATTTAAAATGTGTGTGGTTTGTGTGTTTGAATGCATCGATGTTCTACATTAATGAATACCATGACATTAATCTTTTACCATGACCCCTTAACCCGTAATAATAATCCACAATTAAGTGTTTTGGTTTTTTTACCACTAATCCATCATGAAGATAATGAAGGGCATAATGAATCTTTTGGGTATCTTAGTTATCTTCGTGAAAGCTCATGAGGGCTGAAATGTAGCAAACCCTTTACACTCTGATTTTGCATAATTTCCATATGTAAAACTTTTGGTTGTGTTTATGAGATATATATTTTCTATTTCGTGGCTACATTGAGTAATATTAATTTGATCCCATGATATTCGCTGAGTTGCTGTCATACCAGAAAAGCTAATTACTCCTTGTGCAGAGAAAAGGAAACGGGAAAGACACCCAAAAAGTTGCATATTCAGCTTGGTTAGATTTGGGCGTTTAAAAACCAGATCAAAAATTGCATACTGACCAGCAATTATCGCCTTGCGCAAAAAATCTTGATGAAGTAGGCTTTTTCAATTAAGCCGCTGAAACTTTGACCTAAGCAAACAAAGGGCCCCCCAAATGAACAATTTTGCAATTGTATATTGCAACAACTGACAACTGCCCCGTGTAAACCCCAAGAACATGCACAATGACACATTAGAACACAGCAATATCCTAATAAGACACCATATACGAAGGCAAATGAAAGATAAAATAAGAAACATACAAGCGTAATTATTTTTTTCACAGAAATAATCTTCCGAATATTTTGATAAAAAAATCCTATTTAATATTCTAAATGAATGCTAATTTCGTTGCCATCCCTAGTGATAATAAATTATAGCTTACTTAAAACAAAAATCATTGGGACCTAGCAATTTATTTTGATATAACCAAATTTTACTTACCTATAACAAAATTTTTGTTATAATGGTTTGCATATAACGAAATTCCATTTTTACATCCTATTCTTCATACACAAAAAAAAAAGGACACTGAATCCCTTTAAAATATTTTTACTTGTCAGGGTTTTCAAAGAAAAAAAGTCTGTGTATTACACTCTAAATGTCGTCGTTGGGTTGGTCGTCCGAAAATTTAAACCTTGGCCTTAACATCTAAACAATAAATCATCTGCCATCAAACTGCATTGCTTTGCATATTACAGTCCCGTTTCACAATATTAACTTAAGAAGCAGTTTGGCGATACATAGTTCTAATATCAGGCACTGAAAGGAAAATAAAATATTTATGTTTTAAAAACAATAACAAAAAAATCAATTATTTGAAAATAACCACTTTTTATAATTTTCATTGAAAATGTGAATTACGGTAGAACCTTGTTAAACGAAGTCCTTTGGACCAAGCTGAAAACTTTGAAATAACGATTTTTTCAGATTAAAAATTGGAAATTTGAGTTTGGGGATCGTGCATGTCCCGCGTTTTCATTGCGGTGCATATTGTGGAAATCGTTATATGCGTGAAACCATCTATTAGGTATACGTATATACATTGCAAGTTATGAAAAGTATGAAAATATATCTGATCTACTTAGATGCTTCTGATGAAGAAAAAATCATTCTACCAAGTCAAACAGTGATACATATTTTTACCGTAATCTTCCCGCTTCAGGTAGCGTCACAGCCAGTGACGAACCCGATGATATGGAATGTACTAAAGATCTGACACCAGGTATCGCGATTCTGCTGCGTGTCAACACGATTAGTAATAATCAACAATTCTGGTGGACACATGTTTGCCCAACCCAATCGCGAAAAAAGGTGTGAAAAACTTGCCTGAGCCATCACTCCAGGTGCCTCTGCAAAATGAACTAAGTTACTGCCCCAGATATGATGATAATAAGGACGTAATTAGTTAACGAAAATTTATGAAATTTGACTTCAAAATTAAAATGAAAAATGTACACGAATTGCGACCTTGGGACCTGGATATTTACTTTGAAATAGTTAAAAGATCGAAATAGTGAAATTCGATTAAACATTTAATTTTAAGTTAAAATAAGAAGGGAAAAAATCGGGACTGAAAATAAACTTCGAAATGGCGAAGAATTGGTTTAATGATGTTCGTTTGGCGAGGTTTACTGTTTATGGATTTCAATATTTTTAGAAGTAGATACTGTTTCTTGATACTGATGAATCATGTTCTATTGAGTTTCATCAAACCGCCCATGGTTAAGGAGATGTCATTTAAAGATACTTCTATTTTAGTTCTGGTGGCCATCTTGTTCAGTGGACTGGGAAAAATTTAAGCATTTTTTTTTATAGAGTATCACCAAAAATCATACTATTGATTTCCTCAAAATCAGCTCAGCAGTATAGAAGATGTTGTTTAAATTTTTTTTTCTTTTTAGTTCATGCGCCATTTTGTTCAGTGGACAGGAACTAAGGAGTTGATAGATTGATTGATAATATTTGATTGAGTCCCAAAATGTAAATTGCGTTTACTTTCCAAGTACAAGTTTAATTCTTATTTTAAGCAAAGTAATATTTGGTTGTGTTTCAAACAATTATTTTTTATCATATATATTCTTAGCAATTTGTTTGCTTTAATTCATTATTTTATTAATTTTATTGGGAAAACAGTGTGTGATTGAAAAATAAGCAGCCAGTGAATCACTTCAAAATATTGCAACCTGAATTTAGTTTTTTTTCTGCATTATACCAGGTTTATTCATATTTATGAAAATATTTGTTTTATGACCCTGTATCGTGGGTGTGTATTGTATTGGCTACAGCTCAAAGGTGCATTGAAACGACCGAGTTACTTACATGCAACCAAGAAAAAGCTGATATGAAAAGAAATTTCTTATAGTTGCAAAAAAGAATATACATGAAAATTTTTAA
>CM037791.1:45638133-45688133 GCA_021229015.1 Solen grandis | reverse complement strand
GTTGTCTACCATGCAAGTATGATACATGCACCCCTAAACATATTAAAGATGTTTAGAATCAATTGCATGCCTGGATACTGAGATATAAGCATGAGAGTATCTTGCATGCAAAACTTTAACCAAAATTTCTAAGTTAAAAAGGGGCCATAATTTGTAATATATTCCATCTAATTTGGTTATCTGATGCCCCTAAACATATTCATTAACTTTCAAGTCAATACCATGAATGATTATTGAGATACAAACTAGATAGATAGTAGCTTGCATGCAAAACTTTAACTAAATTTTCTATTGCATGCAAAACTTTAACCAAAATTTCTAAGTTAAAAAGGGGCCATAATTCATATTAAATTCAGTCAAGAGTTATCTACCTTGGTTGTCTGAAGCCCCTGAACATATTTATAAAGTTTCAAGTCAATACCATAAACGGTTATTGAGATATAAGGTTGATAGTAACTTGCACGCAAAACTTTAACCAAAAGCTGCAACGCCAACGCCGACGCCAGGGTGACTACAATAGCTCTCATATTCTTCGAATAGTCGAGTTAAAAAGGGCATAACTCGTGACCTAACAGGCTGATATCAGCCATAATCGTTCTTGGCCAAGAGATTATAGTAATATACTTTGTCATAGAGTTTGAAGATGATTGTTTAAGAAATGAAGATGCTAGAGTGCAAACAAAGTGAAATCCGGCATTTTTTAATATAAAAAGGGGCATAACTCCTGACCTAACAAGATGATATCAGTCATAATCAACCTTGTCCGAGAGATTATGGTTATTTACATTGTCATAAAGTTTGAAGATGATTGCTAAAGAAACGAAGATGCTAGAGTGCAAATGAAATCTGGCATTATTTAATATTAAAATGGGCATAATTCTTGACCTTATAGGCAATAATCGACAATAGCCAAGATATTATGGCAAAAAACATTGTCATAAAGTTGATGATTGCTAAATATATGAAGATGCTAGGGTGCAAACAAACTGAATATTGGCATTTTTAATATTAAAAAGGGCATAACTCGTGACCTAACAGGCTGATATCAGCCATAATCGAACTTGGCCGTTAGATTATGGTAATTAACAAGACCATAAAGTTTGAAGATGATTGCTTAAGAAATGAAGATGCTAGAGTCCAAACAAAGTGAATTCTGACATTTCTTAATATTAAAAGGGACATAACTCTTGACCTAAGGGGCCGATATCAGCCATAATCTAACTTGTCCGAGATTTTATGGTGATAATTATTGTCATAAAGTTTGAAGATGATTGCTTAGGAAATGGAGACGCTAGAGTGCAAACTAATTGTGGACGAAGAACGACGGACATTCATCGATCCTAGTAGCTCATCCTGAGCACATGTGCTCAGGTGAGCTAAAAATCACTGAACCAGATAATCCCTGCTTTATGCACTTCTACCCGTTATAGTTATGACATTGTAAGTTCCATTCCGAAACTTAGGAGGAGTTGCGTTCTCAAGTTAATATGCTATAGAAGCCAAGTTTCGAAAGGCATATTGCAAAAATCGCTGAACCGGAAAATTTCTGCTTCATGCACATCTACCCATTATAGTTATGACATTGACCAAGTTTCATAAAGATCCATTTAGAAACTTAGGAGGTGTTGCGTTCACAAGGCTGCAATATTATTCAGCCACAGAGAATAAGTTTCAAGGGACGTAACTCGTGAAAAAAATCAATAAACCGGAAAATCGTCGCTTCCTGCACGTCTACACATTATAATAATAACATTGACCAAGTTTTGAAAAGATTCGTACAGAAACGTAGCAGGAGTTGCGTTCACAAGGCTGTTATATTAATCAGCTACGGAGACTATGTTTCAAGGGACATAACTCTCATAATATCAATACACCGGAAAATCGCCGCCTCCTGCATATCTTCCCATTATAGTAATGAAACTGAACAAGTTCTGATACTGTCATAAGTATAGGAGGAGTTGCGTTCACAGGAAACAGACGCACGTATTTACATACGGACGGACAGACGGATATAAGGCCAATATACGACCGCCTCCGGTAGCGTATAAAAACAGGGGGATTTTTTTCTATGAATGAAGTTTTGGGTTTTGGAATATCCGTAACAATGTCTTAATACTGTAAACCCAATTCTTGCATACATTAAAACAATCATCTATAACTTATTTATACAATGCAACAGTTATATTATTGGTGGAGTGCAATACTTTATACCAACATTTAATTATTTTAACTTAACGTGATATATGCATAGGACAACGTCCTACTTCTGCTTATATTCCTAAAGTACTAATACTGGTTCAGATTTTCAAAATAATTATGCAAAATTTCAAAAGAATACGTTCAAGTCCTTTTGATGTTGAAAATCTCCACAGCTAACAAGAGTAGTTAAATATATTGTAGACCCAACGAAAGAATCAGATAGTTGACACAAACAGTTATTCATTAGTACGTATAGTGCTTTGAGTTATTTTCCCGCCACATGTTCAATGTTGTAATGAAAAGGACTCGTATAATTAAAAACTGTGCCAAGATAATTGAAAGTAACTTCTTTCCATTGTATGTCGATTTCTCACTTTGCAAAGCTTACCCATTTACGGAAAACCATATTTTTTTGGTTTTCAAGGTTTTCAACTTCTGAACTACATAATTGACAATAATCAGTCACAGATCTAAGTAAGATTGTAAACAACTAGGAAAATCGTCAAATAAAATCATATCATCGACAAAAGAAGTACAATAAACACATTATCTTTTATACATATACTGGCTGTACAGTTATCTCTAAAGTATAATTCCAGATCATCTAAATAAAACACCAAAATTGGGGAGACGATTTCACGAGCATGAGAAAATATCAAAAAGAAAGCAACATTGCCTTACATATGATTTAACTTGATTATACATATTCTTTTATACGCGTAAAATCTTTCCCTTGAACCCAGATGTGTGCAATTTCTATTTTGACCATCAAAAAACTTCTTTAGTCTATCATTCCAGATACTATGGAAAGGTATATCCGCCAGTTCACTCATTATGTTATTTAATATATAATTTGTATTAATTTTTCAATATTTGATTTTTTCTATTACGTTTGTTGACTAACAGTTTTTGTGTTCAGAATGTTTACTATTATTTTGAATATTAATCGTTTGATAATGAAACTATGGAATTTGTAATACTAAAACAAACAAGAAATTACATGAGGTAACCTGGAGTTAACTGGAATTAATAACCTTGTCATGTATACCTAAATTCTTCTAACATACTAAAGATCACTTTTTGTTAAGGCTTCAACCAATAAACATCTTAAAAAAGAATTTCGTAATGTGTTCATTAAACCCTGCACCGTAAAACATAACATGTGTAAGAAGTGATCAACTAATGGCTATTATTTAAAGAACAATAATATTCAAAAACATCTGGATGTACTTGTATTGAGAATTTATTAACTGTAAAATAATGACTTATTACTTATTACTTATTACCATTGCAAAAGGATGGGAGACTTTTCAGGACAAACACCCAAGATGGACTGGTAGGCTTCAGACTTATCCTGTACATTCAAACGTTTTAAGAAGCATGTCCAATTCATGTTTGGTGGACCACTAAACAGATAATCAGAAGAAGCGAAGTGCATTTACTTCATGCTTGTGGACTAGCAAGAAGTTCGTCAAATATTTTCTACTTGGACAGTGTTTGGTGGTGACAAGAAACTCATTGACACATACTTCCAGCGCTTTGAGGACTATTGCGGGGCCTCCGTGGCCGAGAGGGTAAAGTCGCTGACTTAAGAACTCATTCAGCCCCTCACCGCGTGGGTTAGAAACCCGGTAGGGTCTTCGGATTTTCATGTGAGGAAGCCTTCCAACTGGCTTGCGGTAGGTCGGTGGTTTTACCCGGATGCCTCCGTGCATTCGGTGTCTTCCTCCACCTGTAATTAGCTGGACGTCGTTATATGATTGAAATACTGTCGAAGCGACGGTAAACTCAAATAATCAAATCAAGTCAGGAATATTGCAACCACAAAAGCAACCTAATATATAGAAGGTATTTGTTTAAAACACAAGCAGATGGTGGAAGTTTTGAGCAGTTTGTGACACAGCTTCGAATGCTAATGAATGACTGCGACTTCCCGGCAGATATACACGATGACATGATTCGTGACCGCATTGTGCTTGGTGAAATTAAGTATGTGAGAAACTGATCAGCGAAGGATCAGAGCTGTCGTTGGAGAAATGTATGGACATTGCACGTACATATGAAATATCCTAAGTGCATCTGAATGCGATGGACGCTAAATCAGAGCCAGTGGACTCTGTTATGCCGAATTACGCATATTGTGTCATAAGTGCGGAAATAGCCATGGATCAAGGGAAAAGTGTCCAGCAGATGAACAACAGTGCTAAATACAACCATTTTGCGAAAGTATGCAGGGGACAAGATTCCAAAAGGTAAGCAGCGCACGAGGTATGTACACTGATGATTTCCTTTTAAATTCAGTTGAACATGACCCAATTTTAAATACATGTATCAAGCATTTGTTGAGATTGGACTTTGTAAGCCAAATACTAAAATGAAATTCGAAATCGACAAAGGGGCAAGTGTAAATGTTATTCCAAGGAAATAACTCAGAAATCTTGGAAAATAGGCCCACTCCAGTCAACATACAAACGTATAAAAGCCTATGGCGGCAAATCGCTCAATGCAGAAGGGTTGAAAAATCACCATGTAGTTTTGATAATAAAACTATAAATGCAGTTCTACATTGTATATACTGAGAACTCCTGTCCAATTGTAGGACTAGAAACTTGTGTTAAGCATTATTATATCTTAAAGGAGACAACAACGATGTGCTTATATGTTCTTTCACGCACATAAGTTATTGTATTATGTATAAATGCATGTACCATTGTTGTAGACCAGTCTCTATATACCTAGGACAAAGTATGCCTGTGTTATGTAGAATTACATTATAACCATGAAAGTGTTCGGTTATATTTATACAACAGTGTGTTAGAAGTACTTAAAAATGGATTTACCTTCAAATGTAAATAAAAAGAGATGGATTTAAACATTAAATTGTTTAAAGAAAGTGTGAATACATTCAATTGTATACAGTTGTGATGATTTTCGGACACTGGACACATAAATAGCATAATGGCAAAGTTATCATTATCAGAGACATTCGACTTCATACAGCCCAGCAAATGTGATGAATGGAAAGAAAGATTTCTATTTTACAGAACTGCCTGGAAATAACGCACAGATTATGAAGATATTCTGGTGGCTACGTTTTCTTTTCACAATAGGCAAATATGCTGGCAATTTGATCAAATCTTTTGAACTCTTTTCCGACAACAGAAAGAAATTCAAAAAAGTCCTGGAGAATTTTGATAACCACTTAAACTCCAAAAAGAATGTTTTTCATTAAACAGCAAAATTCTATTCAAGACGACAACGCCAAGGGGAAACAGTCGAATCATTCATTAGATCACTATACGAACATACCAACAAATGTGCCTTTCCGGAAAACACTAATAAGGTGCAAATAAGGAACAGAATTGTAGTTGGAATTTAAGACCGTAATTTGCCTGAGAAAATGCATTTGGAGTCAAAGCTCACACTCGAAAAGGCCATTCAAATGGCCAGACAAAGTGAAATTGTAAAAAGTCAGGTCAAAATCCAACACGAGACCGAAAAACTTTCGACAGATGAAGTCCAGCGTGAAGCCAGACCAAAACACACTTCGAGACAACAGCGCCCACAAATCAAAACAGTTTGAATCCTGAAGTACAGACATTGCACACGGTGTAATAGATTACACGTATAAGGAAGGTGTCCAGCAATTGAGAAAACTGTAAGAAATGTCGGAAAAAAGATCATTTCGCTGTTTGTTGCAAAAACATTAAATGAACTTGCTGCGGAAAGTGAATTTCTTGGAACAATCATCTCAGGAGAAAGATCATGGACAGCCAAACTAAAGAAGAGATAATTGTTAGTCAGTTTTAAGATAGACACTGGCGCTGATGTAACTGTCATTCAGAAAGTATTTACTTACTAGTATATTTAGGAAAGCTAAAATTAAAGAAATCTGATAAAAGTCTATTTGGCCCGGGAAACAAGAAACTGAATGTCTTAGGTTGCTCCCCGAATAAATGCTAAATAACAAAAGACAATAACTCCAAAATAACAAAACAGAGGTGTGGTTCTTGTACACTGCACTTCTCCTCATTGTGATCTATCTACCTAAGATATTTCATGTCGATACCCTTATAGTTTTTTGTGTTGTGTGTTATGACGGACGGACGAACAAACGGACAGGACGGGCAAAGCGGCAACTATATGCTTCGGGGAGCATAAAAAGCTCTCGGAGTTAATTACGGGTGTAAAAAAGCACAAAAACTTATTGATAGGAATACCCTTCAATAAACCCTTAGTACCACTCCTTGGTCAAAAAGACTTGGTGAGTTCAGAATGAGACTGATGTGATTCTCGTACACAATTAGACCTAGTTGGAAATAATGTCAAAGCAAAGGTCAGATAATGTCTGCAAAAAGTTAATAAACTTTACCCAAATTGGGTGGTCTGATTCAAAGCCAAGTGAAGTTTCGAAACTATATTGGAAGTTTCAGACAGAAAGTACTCTGAATAATGGCTTGTTAATGAGAAATGACTAATTATTCCGGCACAAATAAAGACAGAGATTGTGTCTAGGTTACATGAAGCCAATCAGGGTTTCAGTAAATGCAGATGAGTGCGAAAAAATTAGTTGAAAATCTCGTCAAAGCATGTGAGGTTTGCGCGAAAATGCTAAATGAGTTGAGCTAATGATAGCAACACCTTTTCCGGAAAGATGCTGGTCAAAGTTTGGTTCAGAGTTGTTTCAATGGCATGGTTCAACGTATCTGCTTGTGAAAAGATTATTATTCACGCTATATTGAATTATCGAAACTCAGTTCGCTATCATCCGCAGCAGTTGTAAGGCATTTAAAATCTATATTATCGCGCCACGGCCTGTGTGATACTACATTGTATATAGCAACGGGTGGAGGTCCTTAGTACGCTTCAGACACTTTCAACAAGTTTTGTTCTGATTACGATATCAAACACATAACCTCTAGCCCAAGGTACCAAACGTCTGTTGAATCCATGCAATGATTCATACATAGCCATGTTGACTTATCGGACAACGCCATTACAAAATGGGGTGTCGCCTAATCAATTTTTATTAGGTCGGCAAATAAAAAAAAACGTCCTTAACCAACACAAAATCTTGAACTGTTAAAAAAAAAGAAAAAAAAATAGTTGCCATACATACTCCAAGAAAATTTTTGACAGATCTTAACGCTCTCGGTACCTTTCCCCTACTGAGGAAAGGGGACGGGGTGTACATAAAAGATAAGAACACTGAAGGCAAGATTATAAGCGAACATTCACGACCGAGTTCCTTTGTAATAGAAACCCACAAAAGTACAATGTACCTACCGGGATTCGAACCCACGCGCTGAGAGATTTGTAGTCTACGACTGTAACCGCTGGGCTACGGCGGCCCCCACAAAAGTACAATCTCAAGAACCCGAAGACATTTTGTGAAACTGAATAAACAGCTGAATTTTCACAAGGATATTGACATTCCATTCTTATCAGACTAGTCGTCAATGTCTAACGCTGAATCAGGCTAACAAGGGTCTCGAGTCAAAAAAGTGTTTATGTGACGAGGTCTGCGAGAATCTCACAAACACCAGACCGTCTGAACTATTGCTGTTTACAGAATTACATGGGAGATAAACTCAATTACATTATAAGACAAGTGACTTTTATACGACATCCAGTCACATTATATATAAATTATGTCAAATAATTAAATCATGACCAACCTACGGCATCTCGGTTACTGGGTTGACGCTCAAACTGACCTTCTTGTCTATATACTCACTTTACAAAATAAATAGTTTATCTGCATTCATAGTAACGTGCAGCATACTAAGCAATATATGAAGTTGCTTCTAGAATCATACATCCTATTTATGAATCTATCGAGTTAAATCATATTCCTCTATTATATACAATGTTAAATAACTTGTGTGTGGAAGAAATGTCAAAAACTAACCCCTTCGTGAAAAGTGTTAAGCATATACACGGAATACACCAACCAGTAGTCACACCTTATGACGACCAGCAAATATATATTAAGCGATTTGTTGCAAAGGATGGGAGTAGTGTTCTTGAAATTGACAAAACGTACAATCATGGAGATTTTCACGTGACACCCACAGTTTATAAAGATCAGTCCGTCTTACGCTACACACCAATCAGAGCACCAAGACATACACCTCTTTCATGCATGAGATTGCAGATAATTTTACCGATTCCGAATTATGTCAACTTACCATCGGCAGTATCAAATGGTTATCTTTCAAGTCATCCATTAAGGGGTGCTTTCCTGGAAGCAGTCATGTTTTTTGCACAAGACATTTAAAGCTGAATCTGAATAAATACATGGAAGACCAGGTCGGACACAACATATGCGATAGAAATGAAATATTACATTTGGTATTCGATGAAAACGGTGTGAGTGTATGCCGAGACATGGGACACATTGTCGGTTGAAAACAGACCCTGGTATATACCAAAATTTCATAAAATAGATTTATTACATTGTTGGAAAGATACGTCGAAAAATTCTGTTTTAATTTTCAGTCAAATATCTCAATTCGTCTTTCAGGTAAGAAACTCAGTAAAATGTACAACCAGACCATAGTATATGCATTTGGGAGGATATCGTTTTCATCTAAACAAACAATATGCAATCTCAATTATTTGCCAGAACCTTGTATCTAGAGATACAAAACTTATATCACAAATGTATCAGGAACAATTTACAATCATACTGTGATATAAAATGATACTTTTATCTGGTTTGGGGGGATTAAATTTCCTTGTGTGAAAATGTAAAAAGCAGCATGTATCATCTGTAAATGAGACATTAGGAGACTGATAAATGGTCTCTGAGGTGCTAACTGGTGTTGATAACCTGATATACCGTATTTCTCTAGACATTGATTTGTTATTCTGGAATGTGCTATTTTACAGATTATTCGCATTTTTTACACACAACACGTCTACATGTAGTAATAGGAAGGAAATCAAAGGAAAATCAAAGGTGTGTATCTTATTATTTTATACATAATTATATTAATAAACAATTAACTTATCTTATTAAAACATTTGCAGACGGCAGATCCTGCTCAGAGGGCTTCTAGGTAATTTTGTTTGTCTGAATCGATTGATTTATTCTGAAAGTTAAACTCTCTCCTGTAGGTTTACAACATTTTTTTCTAGCGTAGTCAGACGATGATGAAAACCTTGTCTGAATAGCTACTCAAATAGAAAAGCCAGTAATAGAGAATGCAGCAAACACATCACAAACTAATGAAACCACTATGGTGACTTCAGATAGTCATATCATTGAAGAAAAGTATGAATTTGAAAATAATTAGCAAGACTGTAAAACATCTGCAAGAGATAGTGAAGAAATGGAATTCAATGTGAGAACAAGCAAGACACTTAAAACATCCAATCTGAATGCAGACAGGACTGAAACATCTGCAGGAGATAGTGAAAAGACCGAAACCAAGGTGAATGCAGACAGGACTGAAACATCTGCAGGAGATAGTGAAAAGACCGAAAGTGAGGGCAGACAGGACTATGACGCAACTGCTGGAGATAGTGAAAAGACCGAAAGTGAGGGCAGACAGGACTATGACGCAACTGCTGGAGATAGTGAAAAGACCGAAAATGAGAGCAGTCAGGACTGTGTAGATACTGGAGATGGTAAAAAGATGGAACAAATGACAAGACAGAGCAGAGATATATCTGTCAAAGATAGTGAAGAGAATGATTCTAAAAGAAGACAGGACTTTGAAACAACTAACAATGCCCGAGACATTGTAAAGATGGAATGTGAGTGCAACGGTGAAACAACGTCTGATGATAGTGAAAACATGAGTATAAAACCAGACAGGAATGTGAGACAGCTGCGAGAGAAAGTAAAAGGATACTGTTCAGAGAAAACATTAAAACATTGCCAAGCAAAACTGATTATGTTAACTTAAAGATGTTGTTGAAAGTGACAAAAAGAAATGGAAAAATAGAATGAGAAAGGCAATTAGGAAGGAATTAAAATACCTATCAAGTTTTGGTGAGGATGTACCATTAAGTATGTATGCCAAAAAGTTCCACAAACGCATAGTGAGGATCATGCAAAATTTGTACCTGATTCAAAAGGATTGAATTCTACGGATTCTGCATACTCATAAGGCTTCTCTGATACAACCAAGGAGTGCCATAAAAGGAATAAGCATATTTAGAAAGCATTGGACACAACTGTGAGAAAAATTAGAAAACCGAAACAACCACGATCAACAAGCAAAGGAGAATGTCAAGTGGCAAATCTGATAACGATTCTTCTTTGGAAGCTGTTAAGCTTATGAACCATTATAACAAAATTTTGTTATAGGATAAGATAAAATTTGGATATATCAAAACAAATTGCTAGGTCCCAATGATTTTTGTTTTAATTAAGCTATAATATATTATCACATGGCATCGAATATTAGAATATTTGCATTCATTTAGAATATTTAAATAGGATTTTTTTATCATAATATTCGGAAGATTATTTCTGTGAAAAAAATAATTACAGCTTGTATGTTTCTTATTTTATCTTTCATTTGCCCTTCGTATATGTTGTCATTATTAGGATATTGCTGTGTCTACAAGTGTCATATGTGCATGTTCTTGTGGTACACTGGGCAGTTGTCAGTTTGTCTGCAATATACAAATTGTAAAATTGTTCAATGGGGTGGCCATTGTTTGCTTAGGATCAAAGTTCTCAGCGGCTAATTGACAAGCCTACCCTCATCAAGTTGTTTGCGCAAGGCGATAATTGCTGGTCAGTATGCAATTTTTGATCGGGTTGTTAATGACCAATCTAACAAAGCTGAATATGCAACTTTTGGGTGTCTTTCCCGATCCTTTTCTCTGCACAAGGAGTAATTAGCTTTTCTGGTATGACAGCAACTCAGCCGAATATTATGGGATCAAATTAATATTACTCAATGTAGCCACGAAAATAAGAAGATATATATCTCATAACCACAACCAAAAGTTTTACATATGGAAAATATGCAAATCAGAGTGTAAAGGGTTCTGCTACATTTCAGACCTCATGAGCTTTCACGAAGATAACTAAGATATCCTAAAGATTTCATTATGACCTTTATTATCTTCATGATGGATTAGTGGTCAAAACCATAACACTTAATTGTGGATTATTAACATTATTACGGGTAAAGGGGTCATTGGTATAAGATTAATGTCATGGTATTCATTAATGTAGAACATCAATGCATTCAAACACACACACATTTAAATAAATTTCATGGGTATAAAGGTGAATTCAAACTATCGCAAGATTGCATATTCAGTTTTGGGATATTGCAGCGGATGTGATTCTTATTTTGATCCAAATTTTCCCTTGCAACGCTTACCAAATATTCGAATAACAAATCAGGTATTTGTTGCCATCCCTAATTCTAACTAAAAGCATATCCAAACACAGTATAATTCACCAGTGTGTCTCCTGTATATGTCCCTTGTGTGTTGTACTATTGCTGATAATTGCATGCAGAACAATTGGTATGCTTTTTTTTTCCTCCTCTGCAATTTTTTTCCTTCTATAACTGGTACAGTAAAAGGACCCATGCACAATTAAGAAGGGACCCAAATTGATTCACAACTCAAAAACGTATTTTTGATAAAGGCATGGTTTAAATCCTTCCTACTCAGCTGAATTAATTTCAAGGTGCTTCCCTGCCACAGTACCTCAGTGTCACAAAAACACTTAATACTTTTGCATGGTTTATCTCCTGTAAAAGTCCATCTGTGTTTTGTCAAGTCTAACTTGGGACCAAACCGTACACACTATATTTTGTATTGTTTTTCTCCAGTGTGAATTCCATGAGACTGATAATGAATGACTTGTGACTAAATGCAAAAAGATAGTAGACTTGGTTTTTTTTTTAACCCGTATGCATCCACATGTGATTGGTCAATTGTGACATATCACTAAATATATGCTCACACACAGCACACTTATATGGTTTTTCTCCTGTATGTGCCTGTAAGTGACGGATCAAGATTATCACACACTTTTTTGTGGGTCAATTGACTTATCACAAAAGGAATGATCACACACAGCACATTTTATGGTTTTTCGGTCAAGTGCTTATAAAATGATGATCACACACAGACACTTGTATGGTTTTCTCCTGTATGTTCGCATGTGCCTAGTCAAGTGTGACTTTAAACTAAACGCATTATCACACACAGTACACTTGTATGGTTTTTCTCCTGTATGTGTCCGTATGTGCTTGGTCAAGTCTGACTTATCACTAAATGTATGATCACACACAGTACACTTGTATGGTTTTTCTCCTGTATGTGTCGTATGTGTCTTTTCCAGTTACTTATATTAAAGGTTACACGGAACATTTGTAAGGTTTTTCTCTTGAATAATTAATTTCCACTCTATGTTTCTTAATGGAAACTTATATTGTCACATATCTAAGAAATTTATATTAAGATAAAAACTTCCATACAACCATAGGTTTATAAATTGTATCATTCACATGTATTTAACCTAGAGGAGAGCCATGATGGCCTTATTTCCTCAAATGAATACCACTGCATTAATGAAATTAAAGGGACTGCCCCTCAGATGCTAAAATGACGATAAAAAAATAAAACTTCTAATTTCAATAAAGTCAATGTTATAATTGTATGTGAGGCATTAAATTCTGATCACTGATAACTTTTATTACCCAAGAAATCCCAAGATACTGCCGTTTTCACAGATTTTTCTATCGCAAATTTTAATGTGTTACAAACGCAGTAAGTTTTAAAATTAGATTTCTGAAAAATCATGTGACATCGCTAGTGCCCGTTTCGCACATGTGCATCTAATCATTTAAAGCTATTTCAAGCACTATAACAGGGCAAAAAAAAAAGCAAGCGCCAGAAAGTGTACATTTGCTGCGAGACAGAAACGCTAATGATCAAAACTTGTAATTATCGGCGACCAAGTCACGCGATGGGGCGACAGAAAGAACACAATCGGAGCCGACATGACAGCCTGGTTGGACAAGTAAGTGTATTTTCCAAACCTGGGGACTTTATCAGAGGCATTGCACAGTGTAACGATAACAGCTTAATACTTTAAAATAACTTGGAGACAGATAAGAGATTTAACCTTTATATAGACAATGATCAGTATTGATGTCTTTATCATTGGAAATCAAGATGTTAACCCCAAAACCGTTTTGTCCCATTCAAATTCGACCCCTTCTCTCATTGACAATGCATTTATCGATCATGTGATCTATGTGAAGTGCACATATAATGAAATCAAAGATTTATTTACAAACGGGAAACTCCCTTATTTGGTAAGATCGGAAATGATTTTATTTGATTATAATAAGAAAATCAGTGTTTTTCTGGCTGTTGGTAGACTTAATAACAAAATTAATAATATTGACGTCCGATAATGAGTTAATATATTTTTAAGGTAATTTTGATAGCATCTGGGAGGCAGTCCCTTTAAATTCTGACCATTAGTTTCAGAGAAGATGATTTTTGAAAATGTCTTTATAGAGTATAATTATAAGGAAACTAGCCAACTCTTTGGGCCTCATTTTTCAAGGATCAACTTCGTTTTAGAAATTATAATAGATGACAATGATGTGACTATGTATGTCAAAAGAAATTAAATTCTGACCATTAGTTTCTGAGTATATGATTTTTAAATTATCTATTAAATAAAATGGTGTTGGTTGCCATAGCAACCAAAGTTCTTCATGGATCAAGTTTATTTTAGCTTTTGTGAAGGTCCATAAGGCATTCAAGGATCATTAATGCCAAGTTTCATCTTCTACACAGTGGTTTCAGAGAAGATGTCATTTTAAGCAATGATGGAAGCAGGGTGATCACAATAGCTCACCTTGAGCACATAGTGGTGTAGTGAACTAGAAAAAACAAGAGGGCCTAGGTGGCCCTAAAGTGAAGTCGCTCACCTGAGAAACATTGATTTTATTGCCTGTACAAGTTATATTAAAGCACAGTCCTACTGAATACAGAAACCATGCAGAAATATAGGAAGATCATTTCAATTCCACACACCAAAAAGAACTTGTAACTTTAGAATTCAAGAAGGTCAAAATTAAAGTTCAATTCCACACACTATATTGTACCTTGTGATCCAAATCTGAAGGTCATAGCTCTGTACATAAATCTATGTAAAAACAAGTGAACATCGGGTGTGTCCAATTTTGATCACAGAGCCATTATTTGAACAAACTTTGTTAAAAACCATTAAGCAATGGCACACACCAAATAGCAAAGCTACAGGCATTGTCTTAGAAATATGATTTTTAAATATTTTTGCCAATATGAGTCAATATAAAATCAAGTGACCCCTGGATCAGGCAAATTTCACAAGGCCATGTTACACACCAAATATCTTAACCCCAGACCTTGTGGTTTCTGAGAAGATTTTCCTAGTTTTCCCTATATAAGTCTATGTAAAATTAATACAGTGTTATGTATGAACAGGAGATATTCTATAAATATAAAGGTAACTGTCACCAATATGAGTTAATTTTAAACAAGAAATATCTTTAAAAAAAGATATTCGGCGTAAAATGGAAAACAAACTGAACTCCTACAATCTAATAATAGACTGTATTTCCGGGAACCCAGATGTATTCTCAAAATAGTGATCATGCAGTCTATTTATATACATTCTGTACACACTGACATGGTTAAGTTTACTTATTACAAAAAGGGGTCAAAGGTATGTTATTGTATATGTAAGATTCATAATGTTTGTTGGTTAGATCCGTATTGATAAAGTAAGACCCCCTAATTGATAGGAAAGTATGTGCTAATTATAATATATGGGTTAACTTCCACCTCCTCCGCATACTACATGATCAGCAGGTTAAAGTGGGCGAGTCCACTTCTGCAGATTTGCAGGGGGGATTTTGGTCTAAAAATAAACATCGAAATCGATTTTATACAGCTACGCCGAAAAAAGTTTGAAGAATGAGAGCCCGTCTTATAATGTTTTACAAAATTGTCCATAGTTATGTAGCTATCTACCCAGAATATTTACTTGTTCCCACTGATTCTAGAACTAGACAGCAGTGCACATTGCTTTCAACAAATATCAACTTTATCTGGAGACTCATATAAATATTCCTTCTACCCAAGAACTATTACTAATGGAACATTCTGCCTGCTGCTGCTCACCAAGCTAATACATTTGATGTCTTTAAAGCCGTTGTCACAGTGCCCATCATTATGTACATCACTCCCTAAATTTCCAACCTCTGTGCATACTTGTAACATTTCACTAGGATATTATGTGCAGAAATATAAATATACACATCTTGTTTGTTTATATACTTAACCAGCACCTTCGCATGAACCTCAATAATGAAGGAGCGATTAATCCATAAAGAAAAAGTAGATTTATGGTCTCTTTATATTTCAATACTAAAGAGACCCTAATTTATTCTAGGGGTGTCAAGACAAAATTGGCGTCTATGTCACCTGACACCAAACAATTTGGCTCCAAATGTAAATTTACTCTGGACAATTGGCTGAATCGGCACCACCTTATTAAATCAGCTAATTATTTGATAAATGAAATAGCACAGGAGTTTAAAAAATATACCAGTTTTAACCTTTCAATTGATGCTTTGAAGTCCTGCAGTTTTCCATTCATTCTCATAGTACCATTACCTTAAGGTTCTGGAACTCTAATGCATGATATTTTGAGTAAGTAAAAAAATATATTCTGAAAATATGTTACATTAGACAAGCAATGGTAAAGTTTTGCTGATGTTTACCAGTTCTAACTTCAGGAGCAGAAAATAGATTTTAAAATCTTTGATTATCTTCTTCTGTAAAACTGCAGGGTCTATTATGATCTCTTTATTTCCACCATGGATGGAGATTTTATAGATGTAATAAAGAAACAAATAAATACAAAAATATATACAAAAATGTTCAAATGACATATGCAATCTCCTTACCGAAACAAAATGCAAGAGATTCCATAATGATTGTAGATCTACACAAAATATTGTTCAAAATTTTGTAGAAAAAATGCATAAAAAATGGATAAGGACATTGACATTAAATACAAGATAGAAAGAGAGAAAGGATGTTATAGAGATGGTTATACAAAAAGAGTATATATGTATCTATGCACCATGCATTTGGTGTGTAACATTGTCTAGTGGACTTTGTATTCCAATAAACATAAAGCCATGTAAGAAATGAAAATTTGAGTTTTACACGTAAATCCAGTTGTTACATTAATCTTGTAAATATGTATTTGTGTTGTTTTACTTTTTATTATATTTTAATAAACATATTTCCAGTTAATTCTTATTGTTTTCTTTATATCATATTTTCATTTCACACACACATACACACCTTAGGCTTACATAATATATTTGATTCATTCAAGATTTACAAAATCCTTAAAAATGCTTAGAAATGATCATACTTGCATTAACATAATTACACATCATTAAATGGTATGTTTAATAGGAATTTTATTACATCATGGATGTACATTACATCTAGTATATGTCCGTGATTATATACAATGAAAAAGATACCATTTTACCTCTTAAATATATATATCGATATTATGTAAAAGTAACAGTAATCTTAAAACTAAACACAGGGCTCTCCTTTGACCCGAGCTCCCGGGTTTTGACCCGGGAGATTTCCCAATGACACTTTTTTGACCTTGGGTAAAATTGTACCAAGCATCATTTTGACCCGAGGCAATAACAGCTGGTGCGTCAAATCACCAGATTAGTTGGTCATAAAAGTACCACCTCTAACAAATTACATGATCAATGAGTGCAACTGACCCTCCATTGATTCGCTATCACTGTCAGTTACTCTAATTAGCCTAATAAATTATCGTATTTCTTCGGCAATCTTCATATACATGACTGAATGTAATTGCTGATTGTGTAACCAACGTAATTATAAATTCACATATAGCGTCGGCAATCTTCATGTACTCTCAATGGTCAACTACACAGTACTGTACTGTACAGGTACTGCACAAGGTTGCTGGATCCCATTTTTACGATGTGTAAAAACATCACAGGCGAGGAACCATGGCTAAATGTTTTTACTTCCTATGGCTGTTACTCAGGTTAATTACCGATCGGAATCGGCTGAAAATTTTATAGCTTGATAACAACAAATAGTTTAATGACAATAATTTAACCATGCTGGTTTAGATAGAAGGTGTGATGATTGTAATAAATAGGTATGATCAGTCTGTCAACTTAATAATGTGGGACCAAAACCGAAAGTAGATCGACCCATACAGAATAAAACAAGGTTAAAAATGAAGGTTAGTAAAACACTTATGTTTTTCCATAGCTGATTTTGGCAATTATGTTTTAATTAATATGCCTGAATATTTCATCTATGTAATAATGAAAGTTAATATTGTTATGATATTGGTCAGGTCCATTTTTTTAATTAACAAATGTCATCTTTTAATTGTTTTCTACTTTAAAAGGTAGCTCTAATCTCAAAAAGAATATTGCAGCTGTCATTTTCTTTCTACATTATGGGTATTACTTTTTTTTCTTTTTTGGATAAAACATAGAAATACTAGAATGTACAAATTAAATTATCCTGTTCACATTCAAGATTGACAACAGTACATTACGATGACTTTTGACTGTTCCATGATAAAAATGCAGTTTCTTGGGAATGGGACAGAATATAATACTTATTTTCATTTGTTATTTTTTTGTTGTTGACTATTTTCAGGAGGTTGTGTTTCATTGTGAAGAATAACCTGTCATAGATGGCCCAGAATGAACTCTATCACCATTCAGCAGGAGAAAGGGAGATACCTTCCTAGAGGATAAAATACACCATTGTCCAGATATTTATTCTTGTGTTTTGTAAACAAAATTGTAGAAATAAATTTAATTTTCATTTTGTTTTGGATTTCTTTTAGTCAGAACAGTTCTTGCAAATATGTACATTCAATAAACAATTATTATACAACACATACAAACTTTATTAATCTAAATATGTATATCACTACATGTAAAATCTGTGACACACTACGAACCAAGCGAAATATTGCAAGTTTCATTTGACTCTTAAAATTTGTTTTTGACTCTTGAAAATTTGACCCAAAGAGTCAATGACTCTTGGGTTTCAAAGACTAAGGAGAGCCCTGTAAACATATAACATGCATAATGTATAATGCATTATCTTCTTTTAGAAAAAAATAAAATAATATACATATTAACAAGTATGATAAAAAGTGAGGTTTCAACGTCTCGATCTTTGAAAATTGGGAGTGAAACAACTTGGGAGGAAACGGATTGGGGTGAATCGTCTGGAATTCCTTTTACCTTAAGTGACGTTATCACAATGAATCCGGGTCAACTCGGCCTAATTACCAACTCGGCCCGGTCCAAGTCGGCCTTCTAACCAGATCGGCCTGGTCCAACTCGGCCTAATATGATTATTATTATGATGTGTACCATGATTACTGAGTTTTATATATTGAATAACTCTATAGTTGTGTTACTCAATATTATTTTTATTTCAGATGCGCAAATTAACTGCATAATTCAAACACACACAACACATTCAATCACATATGCACACATACATGTAGGGATATAAAACAAATCAAAGAAATAGTAGAATTCATTTTTATTTGTACATCTGTGTAGATAACGATTGAACGACCAAACAATGATATACACGTATACAGAACAAACAATACAGAGAACAAAAATAAAGTTTTAACTACACAAAAATGAAATCAATATTATTATACACAACGACAAAACAATAATATATACACTATTTACAAGAAATGTTGTTGTTATTTTTTCGTCTTTAAATGTGTGACTTGACATATAATTTTATCCTTTCTAATTAGCATTTGTTTGAGTTTAATGAAACCGAAGATAATCCGCTTAAGTTTTCGTTTGAACATTAAGATACAACAAAATCAAACACGTTTGAAGTATATTTCAAAGGGATACCATTTTAATCATCATAAAAGTGGTAACTTAATTTGCTATTTCTTTTGAAGTTTAACATATTTTGATTAATAACTGTGTTACTCTTTTATCATTTTTAACACCTTTATTATTCGTTGAGAAATTAAAGGATGTTTGTCTCAAGTAGGTGTTACCGGGAACACCTTGTATCGTTATTCATAGTAGGCCGACTTGGACCAGGCCGACTTGGACCGGGCCGAGTTGGTTTTTAGGCCGAGTTGACCCGACACCATCACAATATGGACATGCGAAATTTATGAAACCAAAATCAAACCCTGCATAATATTGTTATAGCAGATATTTACCACACCTTGAGGAATAAACAGCTCTAAAAATAGATATTTATCAGCAAGGTAAAGACAATGTAAAGATAAATACTTACTCGAGACATATAGCAATTACAAATGGCCAATGGAAGAGGGGAGATAACTATGGTATACGGATGGTATGGTGAAAAAGCCGGTATCCTCTTTAGAAACGCCGGTACCGGTATCGTATTAAACATATAGTAGCCCGGTATTAATCCGGCTGCCATATGTGTCAGTACATATTAACGATCGACACATGCCTATTATTATAGATATGCATGCATGCATAATCGAATCATAGAATCTGGTATATATATTTTAATCGTTTGTAATTTAGCATTAATTTATTTTATCAATTAGTGGCATTTATAAAGATTTGTACTTTAATTTAAATAAAAAAAAAAACAAAAAAAAAAAAAACGGTATGAATAGTATAGGTATTTCACATTTTATAAGTTATGGGCTAAATTAATTAATGAATATAATTTACACCAATAAGTTTAACTAATGATTATATTTTTAAATTTAAAAAACGTTATGAATAGAATATGGTATTTCACGTTATGTTTGAGTATACATGTGTTTGATATAAACATTATTTAATAATAAATTATTTAAGCATAAATGAAAGATTATAATACGAAACTTTTTAAAATATATTTTTGGTGCGCACAATCTGCCATATCTAACCGTCCGTGCTTTTATAATAAATGATTTATATAAGGATTTTTTAACTCATTTTTTTTCACCTTGTTTGCAGATCATATAAGTACGTCAGTAAGTATGTACTTGGCGTTCTCACTTTGCTTATTGGCTTAGGCATTTTTAAAGTAGTGGTGTTTATTTATCACCATACGGGGTGTGTGACCCCCTACTGGTCAATCAATCAGAAAAGTGTGTCCAATTCAATCAAACTGCATGTGGCAAGGCCATGACAGGTATCATCCCTATAATTATTTTAATATGAGTGCACCTTCATTTAAATAATTGTATAAATGTATGGGATCAACGAAATTGATAATCCATATCAACCACATTTCTCTCTCTCTTTCTATCTTTTTCCCTCCCCCTCTCTCACGTCTACGTATTATATATGTCTACTTACACGTCTAGTAGCCTACGCATTATCGGTGTGAGCCCCCTACTGGTCAATCAATTAGAAAAGTGTGTCAGATCAGATATGATCATTCCAGATCATGACAGGTATCATCATAATCATCATCATCGAAACTGCATCATTCTCTTTAGTCATCAAGACAACAACAACAATCACCATCATCTTCATCATCAAGAGACATAACATTTTATTTCATCACAAATAAATACAGACATATACATAAAGTTTAATAGCAAATATTTGATATGTATGATGTATCTGATACCAAAAAAAGTAAGTTACGATTTTATGAGGAGATTTCAAGTCTTTAAGTGGTATTTTCGAATAAAGATAATCTGTTTTCAGCTCATTATTTCATAGTCCTGCTCTTCCTCGTAACATTTCTACATGGATGGAATTTTGTAGATAAAATAAACTTAGTATCATTAATTTTGCAACTGGCATACACTTATTTTTGTTCATGTATTTAATTATGGTGTTGGAACCTTCGGAAATATTTGAGGTTATGCCGGACTTGTCGTCGTAAATACCTGCCTATTCAAGAAGTCACCGTCCCGAGTATGCCAATATATCAGTTTTTATATGGCCCTGGAAATATTGCTCAAAAGCTTTACACGGATACCTTATGTATATCTTCAACATTACCGTGTCTCACATTGGCATGCATTGCTGCCTTCAATAACTAGTGATAAAGTGTATTATGGTCAAAACTTCCCAAATCAAAATGTACTCCAGTAAAATCGTCTCTCTTTTATAAAATCTTTTTATTATATTATTAATTTTGATGTGTGTATGTGTGCAAAGATTGACAGATTTTATAGGTGTGTGTGTGATCAAATAAAGTAGTTTTATCGAAAATGTGCATCATTGTGTAAAATTTGATATCTAGACAATAGGGCTCACCTGAGTACCACTGCTCAAATCAAGGTTGCTTTTTAAATGTGGACAAAGTTAAATATGACATTTTTATACTTGAAGTGCCATAACAAGATAGTGGTCCAATCCCAAATAAGCCTTGGCAAGATAATAGTCATTAATATTACCATCAGGTTTGTGTAATTTTACTTTCTAAATAATCCATAGGAAGATGATTTCTCAGGAGATCAGCTTTGTTTGAGCAGTTTTGGTAAGGGGGAAATTATATGATCGTTTTTGTTAAATGGAATTTAATTCTTACCAACATATTTAGAGAAGAAGATTTATATATCTGTAAAACAAGAGGGTCATGATGGCCTAATAGTGCTCACCTGAGTACCACTGCGCTAAAGCAGTAAGCTTACCCATAAAACATCTGTGCCAAAACATTTTAAAATCTGGCCAGTAGTTTTGGAGCAGAAGTATTCTTAACTTTTCACTAAATACATTTAGGGCAAATTAGCCCCGCTCTTGGCAGCCATGTTATTTTTTACTGATCGGAATAATTTTAGCAATACTGGTAATGGTTTACCCAAGGAACATCTGTACTAAAACATTTTGAAATCTGGCCAGTAGTTTTGAAGGAGATGATTTTAAATATTTTTTATATTTTTTCCGTTGCCATGGTAACCAGAGTCCTACATGGAACAAGCTTATTCTAGCAACTTTTGTGAAGGTTCACCCAAGGGTCATCCCTGTCAAGTTTAATCAAATTCTGTTCAACAAATTCAGAGGAAATGTCGTTTGATTTGACTTGACTATTTGAGTTTACCGTCTCTTCGACAGTATTTCAGTCATATAGCGACGTCCAGCTAATTACAGGTGGAGGAAGACCCCGTATGTGAGGGAAAAAGATAAAAACATTCATTTAATAAAAAGGTACCAAATAAATGCCATTTTTTATGTTTCTCTTATCTTTTTTTTCCAAACCACCTGCTAAATCTACCGATAAATCTCAGCAAGCAGACGATAGCAGATTTATGTAAGCCAACAGCTGCCAAGCGTTCAGTGAAGGCGACCATTAGCAGTTGCAAATTGGTACCCTGCTTACACTCTGCAATATAACAGGGGTGCAACCGCTAACCTTAACGATTATTGGATTCACTGAACAAAGAACAGTTCTTAAAATAATGCATGTTTGATGCACTTCTCAACATTCCTATATACGGAAGTCATTTAGTTGTTGTTAAAGCAAAATCCACATTTGACAATTATCACAATACAGCATGCTCATATATTCCCTGCAGGTTATTTTTTAACCCTGTGTCCACAAAATTGTAGGGCTGTCTATATGAAGGGATACAAAGCTCTGGGGGAAAAAAAAAAACAATTGTATCCCCAGATGTATGACCACTATGAGTATGATGTTTCTTGTTCTCATTTGGATCATCTTAAATCTTACACACCAATATGTGCTGTTACGAAGAACACAACTTCATTACATCTTTTACTTATAGACATTATCTCTTTACGTCCACCATACACGTGACAGACTTATTTTGAATTCAATAGTGACAACTGAAGATGTCATTTTGGAAAGCGTTTGACTGTTGTTGGTTTTGGACATTTTTTAAATTGTTTGCAATTACCATTGACAACTTATTGCATTTGAAGGGAATATATTGATGCATTAGGGAGTATATTTAATCTAAAGGTGAGGATTGTAGTCTCGTCTTCTTATAGTGAACTCGATACTCTAGGTAAAGTCCAGTAGCATGTACTAACAAAAGAGATTACTAGAGGCAGTAATAAACCAATGCCAAGTCAAGACAATATAATCAGCGCTCGCTTCGAGGCTTTGCTTTTTACATATTAGTTATATGCAGTTCCACAATGCTATTTCAGATTTATTCTGATTTTTTTTTTCTAAAAAAAGATGTGCCATCTTTGTTTTATATTACTATTTTATTTATGAAAATTTAACATTCTATTTATTTCAGAAAACTCCACTGAGATATGAGGCAAAATATAGGTGCTACTTACCATCCACTCTAACTAGTGCCTATCAGACTGTCTGTAAGGCGTGCTTCCATATCCTATGGAGTCCCCATCACAACACTCCGCGACCAGGTTTTAAGAAAATTAATCCGGAGGCTTCAGTTCACGTCCTGCCTGAACTGAACTGACCTGTAACTACTTAACTACAAAACCGGGGGATATGACGAAAATAGTCACAGGGACTCGAAGTTGCATAGGGAGGATCATTTCGTACTTAGTGGTAACATTAAAAATAGGAACGGAGGACACTGTTTTGAGACCAAATTTGGAAAAACGCGTTTATAACGAAATTCAACATTGAAAATGGACCAGGATATGTTTTAAATGAAAATGCTTTTTTAAATGAGGAAAATTTTAAATTGATTACTATTTTGTTTGCCATTGTTTAGAAAATTGAATTAAATCAACATTGCATTTTCTTAAAAAAAAATGTCCTTATGATCATGTTTCGTGAACATGTTATGATTAATTAACAAACATATTGCCTTTGAAAATAGAAAACAAAGTAATGTATAATTGCTTTAAGTCAAATTACCGATCTTTCCTCATCCGTGAGATCACAACGTTCATAATGAAATAAAAAGTTAAATGGATTTTCTCTAAAGACTATTTAAACGTATTTGCAGCTCTTTTAAAATATTTTTTGACTGCTTAATTGTAGCTATTTTAATATTTATTTTCGATTGGTTGTGTTCTTCTACGTCCCTGTACGTTTATGTCTATTTAGTACAAGGTCAATGAACAATGCAATGTCATGATATAACACCAGACGCGTGCCATACCTTCTTATCAGTTGGTGCAGCATGTGTTCTGTTTTGACCGGATATGGCACCTTTATGTATCGCCGGTACCAGTATACACACACCCTCCCCCACTTTCCTAATTAGAGGAGAGAAAAAAATCTCTGATATATGAATCAAACCGGTAATTTTCCAGCAACATGTGTATAATACAATGTCATCCTGCACGCTAAAACTGGACCATGGTGCTCGTACAATTATGAATGTACTTAAAACTAAACCGAATAACACTCGTATAACTAATACAATACATGACACTATACTTCAGTTAACCTTAATTAGCAATTTAAACGGGCATATAGCAAATGGCTGGTTAGTGAAAATGAAAATAAAATTTGGAATAAACGCTCTGCTATAAATTCAAAACAATGCCCCCCCCCCTCGAATAGTCGAGCTTAAAACAATGGAGATAACCCAACCTGTTTTAGATTACACACATCATCATTGTGTAATGTTGAATGCAAGTTTTATTGAAATACATCCAGTAGTTCTAAAGCAGTAGCTGGCAATGTACATGATCTATCAAAACCGTTAATGTGGTATAATTTTCAAACAAGAGGGCCATGATGGCCCTGAATCGCTCACCTGAGTACCATTGCTTCAACTGATGTCAAGGTTTTTAAACAGACAAGGATTCTGATATAACTTAATCTAAAACATTTTACCCCTGACAATACTACACACCAAATATCTAAGCAATGGGCCATATGGTTTCAGAGAAGACTTGGGCGCAGGGTCATTTATCACCGTAGGGCCAAGACTTTGAAAATCTTTGTAATGAACCATTAGATGCTACTACATACCAAAAATCTTAGCTCTAGGCCTTATTGATTCATAGAAGAAGATTTTTTAAGATGTTCCTATTTAACTCTATGTAAAACAAGTGACCCCTGGTGTGGGGTCATTTATCACCATTGGGCTATGATTTGTACAATTTTGGTAGTGGCCCATAAGATGATGCTACATACCAAATATCTAAGCTCTAGGCCTTATGATTCATAGAAGAAGATTTTTTAAGATTTTCCTATTAACTCTTGTAAAACAAGTGACCCCTGGTGCGGGGTCATTTATCACCATAGGGCTATGATTTGTACAATCTTGGTAGTGGCCCATAAGATGATGCTTCATACCAAATATCTAAGCCCTAGGCCTTATGCAATCATGGAAGAAGATTTTTTAAGATTTTCCTATTTAACTCTATGTAAAACAAGTGACCCCTGGTGCAGGGTCATTTATCACCATAGGGCTATGATTTGTACAATCTTGGTAGTGGCCCATAAGATGATGCTACATACCAAATATCTAAGCTCTAGGCCTTATGGATTCATAGAAGAAGATTTTTTAAGATTTTCCTATATAACTCTATGTAAAACAAGTGACCCCTGGTGCGGGGTCATTTATCACCATAGGGCTATGATTTGTACAATCTTGGTAGTGGCCCATATGATGATGCTTCATACCAAATATCTAAGCTCTAGGCCTTATGCATTCATGGAAGAAGATTTTTTAAGATTTTCCTATATAACTCTATGTAAAACAAGTGACCCCTGGTGCGGGGTCATTTATCACCATAGGGCTATGATTTGTACAATCTTGGTAGTGGCCCATAAGATGATGCTACATACCAAATATCTAAGCTCTAGGTCTTATGGATTCATAGAAGAAGATTTTTTAAGATTTTCCTATTTAACTCTATGTAAAACAAGTGACCCCTGGTGCGGGGTCATTTATCACCATAGGGCTATGATTTGTACAATCTTGGTAGTGGCCCATAAGATGATGCTACATACCAAATATCTAAGCTCTAGGCCTTGCAGTGTTGCAGAAGAAGATTTTCAAAGTTTGCATTTTTAAAATCTATTTTTAGCTCCTGTGACCTAATTATGCAATGGACCAGAACCATTTATACAACTTTAGTAGAGCTTCATCCAAGGAACATTCCTGCAAAATATTTTTCAAATTGGCCAAGCCGTTTAGGAGGAGATGTTGTTTGAAGCAATTGTTGATGCCGGACGCACGCACGCACGCACGGACGGACGCACGCACGCACGGACGACGGACAAAAGGCGATCAGAAAAGCTCACCTTGAGCACGTTGTGCTCATGTGAGCTAAAAAGGGGAGATAACCCAACCTGTTTTTACACACATCATCATTGTGTAATGTTGAATGCAAGTTTTATTGAAATACATCCAGTAGTTCTAAAGCAGTAGCTGGCAATGTACATGATCTATCAAAACCGTCAATGGGGTATAATTTTCAAAAAAGGGGAGATAACCCAACCTGTTTTAGATTACGCACATCTACAATGTATCACAATTTACCCCAGCAAGTTTCATTGAAATACATCAAGAAGTTACATAGAAGTAGCCGGCAGATCGTTATGGTAGTAGCTGGTAATGTACATAAGCTACCAAATGGTCAAAGGGGCATAATTTACTGAAAAGGGGAGATAATCTAACCTGTTATAGATTACACACATCCATAATGTGTAATGATTAATCCCAGTAATTTTCACTGAAATATGTCCAGTAGTTACGGAGGAGTATCCGGCCGATCATTTTGTGTACAGACAGTCGGACAACCTGATTTCAGTACAATTATTAGTAAGGAAATGGAAACAATTGTCAACAGACCCCATGCTTGTCAACATTTTTATTTGACCTTTTTATGCTTGAAAACAAAAGTGAAAAAACAAAATAAAGATGTGGAAAGTGCAAACAAAAAGTATAAATACAAAAGATCTTTTCACAAAAAAAAATAATGAAAAAGAGCATACAAACTCGGAATTGAGTCACAGATTTGTTTTTTCTTTTTCAAATAAAAAGAATAATCTAACGAAATATTTATTCTTTGTTGACAGTGCTTCAGTGATTTTCTTTTCATAAACAAGAAAAAGAGAGACGACACCATAATTAATAAATCAACATGTCACGATTTGTTACTTACCTGTATTGAGTAAAAAGTGTTTTTTTTTATCCTTATCAAAATGTATCAACACATTCCTAAGTCAAGAAACAGATTCTAGAACAATTATTTGTGTCAAAATTACGTAATTAACAATATTTCTCAAATAATAAACAAATGAAAATAACATAAAATGTCATTTTCCAGAAGGAAAAAATACAGCAAACTATTAAATTCACTCTTTTTCAATATTTCAGCAAAAATTTGCTTTTCTCAAGAAAAAAAAAAACATGATTTTTTTAGCAACTACGACTGACGTTTAAACAAACACCATATTGTTTTTGTATACTCCTGTTTTTTTCTTGAGAAAGGCAAATTTTTCCAAAATATTGAAAAATAGTGAATTGAATGGTTCAACATAAAATGTAATTTAAATTATGCATGTTTAATCCAGACTACAGCTATCACTGACGGTGATGAATTCCCCCACTACATACTGCACAGACTCATCTTTATGAAAAGTGTTTAGAACTTGTAAAACAGAACCCAATAAACTAAATACTGTCAGAGAAATCCACCACTTATATTTGTGACAAGGGGTTTTTACCATTGGATTTACTTGTGAATGAAGTGAGCCATTACAACTAAATTGTAAAGTGCTTGTGCCCGAGTCTACATGAATGATAAGCAAGGTTCCGGTCCTCTTATATTACACTTGAACTATCACTAAAGGTGATTAATGCCCCCTTAACTTTCAACAAGTATTCAGGACAAGCCGTGACTTTACTGGACATGGCGTGATGGGACGGGACGTGGAGGGACGGGACGTGGAGGGACGGGACGTGACAAGTGTGATACCTATAGAACCCAGACTTCTGTGATGCAGGAATATCTTAAAGTGAATTGTAACCGGATATCAATGTTAGTATGGTGTCACTGATCAGGATCAAAATGAAAACCGATTTAATGTATTTGGTGTGACTCAAGTATACATATATGGAGAGAGGGACAGAGAGAGAGAAAAGAAAGCACAAGAGAGAGAGAAATTATATATACATACTGATTGAGGGAAAAACACAATGTAGATGTTACAACTTTAACATCTGAAACAACATTTAGTGAATACTATACAAGTCTATATACAATACACAATGTTATGCTAATATCTTGATTTCTTTGGAAATACTTCTTTCCTTGTCAGTATAAAATAAAGGAAAAATTACACTTACAAAAAAAGGAACAAAATTCAGGAAATTAATGATTTTCTCTGACAATGAAAATATCGTCTAAAATGAGCCATAATTGGACAAATCATATAAAAGTTTTCGAACACTTTTCGCACTAAAATGTATGGACTCGAATTTACTCTCACTTAAAAAAACAATTATAGAAGAATAGACATAAAAATGTGAGTCTTTTTGTAACTTTCAGAAAATACAAACTAAGGATTGAAATCAACTCGTTAAAACCTCAGACACGTTTTAAAACAATTCAATCATTTTAATCAAAGGAATTTCTTCACTAAATTGTAGAAAAAACCTAATTCAGTTACATAGTAAAAATCTAATGAATAAAGTGATATGGATAATCAAGTTTGAAATCAAGATTTCCATGAAGAAGAAGAAAAAAAAAGAGTACATTTGATAAGTACATTTGATAAGAAAGTTTAAAGACATATAAAACCAGACATGGGTCCTCCAGACCTTGAATAGTGAAAAATATAATCAATAAGTTTAAATTTGCAAACTGTTACTCATAAATAACTGGATAAAAATCTTGCTAAATCGAAAAACGGCAAAAAATGTATTTCATTGGAATACTGGTCAAGCTAAAAAAAATCTTCTGCCAAGTTTAAAGAATATTCAAAATCATTACCAATATTTTTTTAGGTAACTATTCTAAGAAAATGAGACATTTAATTCAAAATAGAACAGGAATAAAAATTGAAGCAAAGCAACTAAAATAAAAGGGCCACAATGGCTCTTATCTGCTAACCAGAGTACAATAAACTTATTTCAAGTAGATATTTATAAGGTCACTTTGGACTGAACCCCCCATCTCCACCCCGACTCAAGATTCAATCATTCATGGTCATATCCACTTGTGAAATGGATCATCCTTAAAATATGTAGGTTTCCAAAGGGAAATATTACAATAAACAATTAAATTCACTCTTTATTAATATAGCGACAAAACTTGCCTTTCTCAAGAAAAAACAACAACATGTTTTTGAGCCACTACATAATATTTGTATCAATATGACGACTTTACAGATGTTTATAATGAAGTGGCTCAAAAATTGTGTTTTCTGGAGAAAGGAAGTTTTGCCGAAACACTGATAAAGAATAAATTTAATTGTTTAATGTATTACAGTGTCCTGGTTTTGAGCAGTTTTTGTTATAAAAGTCAGTGGGGATGATTATATCCGAGCCTGAGTATTTAAAAGTTTCAGAGAAGAAATTTTATTGTTTTTTGCAAGAAACAGACCCATCTATTAGGGCCTTATTTTAAAGGAACCCCTTTATTTTCAGCAATTCTTGCTCAGGGCCATGATAATTGCAAAGACGATGATACTGGTGTTAAATGGATTTAAGATCTGCCCAACTGGATTTAAGAATTTTCTTTATGGCAAACTCGTAGGATTCAAAGATCATTCAAATTAGAGCATCATTCTTATGCAGTAAATGATTCTTAATTAACTAATAAAGACATTTGGGATATAAACCATTGCATACCCTCATAGTTAGGAAACCTGTTACTTCAGATTTAAATCATATAGAATTTGACGCAATAATACAGCTTTTAAAAAAATTAATTTGCAATACAATAAGACCAGTGAACAAAGGCCATGCACTCAAGGGAAACAGAAAATGTCCTTTATATAGAGGTGGTCTTTATAAAAAGGTTAAAATTTCTATTTTATATACCTAGCCGGTGCTTGGAATTCAGTCATGACTTTATGTTCCCAGGTGGGCCATTATTCACATGTGCATGACGGCTTTTACAGGTTTAACAGTGAATTAAACTGGACTAAATTCTATACATTGATCACCTGACACACACAGGCTATAATTGAAATTTCAAATGATTTCTCGTCCTATAAGAAATACAAGAATTATACAGGGACAAGATTTGAAACGGTCTGCTATATCTAACATAGAATTTCTCTGAAATCTACTATATGAAAGAAAAAAATGTAAACCTGTCGTACTCAAATGAGAGACTCTGAAATTCTTTATTTACTGAATGCTGGTAGTCAACTGAACAGCTATAAAATAATCTATCTGAATACTAAATAGTCAACAGTCAACAGCTGAGGGCCATTCCAAAAGGCTCTTTTGCTAAATAATAACACTGGGTTTTATAAGGAGACTTGATTCTCAAGTTGAGGTAATCCAGGTCAAAGTGTCTGGGTAAACTTACTGATTCAGTTCAGTCTAACCTCTACCAAGTTGATTATACAAGAAGCACTGACCTGAATATATACAGCACAAAATCATGAGACAGAAAATCGTGGCTCACAGTAGAATAAATCAATCACATACAGTCCTCCCTGTAACACACAGGGTCTCTACTGTAACAAGACCCAACAGATATCAATCGCATAACAATACAACTGATAATGTTGTTTCCAATCTCAGGATTAACCATATTGTACGAAATATTCCATGTCTCTTAGCTACAATTATTTTAGAGTATTTTCGGGAGTATCTCACTCCATGTTCAGAGATTGTTCCATGAAGCATGTGTTTCACCTGCTTAAATGTAATGGAAAATGTGTGACTGACAAAGTATGATGAGAAAGATAATGGAGAAATGATCCCTTTATGTTTCCTCTACTTACAGCAGGTGACACAAAAAGGTAATTTTAGCTCTGTGTCAAGAAACTTTCCTTACAGTACATTATAATACTTTTTAACTTCTTTTTTATGAAGCTTTAAGCAAAAATTAAACCTGTCCAAAAATTTTTTTTATGATCCTGCTGTGAAACTAAAGTCAACACGAGTAGCAAAAACATTGAAAAAATTTCATAAGAATGTAACAAAATAAATAAATTAGCACTAGGAAAAAAGCACTTTAAGATAAAACATAATATCAGGAATGAAGAAACATAAATCAATACAAACATATAAAGGATAAATATCTATACTAAGTGTTCATAATTATATCACACATAATGGCCCCAAATTTTCATCTCAGAAGGGTAGGTACCACCCTACCCCCTCAATCATAATGACCTGGAGTCTATCCTAACAACATACTGTAATGTTCACAAAGTGCAAGTTTCATGGGACTCTTGATATTCACAGAAATCACAGACCACAGACATAATAAATACAAGAAAACAGGAATGTGCGAGACAAAAAAGTAACTACTGAATACTAAAAAAAAGGAAATAATGGTGTACACTTCCTTCTTTAATAGTTCCGTTTATTCACACTCTTTTACTGTGAATATTCAGTTGGTGGCCTTGACCTTATCTGCTACTGCTTTTATAACTTGAGATAAACAAATAGAGGACTGCCAGCAAAACTTTTGTAAGTGCATATAGAAATAGAAGGAGATGGTACAGTTTTTCAGTCAACCCTTGACATATTCATAACACTTCTTGCTTACCAACCATTCAAATTTATGTCTTTAAATTTTGAGTATTCAAATGGTATGCAAAAAAATGTTGAAATTTAGAACATGAAAACATATTCATTGTATGGTACCAAATGACAGAATGCGTCTCCTACCCTGCAAGCAACCATCCAGTGGAATCTAATTAAATATTTCAAATGTGTACTGACACTGAAATGGTTGTGTTGTCCCTCCCTTTGTGGAACTCTAAAATCAGCAGATGCCAGATAAATATTGTATTTACAGATATACATGGTCATTACAGATGCCAGATATATATGACCATAACAGATGTACATGGTCATTACAGATTCCAGGTAATTATTTTCATTACAGATGCCGACCATAACAGATCATGGTCATTACAGATTCCAGGTAATTATTTTCATTACAGATGCTAGATATATATGACCATAATGTTATTAACAGATGTATATGGTCATTACAGATTCCAGGTAATTATTTTCATTACAGATGCCAGATATATATGACCATAACAGATGTACATGGTCATTACAGATTCCAGGTAATTATTGTCATTACAGATGTATAATCATTACAGATGCCAGATATTTATGACTATTACAGATATACATGGTCATTACAGATTCCAGGTAATTATTTTCATTACAGATGCCAGATATTTATGACCATTACAGATATACACGGTCATTACAGATTCCTGGTAATTACTGTCATTACAGATGCCAGATATTTATGACCATAACAGATATACATGGTCATTACAGATGCCATGTAATTAAAGTCATTATAGATTTACAGATATCAGATGTATATTGATTTAATGACATATGAGAATAAATATAGTCATAATATAGATACATATGGTCATTACAGATGCCAGGTAATATGACCATTTCAGATACATATGGTCATTACAGATGCCAGGTAATATGACCATTTCAGATACATATGGTCATTACAGATGATAGGTTCATATAGCCATTACAGCTGCCAAGTGTATATTAGTCACTACAGGCGCACCAGGTCCGACTGTCCCTTGGAGTTCCGTGACAAGGGTTTGTGGTTGCGCAGGGAGTCAGGCTCGTGACTCAGGTACCAGCACTTGCGACAGAAATACCTGAAGCAATGGAGGTCACGACAGAAGTAAGGCCCCGGCATCTGGCGACACACTGCACAGATACTGTCCTCAAGGTATGGGTCTATCTGAATCTATAGAAAATATACTGACATAAAACATGGTTGGTTCATACAAATTTTCTAAAGCAAAATTACGTTTTTTTTAAGGCCTATTAATTCGAAATTAGGGACATACATATACCACAACTTATGCTTTATATTTTAAAGCATGAAAGGGATGAACCTTGATTTTTTTAATATCTTCAAACAGAAATTTCAAATAGAAGGGTTTCTCAAGACCTTTCTTTTAATGATCTTAAGGGTTTTTCAAGGGTTTATAAAGCAAAATGTCGTTTTGAAGGGTTTTTCAAGACAGACATTAAATTCAAGGGTTTTTTAAGACCTTTGTAAACCATAAATAGACTGGAGACATTTCCATGTATCTTTAAACACTGCACTATTTTTCCTGATTTCTATTTTTTAAGCATCTTTGATTTTTTTGTATTGTGTTTAACTACATGCAGATTATCTTGTCATTCAATGGACATATACAGAAATGTATATTTAAATCTTACTATAATTTTGCATAAACTTTTCAATTCCAGGTAGGATATAAAATAAAACCTTTCATGTTACCAGGGAAAATAAAATATTCTACTGAATGAATTACAGAAGTCTAAAAAATCAAAACAATAATTTGTGCATTAAATCATCATTCTGATACACATTCATGACAAAACCAACAATAAAACCCTCTGCTACTGTTTTTTCTGTGCAATGATTACCGTAATATAATACTCTGCTACTGTTTTTTCTGTGCAATGATTACCGTAATATAATACTCTGCTACTGTTTTTTCTGTGCAATGATTACCGTAATATAACCCCCTGGTTTCAGCACAACAAAACCATCAGACTCACTTTCTTGGTGAACTTTGGAGTCTTCACCTCCACAAAGGCTGCCTGTACCGCTCTCATGTAACTACGGCGACTGCTGAATGTCACACGTCCACTTCCTGTGCAATGGACAAGGTCTCAGACAATTATAATTTATTAATTTGAACTAATGAGCTTACATTGCATTTGTTGCTACAATACAAATACACATCCAACTATAATAGCAGAATATTACATTCTGTAAAAGATATTTTCTAAATAATGGTTCACAATTCGGAGTGAGGGGAAGCAAACTTAATTAATCATAATAGATCTTCATTCTAAAATGTCTGCCTATTATGTCCACTGGACATGGGATTCCCCCAATTCGTGTCATTTTCACTATACCAGGTACTGTAACTTTGGTATAAGTCAAGGAATTTTGAAACAAAGATTTTATGATAGTGGAAAATATGAATGGACAAAAGAAAATGTATACACATCCTCTTGTCAAAGTTTGGGCGTTAAAAGTCTGGAAGTCTTAATTCTTTGATTAATGGAAAATGGTCACACTTTTGCCTGGTCACCCTAGAGTGGTCAGGTGGCATTAAGACCTAACAAATAAAGATTTACCATTTCCTTCATTCCACATTTTGAAAAAAAAAAAAAAAGCTATCATAACATGCAGTTTTGCTTGCTTGGATTTAACAGTTTATCCAGTCATTTCAGTACTTTGTCTAGATGTAATTGCGATACCATGCCATATAGTCATGAAACTAAACTCTGTCGCATCAACCAGTCCTGGAAATACCATCATACATTACTACCAATCAATCTAATACCAGTTCAAAAATCATTAATACCTCTTAACAGGGGATCTAACCTACAACCTCCTGCTCCTAGGAGCAGGTGCTCTAAAAGCAATTAGCTGTTGGACTAGATCAAAACACCAAAGTCTTCATATTGACCTTTTTGAATTAAAAACTATTACTAACAGTAATTAATACCCCTGCATCACACTTTGTCTTGATGCAAACGATTGTAAAACCTTGACAAGAATGATTCCTATAATTAGCTAGCAAGGTAAAGCAAGGTTTCAATTACTAAATCTAAAGCCTGACCTATAGGGTACTTGTGTTTGTCTGTGTCTATCCCTGCATATACCACATTGTTAAAGAGATCATTCATGATGATGGACAGCGTCTCAGCGGAGATCATCCCATGAAGAGCGCCAACAAACACCGTCTTGCTGGCTTCCAATCGCTGGGACGGCTGACGCACATAATTGCTGTCACTCAGCAACCATGGAATCACTTGCACCTGAAATGGTTTGGAAATGAAATATGACATTTCTTAATCAACTCAAACTCTTGTCAAACATACCAAAAAGTTACCGCTGAAATAGGTAATCTTTGCTCTTGATAAAAACAAGAATAAATTCAGAACAAGGTGATGATGCTTAGATACAGTATTCTACTGAGTACAGACAATATCAGCGGAGTGTCATCAGGTGTTCTGTCCATTAACTTGGAACACCTTCAAGATGGCGGGGAAGGTGGAGTCTATACTGGCTGATTATACTCTCACAAACCATCTCGTCTTCGTGTGAGTGTTTTTTGTTTTGTTTTTTCTGGCATTAGAGTATCAGACATTTGGAGATGATGTCTCCTTGAGTCAGATATAGTGCTGTCAGACTGCAGTATCACATTGTAGACGTGGCATGATACCACATCTAGTTACATTATCCTGACACTGGGCCAACCAGTGCTGGAACTACCCTGATATGCTGAGTGCCAAACAAGGGAGCTACACCAGTACCTTCTTTTATGACTTTGGTATGTTGCGGCTGGGGATCAAACCCACATCCTCCAACTCCTAAGGCAGAAAATGTGAGTGTAGGACAGGACGTGACAGGACGAAAAGAGTTGATCCCTAAACAGCCCCATCTTGTGTGATATGGGGATATAATTATGTGTACATGTGTGAACCCTTAATTCTTACATGAAGATATTAAGAAAATTCTAGAGCTCTTACTTGACAGCCCAACATCAATGCCTAGACTCAACAAAATGATATTTGAACTATTTCGTAAAGCATGACAGGATGGGACAAAGAGCTTTTATAATTAAACAAACAGATAAGCTTTTGTGTTGTATGGTCTGAAGTTACTGTACACACGGTCAGATTAGGTGCAGCTACGTATAAGGTGCATCCTAATTTTCAGGGTAACTTATTTGAAAACAAGAGGCCCATGATGGCCCTAAATCGCTCACCTGAGATAAATAGGTTGACCCAAGGAACATCTGTACCAATTTATTTTAAAATCTGGCCAGTAGTTTTGAAGAAGATGATTTTTAAAGTTTTCATATTTTTTTTCTTTTTGTTGCCATGCCAACCAGAGTTCTATATGGATCAAGTTTATTTTAGGAACTTTTGTGAAGGTTGACCCAAGGATCATTCCTGCCAAATTTAATCAAATTCTGTCCAGTGGTTTCAGAGGAAATGTTGATTAAAGTTTTCCCTATATACATATAAGGCAAATAAGCCCCGCCCCTGGCGGCCATGTTTTTTACGGATCGGAAAAATTTTAGCAACTTTGGTAGAGGCTGACCCAAGAAACATCTGTACCAATTTATTTTAAAATCTGGCCAGTAGTTTTGAAGAAGATGATTTTTAAAGTTTTCATTTTTTTTTTTTTTTGTTGCCATGGCAACCAGAGTTCTACATGGATCAAGTTTATTTTAGCAACTTTTGTGAAGGTTGACCCAAGGATCATCCCTGCCAAGTTTAATCTAAATCTGTCCAGTGGTTTCAGAGGAGATGTTGTTTAAAGGTTTCTCTATATACATATAAGGCAAATAAGCCCCGCCCCTGGCGGCCATGTTTTTTTACGGATCGGAATAATTTTAGCAACTTTGGTAGAGGTTGACCCAAGGAACATCTGTACCAATTTATTTTAAAATCTGGCCAGTAGTTTTGAAGAAGATGATTTTTAAAGTTTTCATTTTTTTTCCCTTTTTGTTGCCATGGCAACCAGAGTTCTACATGGATCAAGTTTATTTTAGCAACTATTGTGAAGGTTGACCCAAGGATCATCCCTGCTAAGTTTAATCAAATTCTGTCCAGTGGTTTCAGAGGAGATGTTGTTTAAAGGTTTCTCTATATACATATAAGGCAAATAAGCCCCGCCCCTGGCGGCCATGTTTTTTTACGGATCAGAATAATTTTAGCAACTTTGGTAGAGGTTGACCCAAGGAACATCTGTACCAAATTATTTTGAAATCTGGCCAGTAGTTTTGAAGGAGATGATTTTTAAAGTTTTCAAATTATTTTTCTTTTTGTTGCCATGGCAACCAGAGTTCTTCATGGATCAACTTTATTTTAGCAACTTTTGTAGAGCCTTACCCAAGGAACATTCCTGCCAAGTTTCATTAAATTCTGTCCAGCAGTTTCAGAGGAGATGTCGTTTAAAGAAAATTGTTGACGACGGACGACTGACGACGGACGACGCACGACGCACGACGACGGACGCCGGACGAAGGGCGATCACAAAAGCTCACCTTGAGCACTTTGTGCTCAGGTGAGCTAAAAAAATAAAAATCACTTATCGTATCATAAGCGGGAAATCTTGTTTTGAAATTTGTGCTGTCGTACATTTTGACAGACTGAAAGCTTTCTGTATATACCTCCTTGGACCTCATCCTGCGACTCGAGATGTTGAAGTAGTACTCCCCAGTGCTGTAGTCATGGACACACTCCTGTAGCAGCGCCCTCACTGCCTTCTCAGAGTCAAACAACAGGTACACGTACCCTGAAAGGCATCCATCCTCTATAGTTATCTCCCCTTCATTCAAATTTTTATCATTAAACATTGCTGCAAAACATTTCTCATACAGTTCACAGCCACCCTCTGTTCACTTAACTCCTCTTGTGTTTTTACATAACATTGGATTAATTAGTGTCTGTAATACAACATTACTCTTGGGTGCCTTGATAGCTTTGTAGTAACGCGCTTTGCTTCTCACCAATGTGTCCCCAGTTTGATTCCTGGTCACATGTGAGAGGGAAGAGTGGTGGCCCATCAAGAAACATAGGTTTTCTCTGGGCTGTTCGGTTTCCTCCCACAATAATGACCACATACGCTACCACCTGAGCCATCAAACAAACTTTTCTAAGGGTTGTATTAATGTTAGACTGTGCAATGAATAACTTACCATCTCTGCCGGGCCACTCTATCTTGAATGTACCAAACACATTGAAGGCTGCTTGAAGACCAGCTGTAAAGAGGAGAAAAACTTGTATCCATTGTTAACCACACAGGATGTGTTCCTTGGAACACATGTGTCACCTGCTGAAGCATGATGGAAAAAGTGTGATGGACAAACGTGATGGAAAAAGGTGATGGACAAGCGTGATGGAAAAAGTATGATGGACAGACAGATGGACAGACAGACAACATAAAAGTGATCCATATGTGTCACCGCGGCTTACAGCAGGTGACACAAAAAAAATTATGAGACAATTGATGGGTTTCTAATATTTTGAAGGATTTCAATTTCCTTTTTCCTAATTACCACATATGTTCAAAACATTCACATTTATACTCACAAATACCACATCTCTTTCATTGAAAAAGAAAAAATAGATATCATTTCACATCTAAAATGTCATAATTTGATGCACTCATATGGAAAAGACAAATTTTGGAGTCTGAATCTATGATAAACTGTAAACATATAATGACTTTTGAAGCAATTCAAGCCTACCTTCTGTGATGTCCCAAGGGACCCCGCCAAGAAAAACCTTGAAGGAAAATGAGGTAGGGTTGATATAGTTCTTGGGTGGGATCTTGCCGCTCCATGTGCACGTGGCCTCACACATAGCTGCCAAACAAAGTAGAGCTATCACAGGGTGTAATGAATATCCCCAGTGCTTTGTCACACAGGAACATTAAGAGATGAGTCTTAACCATTTACCTCATGAATAATCAGGAACAAATTTATGACTTAAATGAATTTTAATTGACTGAACATTAGAAGATGGTACATGAAACAATAGATTGTTTTCTGCTGTGCAGACTGTAGAATCAATACTTTATGAGCAAACAGAGGAGACCCTGATCAGACAGTTCCTTCCACAAGCAAACTGATCTGGGTCTGCTGTGTCTGCCAGTTTGTCAAAACGAGTCTAAGTGAGGTAAGTTCAACTAACTCCCAGAGTTAGTCATCATGCTCCAATCACACCTCAAAATATTGTAGGGGCCTCCGTGGCCGAGAGGCTAAAGTCGCTGACTTTTACGCTCACTCAACCCCTCACCATGTGGGTTTGAATCCTGGCAGGGTGATTCGGATTTTCATGTGAGGAAGCCTTCCAGCTGGCTTGCAGTAGGTCGGTGGTTCTACCCGGATGCCTCCGTGCATTCGGGGTCTTCCTCCACCTGTAATAGCTGGACGTTGCTAAATGACTGAAATACTATAAAAACTTTAGTATTTTTCAATATTAAATTTTGTTGAATTTGCATTCATGGATACATGTTCTAGAAAACATAATGTCACCTAAATGAACAATTTTCATTGGGGTTAATAATTCTTGGATAAAATCATCGTAATAAACGAGTTTATTCTACATTTAGAAATTCAACAGATTTTTAAAGATGTTTATTGGGTTTAATGTTCTGAAGGCAGTATTTCAGTCATTTGCAATAGATACTGTCTACTTGAGACATATATAGTGCTGCCACACTGCAAAAAATGGAAAACAGATAGACTTCTTCATAACTACAACCCCAAGTTACTTCCAACTTCCGATGCAAGAGTGAAGGCAGAACCTACCATTACCTGCAGCACTTCGGTGTAGACGGGCCGCGCGGTCAATGGCAAAGGGGTCAAGGTTGGAGATCATGTGACATGGGTTGACATTCACTGGAGAGCGCTGCAACTTTCCTTTAGACAATGCAAATACGTTACAACACACTCCAATACAGCAAAATAAATAAAACTGACATGACCCAAAAAACACACCCAGTCTGTAGTTTGTTTACTGAGTTTAACATACAGTTGACATTATTTCAGTCATTTGGAGACAGATATAGTGCTGCCACAGTATCACACTACAGACATGTATCATACCACACACAGACATTACCCCTACACCAGGCCAACCAGTCTTGGAACTACCCTTATATATGCTGTGCGTCAAGCAAGGGAGCTATATCTGTACCATTTTATATGACTTTGGTATGCCTGAAATTTTTATACAAATACAGTAGAACCTCGCCAAACCGAACATCGTTAAACCGAATTCCTCGCCATTTCGAAGTTTATTTTCGGTCCCGATTTCTTCCCTTCTTATTTTAACTAAAAATAAAATGTTTAATCCGAATTTCACTATTTCGATTTTTTTGCTATTTCGAAGTAAAATTCCGGTCCCGAGGTCACAATTAATGTACATTTTTCAATTTTTCTTTCGAAGTCAAATTTCATAAATTTTCGTGAACTAATTATCGTCCTTATTATCATTCGTATCCGGGTCAGTAACCCAGTTAATGTTGCGGAGGCACCTGGAGTGATGGATCTGGCAAGTTTTTCACACCTTTTTTCGAGACTGGGTTAGGCAACGTGTGTCCCACCGGAAATGTTGATTATTGCTAATCGATGTCTGACAGGTTGCATAACAGGCACGTGCCAGAAGATAAACCCAGATGTCAGATCTTTAGTACATTCCATATAGCGTTCGTCACCGGCATGCGACGCTACTTGAAGCAGCAGATCGACAGTAAAAATATGTATCATTGTTTGACATGGTAGAATGATTATGCTCATCAGAAGCATCTAAGTAGATCATGATATAATTTCATTACTTTTCATAACTTGCAAACAGTATATACGTAAACCTAATAGGTGGTTTTCACGGCATAACGATTTCCACAATATGCACCGTAATGAAAACGCAGACATGCACGCTCACAAACTGAACTTTCCATCAGACTTTTAATCCGAATAATCGTTATTTCGAAGTTTTCAGCTTGGTCCCAAGGACTTCGATTTAACGAGGTTCAACTGTATATTTCAATGCAAAATATCACTTCAATTTGCTATTTTGATGTATAACCTCTGTCCTGGGTTCATGATTTGAGCATATCTTTTTTTTTTAAATATTTCTTCTAAAAGTTAATTCATGTAAATGACAAAGTGCATATTTTTATGTGCAAATTTTCAATACCATTGTAAGACAGCAACACTGGTCCAAGTTTGTGTGTGTGTGTGTTTTTAACTTTTTTTTTTGTTTGCCTGGGTTTGGTATAAACATATTTATTAAATAATATTGGACATACATATGAATACTCATACCCTACATTTACATGGGTAAAAAAAAAATGAAAATCCTGACTTTAGCAATTTTTTGTATGATTTTATATACCGTATACACCGGCAGATTAGGCGCACCTTTTTTCCAGATAATTCAAGTTTATAGAGGGGGTGCGCCTTATATGATGATATACAGCTTTTCAGGTTTCTTTTTTCAATCACCGAGAAGTGAAAATTACTGGTATACGATCTCAGAAAATGGATATACTGAAAGCCAATGAATACGATAATATGACACAAAGTCTAAACGAAAACATGATAAACAATACCAGATTATTGCTTTTGTTCTTATTAGTTATCCTACAGGTATATTTCATGATAAAATGATCGTGAGAAACTGAAACAACTTGCTGGAAGCCATTTTCAATATAAACAAATAAGTTTATTTTACGGGACCTCATGATGTATAGGAGAAACTTGACAGGTGGCAATTGTTACGTAATGTTTGTTAGTTGGGAGAATTTTGACAGGTGACAATGGTCCCCAGTGTTAGAATGCGGGGACACGGTTGAGTAATGTCATGTTATGAAAATGTGTCACCTTTATCAACTTATGCCATTGTAAATAAAACGGTTCACCGTATGATTAGCTTGGTGACGTACGGATAGCTTTCGGTCTGTCAAAATGTACGACGGCGCAAATTTCAAAACAAGATTTCGCTGCATACGATACGATAAGTGATTTTTTTTTTCAAATAAGTAACCCTGAAAGTTAGGATGCGCCTTATACGTAGCTGCGCCTAATCTGACCGTGTATACGGTAGAATAAGAAGTCATTTGGCAAACTGAAATTGAGGAAAATTCCTGAAAACTTTTAGGACTAGAGCTAAAATTAATAAGCTAATACTTATAGTTCTTTGGAAACCCACGTGTGTTTAACATCCTTCCTAGTGTATCTGCTGTTTTGGGGATTTTTGTCTCCATGAGACAGATATTGCACTGGATCACAGCCATATAACACCACAGGCAAGTGTTATGGGTCACCACATCCAGTCACATCCTGACACCATGTACACCAGTCCTGAAACTACCCTTATGTGCTTAGCACAAAGCACAAGGGAGACGGACCAGTACCATTTCCAACAACTATGAGAAGTCACGGCCATGGACCAAACCCACAACCTCCCAGTTCTAATCGCTCTGTCACCGAGCTACAAATATTCTCAGAGTGAATTAAAATTATCACGTTTATACTGATAAATATGTTAATTCTGTAGGACTTTCAAAGGATTTTCACATAGGTGGGAATATATGACCCACAAAGGATTGGTGAGTTTCCCAATCAGCATAGATATATCACTAAATTAATTAATAATGAACACCCAAATCCCATCGTGTTGAACGAAATGGGATGTGACATTAGCATGATTCCCATATAGCCCTGACTTTTGTGAAGCTAGGGTAAAAAACAAGAGATTTTTTTTTGTAGAAAACTAACTCCCTGGTTCTTGTGCATGACACTTCTCTTCCATGAGATCTATCAACCTGTTAAGTTTCAAGTTAATAGCTTTTATAGCTTTTTGAGTTATGTGACAGACAGACAGATGGCCAGACAACTGTGACAAAAAAATATGTCTCCCCCATATAAATATTGGGGGAGACACAATTATTTAGTTTTGATTTTACTGCAGGGGCCCACCTAGATCCTGGAGGGGCAAACCATGAGAGTCAGCTGTTCCGGCCACCAATGCCAGCTGCTGCTGCCTCTGATGCTGCAGGAACTGCAAAAGCTGCTGATCACTGGACTGCTGCTGCTGCTGCTGTTGAAGTTGGTGCTGCTGAAGTAGGCTGGTCTGCTGCTGATGATGATACTGATGCTGGGTGGGGTAGCTTTGTTTTGAGAGATCCGATACTGGCGACTTGATGTCCCGGCCTGTCAGCTTCAAGCTTGACTGAAAGAACAAGTATTATGAAAGTATTGCTTAGGCAATACTAAGTCCCCTACCGGCAAATGGAAAACTAAGACCCCCCAACACAAACACAAATACAACCTGTTTATTTCAGTCATATAACAACATCCAGCTAATTACAAGTGGAGGAAGACCTAAGTGCAGAGAAACTGCTATTTAAAAAAAAATTCTAATTCCAAGGGCCGTAATTCCATCAAAAATCAATGGACCAGAACGAAACTCAAAAAAAGAATTTTTTTTTGTATTGAAGTGATTATAGACATGAAACCCATGTGAAGACCTACTAATTCCCCTATCTTGAGGTCTACAGGTAAAAAATTAAGGTCACTATGACAAAAATTAAGTCTGAAAAATAACAAAGGGAAAACAACTTAAAATTTATGAAGGATAGAGTTATCATTCTTGAGCACTGCACTCCTCCTCAATGAAATCTATCCATCTTTAATTGTCTGGACAAAAATTAAGTCTGAAAATAACAAAGGGCAATAACTCTATGCACCTACAAAGTATCAAGTTGATACCTCAAATACTTCTTTTGTTATGCTCCAGACAATAATGTGGGACAGAAGGACGGACGGATGGATTGACAGACAGATGAAATCTATTACTATACTAAAATGGTATAGCTATCCAGTACAGTGAAACCCCTCTAAACCGAACCCCTGAAAACCGGATCTCCCTCCAAACTGAACGAAATGTTCGGTCCCGAATTACATGTTCTTTATTCTATATTGAAAATCCCTGAAAAAAAAAACCTTCGAACAACGTATCCCATATACGGCTATGGAAAACCACCCCTCCAAACCGAACATGCCTTCCGGCGAAACCAATATGCAGGGTACTCTGACACATATATCCTGTTATGTAATTTCCTAATGCGTGAAATCATTTTGACAGCTAATCGCCATTTATTTGTGATGCGTGTGAACCACTTAAGTGTGATAATTACACTGGCGGCAGATAACTCATGCTGTACGGTGCACTTGTAAATAAGGTTATTAAAGAAGCCCATTTAAAACCATCAGTTCTTGCACCGTTTTCCACACATTTTACCGACACTACAGCAATGGTAAGATGTTTTTTAGACACAACATTGTGTTATATTCAAACAATGCGATATTATTCACAATCAGTATCAAACTGTAAATAATTGACAAAACACTACATATTCCTAAGGGAATTAAAACACAATATTTGAAACAGAGTGTTATTCATAAATATTGTAAAAATTCCGTCATTAAGTGCCTACCCATGAAAAAGTGAGAAAACAAAAGACTGCATCATTGATCATGATTCAGAGTCCAGTTATCTTGAAATGGCCGGCGCTCTCAAGACCATGACTGAGAAAAAGATAGTGAAGGTGAAATGTGGCAGCAAACAGAGTTCTATCACATCTTTCTTCAAGAAGCAGTAAAACATGTGAAAGTGTTAATACCAGTCTCTTTTTGCCTTGTGCTATGTGATAATATTTATTACTTGATGTGCTAAACAACCAGTTTGATTGAGCTATATGCTGAAAACCATTTTAACCCTTAGCCTGCATACTTGATTGGTGTCTGCTCAATTTCTCTGCTGTTTGAACTGTATGTTTTTATATACATGTACTTATTGGATGTTATTTAAAGATTAAAAATATTTATTTTGACTTTTATTTCTTTTTAAAATCAATTTGGAAAAAAAAAGAATGCAGTTAATATGTATGAAGTGTTTGGTTTAAACAGGTATTAACATAAAATAGCACTGCATGCATCTAAACTGGATCTATTTCTTCTTGATTTTATTTTATTATTATTACCTTCTATTAACCCAATATAGTCCAAAACCCCTCTAATCTGGAAACCCCTCTAAACCGAACTTTTGGCTTGGTCTGGAAGAGTTCGGTTTAGAGGGGTTTCACTGTATGTGGTAAACAAGACTTAATACCATCATGTCCAAGAGAGCAGCATCCGACCCCTCGCTGCTGATTCCACTTGTGTCGGCCTCATATCCGGGGGAGGGGCTGCGTCGACTTCGCCCACCACTCGACGTTACCATGCCAAGCATCTTGTCCATGGGGGACAGAGTATCACTCTCTTCTGCAGAGTCATAATCACTGTACCTAGCAGGTATAAATGGTTCTTCTTAATTGACCCTTTTTAAAGGGCGGTGTGAAAAAACGTAACAGAAAGTATCATGCGAAAATCAATCTTCAAATTAAATTCCTTTCCAAATGCTGGATATAGATAGCTATCATTAAAGACTATGCTGTTATGTCTCAACAGTTAAGTGATTTAAAAAAAAACCCACAAAAGCAAATAACAGATGCATGGGATTGAACAACAAAATATAGCCCCCACTTAACTGTGTAGAGAGATCGTAAGTTATTTTTGTAATTCGCTTCTCTTTGGATTTATGTAAACACTTTATAATAAGAATGGAGATAGACATGGCAATTTAGATTAATTACACTTTATAAAAAGAAAGAAGATGTACAAATTCAGGGGGTGTAAAATTAGCCCTGACAAGTGAAAATTAGCAGAGAAAGTGAAAAATCATAGCATTTCTTGGTATGTTCTATGATATTCCCATTCTAAATTGAGAAGTGTGAAGGAGGATAAGTGATAATTGGAGAAAAAAACATGAATCAATGAAATTGGAAAGCATCATAATTTTTTTTCATCAAGAACCTTCAGTTTTTTTTCAATTTACAATGCAATTCATGAATGTAGACTGTAGACTAAACTATACTGTGACTTCAGACTGTATGTGCAATAATTTTATCTATGAGAATTGTAAACAAAACCAATTTTACAGTGATTAACATGGTACATATTTGTAAATTAAAATATATATCTTGGCTTTTGGATTTTTTTTCTTGGTTGGGAAAAAATGTACCTAAATATCATTGGGAATGGGGCCTATATTCGGCCCCATGGGATACCTGAAAAAAGCCCTGCGCATAAATACCGATGCTTGAACAGGCAGATGGCACAGTGCCATGTCAAAATTATTATTTTTTGAGTACATGGAGGTGAATCTTAATGATGAAATTCTAAGTTTCCTCAATGTTAACACAAGTATCTGATTTGAAATTTACAATGCACAATGCTAAATTTCTTAAATGGACTTGTCCTATCTTCAATTTTGACTTTTCTGTTGTTTACTGGGGTGCTTGCTGAAATTATACTGACTAGATAGTGAATAGTGCAGACCATGAAAATCAGCTTGTAGACTTGTTAATCAACTTGAAGACTGCATAGATTTGCAGGCTGATCTTGGCCTGTACTGGCCACAAGTCACAAATGCCCACAGCATTGTAAGGGTAAATTATTGAAATATCCCATCACTTGACTGGGTACCATGTAATCAAAAGCTAACCTGGTTTACACAAAAGAAAGTGAAACTGCTTGCCCCCACAAACAACTTCATTATCACAGCACATGACAGAAGCTGGTTCCCATGACAACTACTTACCCTATCCCTGTTGGGGAGCCACGGATGGCTCGCGGACGTTTCTGTGGCGTCTCTGTGTCACTGCCGTGAGACATTTTGTAACAGTCCTCTCTCATCACCTTAAACTGGTTGTTGTTGGAGTCTGTTTGGCTCTGTTGCTGCAGTCGTCCATACAGCATGGCCATGTCCATACACTGTTGCTGCTGCTGCTGTTGCTGACATGCTGTGAGTGGAGTGGATAGGCACTTATAACATTCATGACTTCTTCAACCGCAATTAGGAATAAAGACAAAGTATACAGCTTGTTGATTAGGGGAACAAAGCGGTCAACCTGCATTGAACTGTCAATTTTAATATTACCAAACTGTAGCATTTTATTATACATTTAAAATTCATTTAGGGGTCACTTCTGTTAAGTGACCACTTTCTCCTGTTCCCTTGACTGGCGGCTTAAGACAGGTTGACTTTATAAACTTCAATATGCTAAAACAGACCACCCCCAAGACATAATGTCAGATACTCTAACCACATGGACTGGTACCAGTATATTAAACAATTTGAATCTGACCTTGGTACACGTCATCGTTGACCTGAACACAGCCCTGCTGTTGTTGCTGCTGTTGAAACGGATGTTGCTGCTGCTGTTGGTAAAGATGTTGTTGTTGTTGCTTCGTCATGGAGATCTGGGTGGTCTGTTTATACTGCTGATAACCTGCAGGTAAACAATTGATGATTTTCCAATCATGCAGTTCAGGTGTTTTCTTAAGTGGTAGCCCACTTGCCCATGCCAGGTTAAAATCACTGCGGTCGAGTGATTTTTCAAAGAAGATAGCCCAGCAGGCAAGTTAATTTTCATAAATGAAATCCTTTTTTTTTCTTTTTTGCAGAATAAGTTGCTTGCATATTGTGTCTGATACATTTGTTTTAAACATTAACAAATACCAACTTAAAGGTCGGGCAACCTGTTTTCATTGGGGGCAACCAGATGTTCAAAGTAACTTGCACCCGGGCTTTTGTTCCTCATTTTTGTGACATAACACAAATGCTGAACTGACAAAAATTGACCTAAATTTTTCATTCAACCATATCCAAAAATAAAAATGCATGTGTGTAAATACAATTCTACCTTTCACTGCATGAGCATTTTAGCATCAGAAAATGAGCTAGAACTATCAATGAAGATCAATTATCAATTTGACATAGATTTCAATCCAATTCAGGTATTTTTTTATTACATGTATAAGGTTTACATACCACAAAATTCAATCAATGTTCTGGGAGAAGAGGAAAAATTCAGGTCAGTTTATCTTTTTTCTGTTAGATAGAGAATAATGATTAAGGAAGTTATGTGGAAAAGAAAAAAAAAGAAATTCCCCAACAGAAAAATAAAATTTCACTTACAATTGTAGTGTGAATTAATTATTTTCGTGCACTGGAATTTAACATAAAATGAAGTTTCATGACCATATCTTTTAGACATTATTATTTACACACACATAATGTTTCAAGTAAATAGCTTTTATACTTTTTGAGCTATGCTCCAGACAAATATTTAGCATGGAATTTAGCAATTGGCATTAACTCCAAAATTATTTAGTCCAGAGTATTAGTTCTTGTGCACAGCAACAGTGTCCGACAAACCCTATGACCAGAGCCCGTGGGCTACCAAATTTGTTGCCCAGGCTACCACCTCTTTTACGTTAGTAGCCCACTGGGCTACTGCCATTTCCTGTGTCTGGTTGCCCAGTGTCAAAGCCGTGTAAGAGACTATACTACACATTATATTATGTAATGAAAACACCTACTTTGATCACTGATAAGGTATCAATAAAAAGGTGGAGTCATTCGCCTGTTAGCCGTATCAATTGATCCAATCAATGGACGACACTGATGCTTGTGGATGACTCGGATAGTTACGTATCTATAGATTTTTGTAGATATTTGCAGACATTTTCGATAGGAATCGTTTTTCTACTTATAAAACTGAGACCAATATTCGGCAACATCTTGTATGCCAACACAATCCCAACTTGATGTGGAAAAAGTAAAAAAGAAAACCATGAATATCCTCCAAAAGTAAATTTTAAGTTCCTATATTTTCCGTCATAAACAGACGCCATATCTCGGCTTCAAGTGCACGACAATAAAACACATTTAACCAACTTTGAATGATTTTTTCTCATATACAAAGTAAAAATGACTTTTCTAAGAATTTCTCGGCAATATAATCAAACGTTTGTTTTCAATTACTTATTTTACTCTGGTAATTGTAATTTTTTCACTGTCACCAATTATGTCATGAGTTTTCGCAGTTTTATTTTCCAGTTTCTTAAGTAAGCAAAAACAGAATAAATGACTTAGCATCAAAATACACTTATTAAATTAAAATCTTGTTGGAAAAAAAATTTCTAATTGTATCAAATCTGAAAATTGGCGAATAAAAACTGCAGTCCAGTTTTGTTCCATTTTACGTGTTCAAGGGAGGTAACTACAAATAAGTGAAATTAAAAAAAAAAAGGATGAGAAAATACAAATAAACAGTACATAAACATACATTTTCTTTGCTGATATAGTTTAATGTCATAAGGCTAAGCTTTTGGAAAATGTAACATTTATGCATGTAGGATTAATGCCTGAAAGGTTTTACATTCTACTTGATGATAAACATATAGGTACATGGATGCTTTTCTGGTTAAACTAAAGTTCTCTGATACTGATGTCTTTTTATTGATTCTAACATTTTAATTGTTCCCTCTGCTTTTTGTAACTGTAAACTACACATTGATAAAACAAACTGTATAAAGACCAACTGAGTCTAAGCACTGCTGTACATTAGACTTTGTGAACAAATTTCTGGGCTACCAGTTTCCATATCTGGTAGCCCAGTGGGCTAACAGAATTTTTGAGAATTTGTCGGACACTGAGCAATATTCCTCCTTGAGTTTCTCAAGTTCCTAGGTCTTATAGTCTATGAGTTATACTCCAGAAAAAAAATATGTCTGAAATTTACCAAAGGGCAATTACTCCAAAATATGAAGAGAAGAGTAATGGTTCTTGTGCACTACACTTTACCTCAATGAAATCTATGAAATTCATGAAAATATCTTTTAAACATTATTGTTTTGTTGCCTATACTTAGTTATAATTATGCTCCTGACAAAAATTAAGTATGAAGTTTAACAAAGAGTAATAACTATAAAAATGTGATGTACTGAATTATGGTTATTGTGCACAACACTTCTCTTCCATGATATCTACGAACATGTGAAGTTTCAATTTAACAGTTTTTTTTCAATACTTTTTGAGTTTTGCTCTGGACAAAGTATTACAGGTGGACGGGCACTGGAAGGACAAAGTGTCAACTATATACTCTACCCTTTGGGGAGCATAAAAATGAGAGAAACCAAATCACCAACAAGAGCTGACTGCATGCTCGACTATTCGAAATGCT
>CM037791.1:45598307-45638033 GCA_021229015.1 Solen grandis | reverse complement strand
CCAAATATTGTTTTACCAAAATCAAAAGCATTCAGCATTTGTGGGGATGGTTTCGCCTTTGTTATGCTTAGTAACTGTTGAAACAGGAACCAGGAACTATATTGACCAATAGCAATTTTGAATTTAGTTGTTTAAATATATTTTATTGTCAAAACATTTACAAAATAAACAAAATGATATCAATATACTGCAGATGTACAAATGACAAAAGGGTCTGACCACAAGTTCTCACAACTTAGATGAAGGTCATTCCCAATTGAATTTAGTTGCACATGGTGCAGTCATGTTTGGTCAAAACAATATTGGTCCCAGGTGAGCACTTATGATCAGGATAATTGTTTGTTTGTTCAGACGTGTTAAAGATGAATAATACACATGTTCCAGCGTACTCAATAATTAGCAACGTGCAAAAATGTCTGACGGGAATCAAACACGGTCGCTGAAAAAACTGATTTTAGCGCATAATCTTACGTACTAGGACTTGGTTTATGTGGTCGTATAATAAGCAAATTGTTTAATGGGATAAATTTATATAGAAAAAATGTTCAGGCAAGATTTATAATAGTCGTTTAATAAACAAGAGGGCCAAGATGGCCCTAGATCGCTCACCTGAGAACAGTATCATTCATTGCCTGTACAACACAGATTGCTTTAGAATGAAGATGATGAGGTGAAACAATGTTCAGGAATTTTCTGACCCCATCCACAAAAGATATCATCATGACAAACATTCTGCCAAAGTTTGAGGATGATTGGACCAAAAATGTTGCCCTCAGAGTATAAACAAGATTTTTCTAAGATTTGACCTACTGACCTACTTTTTGATCCAACCTGACCCATTTTCGAAAGGGTTCAAGATATTATCAAGACAAAATTCTGACCAAGTTTGAGGAAGATTGGATCAAAATTGTATTTTTCTAGATTTACCTACTGACCTACTTTTTGATTCAACCTGACCCATTTTCGAAAGGGTTCAAGATATTATCAAGACAAACATTCTGACCAAGTTTGAGGAAGATTGGATCAAAATTGTGGCCTCTAGTGTGTAAACAAGATTTTTCTAAGATTTGACCTACTGACCTACTTTTTGATCCAACCTGACCCATTTTCAAAAGGGTTCAAGATATCATCAAGACAAACATTCTGACCAAGTTTGAGGAAGATTGGATCAAAATTGTAGCCTCTAGTGTGTAAACAAGATTTTTCATAGATTTAACCTACTGACCTACTTTTTGATCCAACCTGACCCATTTTCAAAGGGTTCAAGATATTATCAAGACAAACATTCTGACCAAGTTTGAGGAAGATTGGATCAAAATTGTGGCCTCTAGTGTGTAAACATCAAAATTGTTGACGGACGACAATATTTTTCTAAGATTTGACCTACTGACCTACTTTTTGATCCAACCTGACCCATTTTCGAAAGGGTTCAAGACCAAGTTTGAGGAAAAGATTTTTCTAAGATTTGACCTACTGACCTACTTTTTGATCCAACCTGACCCATTTTCGAAAGGGTTCAAGATATCATCAAGACAAACATTCTGACCAAGTTTGAGGAAGATTGGATCAAAATTGTAGCCTCTAGTGTGTAAACAAGATTTTTCATAGATTTGACCTACTGACCTACTTTTTTATCCAACCCGACCCATTTTCGAAAGGGTTCAAGATATCATCAAGACAAACATTCTGACCAAGTTTGAGGCAGATTGGATCAAAATTGTGCCTCTAGTGTGTAAACAGATTTTTCTAAGATTTGACCTACTGACCTACTTTTTGATCCAACCTGACCCATTTTCGAAAGGGTTCAAGATATCATCAAGACAAATATTCTGACCAAGTTTGAGGAAGATTGGATCAAAATTGTGGCCTCTAGTGTGTAAACATCAAAATTGTTGACGGACGACGGCAGACGGACAATCATGTATCCCAAAAGCTCACCCTGAGCTATGCTCAGGTGAGCTAAAAAGTTGTTTAATACAGGTGGTGGCATGTACGATGTTGACTGTAGTTATTTTGGGGAAAAATGTCAGTTTTTGACTAAGACACTGAAACCTAAGCTCTGCACATTCTCTCAGTATGGTTGACATTTCTGTCAATTAATTTCAATTTCCTTCCAGTGGTTCTTAAGATACGTAGCGACACAAAATCTACTAACATTATACTAGTATGACATGTGACCTTCAAGTGTGACCTTGACCTGAACTAAGACATCTGAAGTTCACGCTCTGCACATCCTCTCTGTTGCTTAACATTTCTGTCAAATAATTTCAATTTCCTCCAGTGGTTCTAGAATACAGACAAACACAAAATTGCAAACGGATGGACGGACCATCGGACAGACTAATAATATAACATAATATCGTCCTTCGGGCATATAATAACTAGATGTGGGTGTTCCTCGGAACACTTGTGTCGCCTGCATTTAAGCATGTTTGATGAAAGAATTGACTAGAAAATCGATCTTTTGACAAATTATTGATAAAGCATAATCTATTTTGTGAGGTACAAAATAACACCAAATCACACACACACACACATATATATATATTTTTTTTGGGGGGGGGGGAGAAATAAAATATTCAAACAGTGCAATATGTAATAATTTTCCCGAGCACTTTCGACTATACAGTCTTCATCAGAGGAGTGTCAGAATGACTATGAATTCAAAACATTAACTGTAAGAAATATTATGACGTCATTAAGCACTTATGACGTTAATTATATATATGTTGCAAGTTTGTAGTCATCATTATCATTATTGAGTTATCATTCTTGTGTACTGCACTCAGACCAATGAGATCTATCTACTATAAATGTTTAAGGCAACACTTCAAATACTTTACAAGTTATGCACCACACAAGAATTAAATCCAAAAAAATAAACAAAGGGAAATAACTCCAAAATAACAACAGTTATCATTCTTGCACAATGCACTCCATGAGATCTTTCCACCTGTGAGGTTTCAAAGTAATACCTCAAATACTTTTCGTGTTATGCTCCAGACAAAAATGAAGTCTGAGTATCAACAAAGGGCAATAACTCAAGGAAAAAGAGAAACAGAGTTATCATTCATGTGCACTGCACTCAGACCATTGAGATCTATGAAATTTCAAGTCAGCACCTCAAATACTTTTTGAGTTATGCCCTGGACAAAAATTAAGACTGAAAATCAACAAAGGGCAATAACTCAGAAAATATTAAAGTCAGAGTTATCATTCTTGTGCACTGCACTCCACCTCAATGTGATCTATCCATGTTTTAAGTTTCAAGGTGATACCTCAAATACTTTTTGAGTTATGGTCCGGACAAAAATAAAATCTCAGAATCAACAAAGGGTAATAACTCAGAAAATACGAAAGTCAGAGTTATCATTCTTGTGCACTGCACTCCACCTCAATGTGATCTATCCATGTTTTAAGTTTCAAGGTGATACCTCAAATACTTTTCGAGTTATGCTCCGGACAAGAAAGTGTGACGCCGACGACGCCGACGACGACGACGCCGACGACGCCGACGACGACGACGACGACGACGGACAAAGTGATCCCTATGTGTCTGCCATGCTATGCAGGCGACACAAAAATAATGTCAATTACCTCTCTAAGGGTGTCTGCCTGCAGCTGAGGTTTCTCATACGTGAACCCCGTCTCCTTCAGTTTGGACCCGTCCAGGTATAAATGTTTATTGTAGAGGAGTTCCTGAGGATCAAACCACCATTTGTTAAGGTAATCCATCCATCATTAAACTATAATCATGGTCCTTCAACTGCTTAAAAAGACTTCAGTGTAGATGCAAGAATCCATTGACTTGGGAGTTATAGGCTCCTTTGCTCAAAGTCAATAAAGGCTTACATTTACTATAAAAATCCCATGATCACTTGATGGACCATGATCACATTATCCTGAAACACTAAACTTACCAAATTTAATTATAAAGTCCTCATTTCCAGACCACTGAGGAGCAGTGAACAGCATAAAACCTGATCAGCCTGCGAGTTACTCGCAGGCTGATCTGGTTTTATGCTGTTCGCATAGGTCTTTTCACGGTTTCCTCTATGAGGGAAAGGGTTAAAGTATTGGTATGTTTTTGCTTTAAAATTACAAGAGAAAAATATATGCATATTTCAATATGGCAAAGCTTCAAATGATGCTTATATGTACTGCCAAAGTCTACACAATGAACAATTAAATGAAAGAATAAGAGAAATCCCCTTGAAATCCTTTAGTTGTTCAGACTGGGCACTTTATGCTAATTAAGTTAGAAAAGTGGGTGGTTCTGAATCATGCTGAAGATCTCACCTGATCAATGAACGGGTTCAGTGGAGTGTTTGTGATACTGTCTCGGATACACGCCTCCGACCACGGCCTCATGTGTTTATCATTGATGTCTTCTACTACCTGCGTCATCGCTACCTGTAATTTTAATCTTCTTTCATACCACATAGCAGGCATCCTAAAGGCTTGTAGCATGCGTTATTTTCCAATATATGAACAGTTCAAAAGTAACGTTTATTATTACGTCATATGAGTTCTAAAGTAAAGCTTAGTAAAATAATAAACCAACACATTTATATCCCTTTTAAAACTTTGCAGTCTAATAAATGTGTTAGAATGAAAAGAGAGTTTCGTTTTTTGTTCTATATCGCAGAACAATGCAGATAGCATGTTGCATGCATTTTTCTGCAATAAAGCATTTCCGCTTTGCCCCTAAAATTCGACAAGTTTAACCTGCAAGCTTTATTTTTGTGATTTCTGGATCGTTTTGTATAGCGTACCTACCTCTAGAGAACTATAAATAATGGTTACTATCACTTAAAGTGACAAGACAGAGAGTGACTGAAGGAGCAGGATTCCTATTTCTTATTACTTCTGTGATGTAGGGGTATAATTGAATCACACAAATCAATCCATTTGATAGTTTTCATGGCTCAAATTTAACTTTTCTACCCACTGGCAAATTTTTGCGAGTAGCTGGAATTTCAACTCGCAAAATTTATCATTGACTTGCAATTTCAATTTCATGAATGGTATATATGTTACAAAGACAAATCAATTCCTTTTCAGTGTGAAATGCCCGAGTTAATTCATTAAAAAATAAGCTGTATAAAAGAGGTAATAAACAGAGGTAATGGCTGCATAAAATGATAAACATAAACAAACAGACTGTGCACCTATGTAGTTTACAAACAGACTGTGCACCTATGTAGTTTACAAACAGACTGTGCACCTATGTAGTTTACAAACAGACTGTGCACCTATGTAGTTATCGGTTATGACAAGTATATGAAAACGTCTAGCAGGTGTGCATGTTTGAATTATGACTGCTATATTTTGATTGCCCCAATAAAGAAAACATGATGCTGATTTTTGGACTGAAAATTTTGCACTCATAAAAAAAAATGCGGACAGCTAGAAAATGAACTCGCAAAATTCATTTCTCACTCGCATTTTGCAAGTTTGCTAGAGTTAAATTCGAGTCCTGCAGTTTTCAAATCTTACTCCATTGAAGAGGAACATAAAGGCTACATATTTGTGCAATTACTCGATTAAAAAATGTACAAATACCTAATTATTTTCCCAAATACCTAATTGATGGGTAACAAAACTCCATCAAAACTTCTGAGACTCAATGACTCATGTAAGATTTGTATAACATTATTTATACTATGACAGGTACCCAGTACTACAACTACTAACATTTGATATGAACCACTCGTATTAACCCTTTCCCTCATATAGACTCATTTTGACGCACTCAGTAGGTACCACATAAAGCCCGATCTGCAGAAAACCACAGTTAAACCCAGGGTTCGACATTAACTTTTTTGAGAGCTGGACCAGTGGTCCAGTAACTTAGAAAACCTACTAGATCTGACCTTAACTGAACTAGACCGAAATGTTTTTTCCATGTTTACCTTTAAAAATTAATAAAGGTCTACAAAGATGATACTAGAAATACCCTTGTGTTACATGCTTTTCATTAACATTGCATGAACACTTTGATTGTACTTACATGGAAATCCCCATATATGCGAGTTCTGGATAATGTCTATTGTTTAATGATTTTCAAGCAATTCCATTTAAAGCAAAACGACCTGTTTCTTGTCATCTATTCATACAGTTTCTTTGATTCCTTTTTAACTTTTTCATTCATTACTGACGTTGTCTTTTTTGTTGGATGAAAAGACTATTTGACATTTTTCATATCGGCTGCACAATGCGGTAAAAACAAATTGTAAAAAGGTCTATTGTCGTTATATATGGGATCCCAGCATAATAAATAGATAAGCGTTCATGCATTAACTTGCATCTCTAGCATTTAAATTAAATTTTATTCATTATAATACGAAGATTTTGTAAACATTATAAAATGAAAAGTTAGATGAAGAAATAAGCATCCTTAGCTTAGTATTACGACATTGAACCTGGCAAGTGCGTGGGGGGAAAAAGCCTCGATCTGAATACACAAACCAATGAGTGAACGCGTGTCAAGGTTGTTACTGAAAATGCCGCTAAATATAGCACACGTGGATTTTCCAAGAAACTGTTTCGCAAGGGTCAAAAGTTTAGCCATTACAGTTATTTTTTGGGCGTTTGATGTGTCAATAGATAACATTTCTGCGAACTCTGATCAATTTAGAACACGACCAGTCGGTTGTGTTAGCCTAGAACCTAGCTGGACCTGACCATCAATCTACTAGTGAATGTCGTTCGGTCGGGCCTTAAAAACGAACCCTGATATGTGAGATATGAGTATCGATACGGTGTCTTAAATTGTTGAAACCAGAGTTTAACTCTAATAGACCAAAAATGTTATTTTACGATAAAAATTCAATTTGAATTTAAAAAAAAAGAGAAACGACATTAAAATCCAAAATTCTAATGTCTATTTGAATGATTTTACAGTTTACTATATGTTAGACATGCTACGATAGTGCAGGTGCCCGCTCGCGACGCATCAACAGCCAATCAAAATGACGTTCATAAATTAAGTTGCGAGATGCTAAAAATGGGTTTTCCAAACTTGAATGAAAAAAACATCGGTAATCAATATAAGAATTAAATGTTAGGAGTTAAGAGATCGATTTTTTTTTATCATTTTTATTCTTACGCGAATGAAAAAATTGTAAATTAAGATAATAAGCTATTACTGGATCTTTTTTAACTAGACCAGTCGGGCCAGTTACTCGTGGGTTTTGCAAGACTGGACCCACTGTGTACTAGACAATGTCGTTCGGTCGTAGGTTAATGTCGAACCCTGAAACCTTACCAAATTTAATTACAAAATCCTCATTTCCAGATCACTGAGGAGCAGCAAACAGCATAAAACCTGATCAGCCTGCAAGTTACTTGCAGGCTGATCTGGTTTTATGCTGTTCGCATAGGTCATTCCATGGTTTCCTCTATGAGGGAAAGGGTTAATGGACTTTCTATTTCTATTGAGTGACTCTGGTTTCAGAAAACTAGTAGAAACAGATGCTCACTGTTTGTATTAAAGACACTGCATTATATGCTGGTTACTCAATGAAATTAAAATATGACACTGCTCATTTGCTAAATTACTCAATTATTTTAACTGATAATTAATTACTATGTAAATTAAAACTCAATCATCTGTTCCATTACATAAGAGAGAAACTGCAACAGATTGATCAACCAACCACAGAGTGACTCTTATGCACTACCTTCTGACTTTGTTTTGACGGGGGTATCTTTAAAAGAACTTACCCTGGCAAGATTTGACTTGAGCGACCCGACAAACTCATACTGGATACCAAACACTTCCGAGATTCTCTCACTCACCAGACCCTGGGCTGAAAGTAAACAATGGGTTTTGGGTAACTTGTAAGCTGATTAGGTTAGGTAATACAAAAAGTTTTCTAATGGCTCTTGAGGGTAAATGTTAAAAGGGGAGATAATAACTGTACATATAGGGGAGATAATAACAACTGCACATAAAGAGAGAGAAGTTTTAATTAAAGGGGAGATCATAAATATACATGAAGGTGGATAAGTTTTAAACAAGAGTTGTCAGAACGACACATATGCCCCTCTACGCTCCCCCCACTCCCATCAAGGTTACTGTGACCTTGACCTTTGACCAAGTGACCCAAAAATCATTGGGGGTCATCTACTTGTCATGACCAATCACCCTATGAAGTTTGAGGAATGTGGGCCCAAGCATTCTCCAGTTATTGATCGGGAACGAAGTGGTCTATTGTAGAACCAACAGACCATCCGACCGACCAACCGACATTTACAAAACAATATCCCCCTTTTCTTTGAAGTGGGGCATAATAAAATCAGTTGGTATATAAAAAGGGGAGACAAAAAACAGTGTACATACTTGTCTCCCCTTGATCCACACAATGGTAGACCTCTCCCGACTTCCCCAGCTGTAGTACGTGCCAGATGGCCCGACACAGGTCGTGCACGTGCACAGTATTCATCCTCAGGTCTTTGGTCCATAGCATCTGCAGTTAAACATCATCATCATCAGCAGCAGCAGCAGCAGCAGCTTTATCATAATCCAAATTTTTCTTTATCTTCATGCATCATCTTTATTTCATCACCAGCTTTATAAATCATCATCATCATCATTATCATCATCATCATCATTTTCAACATTCATATGGATTTCCAACATCATTTATATTCATCATCATCACCATCATCATCAATTTCAATCCTTCTCCTTATATTGATTTTAATCATCATCATCATCATCGATTTCAATCTTTCTCCTGATATTGATTTCAATCATCATCATCACTTATACTGATTTCAATAATCATTAACATTCATTTTGATTTCAATCATCATTATCATTTATATTAAAGTTAATCATCATCAACATTATGTCTTCATTATAGCTATCATTTGAAGTATAACTCAAATACTGAATACAAACATCTCATTGTCTAACATCTTACCTTCATTTTCTGTTTGATATATTTATATATTGCACCTACAATCAACCGTGGAGCTGAAATATAAGGTAGAAAATTATCATTCATCATGAAACAAGAGGGCCAAGATGGCCCTAGATCGCTCACCTGAGAAAAGTATCATTCATTGCCTGTACAAAACAGATTGCTTTAGAATTAAGATGATGAGGTGAAACAATGTTCAGGAATTTTCTGACCCCATCCACAAAAGATATCATCATGACCAAATTTGGATGATTGGACCAAAAATTGCCCTCAGAGTTTTTAAGATTTGACCTACTGACCTACATTTCTATCCAGCCCCACCCATTTTCAAACTGGTTCAAGATATCATCAAGACTAACATTCTGACCAAGTTTGAGGAAGATTGGATCAAAATTGTGGCCTCTAGTGCGTAAACAAGATTATTCTAAGATTTGACCTACTGACCTACTTTTTGATCCAACCTGACCCATTTTCGAAAGGGTTCAAGATATCATCAAGACAAACATTCTGACCAAGTTTGAGGAAGATTGAATCAAAATTGTGGCCTCTAGTGTGTAAACAAGATTTTTCTAAGATTTGACCTACTGACCTACTTTTTGATCCGACCTGACCCATTTTCGAAAGGGTTCAAGATATCATCAAGACAAACATTCTGACCAAGTTTGAGAAAGATTGGATCAAAATTGTGGCCTCTAGTGTGTTCACATTTGTGGCCTCTAGTGTGTAAACAAGATTTTTCTAAGATTTGACCTACTGACCTACTTTTTGATCCGACCTGACCCATTTTCGAAAGGGTTCAAGATATCATCAAGACAAACATTCTGACCAAGTTTGAGGAAGATTGGATCAAAATTGTGGCCTCTAGTGTGTAAACATCAAATTGTTGACGGACGACGGACGACGGCCGACGGACAATCAAGAATCCCAAAAGCTCACCCTGAGCTATGCTCAGGTGAGCTAAAAAAAAATCATACTTTCTTGAAACTAATTTCTTATTTTTGATAAGAACCAAAGCTCATGAAAATGTGAAAAATAAGATTAACAATTTAATAGTTTTTTTTTTTTCAAATCTTTTATCTGTAAATTAACTTTTATGAAAACTGATGTGTACCCTTTTGAATGGTTGACAGATACTCTGAGAGCAGCTTCTTACCTTAATTCAATCATTAATTATTTTTCAACTTGACTTTAATGGACCTTTCACATTTGACACATCAAAGCACAAACTATAAAGAGGGACCTCTAAAAATTCCAGCAAAATCTAACTATAAAAATAAAAAGAGGGACGTCTAAAAATTCCAGCAAAATCTAACCATAAAAATTTAAAGAGGGACGTCTAAAAATTCCAGCAAACTCAAACACAAAATATTATATAAAGAGGGATTTGAATAGTTCAGCAACTTTCAATGACAACTCCTGCACCTACTTAGTCCAGTTTTGTCTCCAAGTCCGTACACAATAGCAGGTCGAATCACAGCATAGCGGAGCCCAGATAATTTCTCTAATTCACCCTCGACCTGCAGTTTGTGTTGTGCCAGATGTGTCCAGGGTTCACACTTTGTGTCCTCTTTACTTGGCTTCTGTGGATTGGTCAATAAGAATTTAACTCGAAATTCATTGGTTATGAGCTTTCACCACAAAATTTACTTTAATTGGTTGTAATGTAATCTTCAAAACACTTCCTTTGTTTTGTTTTGGTTGTTTACAGGTCATCAAAAAATGCTTAAGTATTAATTTAAAATTTGTAGATATTTGCTTTGATTTGATTGGTCATTAAGCAATCACCTAGATATATGCCTTGATTTGATTGGTCATCCAGTGACTACCTAGACATGGGTGTAAAATTCCTAAAATTATCGCTCGCCCTTCCCAAATTTGAGATAGTAAACAGCGGTAGGGGACTAACAAATTCTTGACTTCAACCTATATTTGGGACATGATTTTTATGAATTTTAACAACTACGATTAATCACTGTATATAAAAATAGAACTGACAGCTGAAGATGTTGATGGATATTAGCAACTGTAGTACATCCTAGATAACTTCTGCCAAGAACTGAAAGCATTAATTATCACCATGATAGAATAACTGAAATATGTTGAACATTGATACATCTCCAAAATGGTAAGAGTTTGCTTAACAAAACAGGTGTACAATCAGGGTTTAGTGAGTGGGAAAGAATGTTTTTAATGTGACATTTGGTATTGTTTCCACATTTTTCACAAATCTATGCAACACTTTTAAACAATTTTAAACTGACTCATTTTTAAATTTAAAGTGTTACATTTCCTGTTTAAACCCTTTACCTCATGAAAACTCATGTACAGATTTAAGGTAAAGTCCCTGTGGTTCCGCAACATTTCGGATCTCAAGACCTTTCATTGAGATAACCAAGATTTCCTAATGTATCATTAGGGTACCTTGGTTATCTTGGTAGAAGTTAAGTGGCCCAAGACAAAGCGGAACCATTACAGGCACTACATATTATTCACTGCATAAAACTGATTTTTCTTTGCGTAGAATATGGACTGCTTTAATTCAATTTTTGATTTGATGAACTACATGTATGAGTAAACAGAGGAGACCCAGATCAGACAGCTCTCTGTCAAGGTGTCAAAACGAGTCTAAATGAGGTAGAGAGTATATCTGACTATGGCACAGAACCCTCTTATTTTCACAGTCACTTTTCCAGAGCAATAATATATACAAGTGGCAGGATACCACACCCAGTCTCATCGTCCTGATAGCAGGCCAACCAGTCCTGGAACTACCCTTATATGCTGAGCGCCAAGGAAGGGAGATATACCAGTACCATTTTTCATCACTTTGATTTGTTGCAATCAAAGATCGAACCCACATCCTTCAGGTTAACAGGTCTGCCACCAGAGACTATTTAGGAATTTTACACCCCAGCAATCTGTACCAAATTCAATTGCAGACCCTCAGTAAACCTAACAGGCTACACCACAAACTTTTGCTAATTTTTGCCATGAAAGAAAGAAAAATATGTATGACAGGTTATTTCTGCAGGTAATTTATTTCTGCTACTCTGCAGATGAACACAAATCTGTAAAAATAAAATCCGTTAAAATCAATTAACAGCAGAAAAATATTCACAGGATAAAACTCTTTAGAAACCTTCAGATCATTTGAAACTGATCTACATGAAACACGCGGTGACAGTATTTCTATGAACAAGAGCCAGTTACCGCTAGCATTAACCCTTTCCCTCATATAAGACTCATTTTGACGCCCTCAATAGGTATCACATAAAGCCTGATTTGCAGAAAACCACACTTAAACCTTACCAAATTTAATTATAAAGTCCTCATTTCCAGACCACTGAGGAGCAGCGAACAGCATAAAACCTGATCAGCCTGCGAGTTACTCGCAGGCTGATCTGGTTTTATGCTGTTCGCATAGGTCTTTTCATGGTGTCCTCTATGAGGGAAAGGGTTAAAACAAAACAACCAGTCAGTGTATTTTTCACTAAATTGTTGAATGGTTTGTAATTACAGGAAATGGATGAAAAGAATAGAGAGTAAAAATATGAAAGTTTGACCACATTTCATTGTAATCTTCCCTTATCAATGGCATACAACATGTCACCTTCTTGGTTCACCTGGGGACAGGGAGATTTCCTCCACCTCGGAGTCTTAATTACTTGCCAAAAAATGCAAACTGTGCATATTTTCGCACATACCAGTTGCTTGCTCTCTGATTTACTATCGTAATTTACAGTTGAAGAATCTAGTTTAAAATCTGAGTTTGAAAACCTGTAAACATACAATTAAAAAGTCAAGTAATGGATTGACTCATGTCTGTTACTAACTTATACCAAAGCAGCTGTCAAATTGTGTATGGTATGGTTGACGGTAGAGCATGTGAGATGTAATTTAGAGTGATCTCCCTTAGGTGTAATACTTAGAAATAGAGATTTTAATATGTTTGCTTTAATTAGCAAGGTAAGTAAGCACAGAAATAAATTCTTCCTGGGTCAGAAATCTCAGAAAAAAAAAAAGAAGAAAAAAATGACCCACTTTTATGGCAAAAACGCAGAATATTAAACCCGCAGAAATAACCCGCTATATGGTATAGTGAAGAATAAACTTGTTAATGTCCCATTCAAGCTTGGCACACATGAACAAAAATCAGCCTGGCACTTGGCACAAACAGAAGACACAATAAAAAATAAAACTAAACAGATGTGTCAATAAAAAACAAATGCACCAGCTTGCAAAGTATTTTATAGCAGATGTGTTATAAGTGTATATCCATAAACTGGTCAAAATTGTGCAACTGTAGCAAATTCAAACTGGATCTATAACTCCTCATAAAACAGAGAAGAGTGTTCTTTGGAACATATGTCACCTGCTGAAGCGTGATGGAAAAAATGCTTACAACAGGTGACACAAAAAGAAGTGGAAGGAGGGCTAGTCCCATTCATTTTGGATAAACAGCATGGTATTTTGTATTTTAGGGTTATACAAATCCTGGGGTAAAAAGCCATTTAAGTTAAATTGCACAAATTTGAAGAATATTTCAGAGAGTAAGGAGTCTTTAAAAGACCCCTGATGAAAAGGGAGAAAACCCCTGATGAAAAGAGAGAAAACCCCTGATGAAAAGAGAGAGAATCCCTGATGTAGACTTTGTTTTAAATGAATTTTTTGGTTGTACTGTAACCATTAACAAATTTTTGAGATAGCTATATGCCAATTTTGCTCGAGGGTCAATTCAGTCATTGAACTTTGTTACTTTTCTAGTTGTTTAAGTTCTATAATACAAGGGGTTTACATTTTTTATTCTTTTTTCTATTTAAAAAAAAAACAAGGAAAGCTGAAATAAACAGAAAAGCAGTGGCCAAAATCATACACAAGTGAAATTCCTATAGCACCCCAAAAGAAAAAAAAAAAACAGAATCATTCAAACTATAAAGTGCAAACATAATATTCAACCAGAGAAGCAAAATAAAATCATATAAACTATCGAACAACGCAATCTGGTCACTTCAAACCTTGGTACCTGCTCCATATCTTGCTCTTCAGTCCACGACTAGATATTCTGTAAACAGCACATTTAATAAGTTCTAGAGGACTTATAAAATGCCTTATGTATTTAACTTTGATATATCAAATCATTTTTTTTTTAAAGTTTGATCCTTTCCTTTAAACTCATTTTTCGGCGTAGCTGTATAATTTCGATTTCAACTCGCATCTTAAACCAATCAAATGTATGCTAACAGCGGTAAATAATTCTAAGCTGAATAAAAGGACTCCTGTTATTGGTTAACGCATCGTTATGGACTATAAAATTACTGTAAATAAGGGGTGCAGCTTGTATATATCATTCAGCTTGGTGTTATTACTTTTCTTTTTGATGTAAACATGAAAGTGATTTCATTAAGTTAAATACAATCCTTTTCCATCAATTGAGGAATGCTACTTTGTGAAAATGATTTAAAACAACAAAAAAGAATCCACCGTGTTATGACATGAAACCCCTTAATTACTATGTATATTGAATTCTTCCAGCCTGCCGAGATGCTCTCATTGAAAATTAATTCGCCAAAACCAAAACAACTAATAACGCTTTTATATCATAATTGTCATATGCAATAATGATATGAACAAATATAAACAAGCCTTTTTTTTTTTAAATAAGTATATTTTAGAAAAAATCTGAACTATTTCTAGAGCGTACTAAATTTGGTTTCGCGCGCTTTTCCTCGAATGTTCTAGAAGACTGGAAATCTCGTTTTTCTTTCATCCTACGCCGAATATCTTTTTTAAAGATATTTCTTGTTCCTTTTGAGTTCAAAAAAAAAAGGTAAGAGAAATATATTCACCAATCTATTGCTAAAATAAGGCCTCATTGCATTTCTAAATATCCTTAAATTGCTTGAGAAACACGAAATAACAAACGCTACGTTCGAATGAACGTCATGCCCCTTCGAGGGGCTTTAGACCTTGGGGGTCAAGGTCATTTGAAGGTCAAGGTCACCTGACAGGTCATCAAGATGCATACACCTGTGAAGTTTGGAGGCTGTAGGTGGAAGGACTTTTAAGTAATGGTCAAGGTTAAAGTTATGTGACAAACAGACAGATCAAAAACAATATGATGAGGAGGGGGGTGGGGGGAGATAAAAAAATCAACATTTTTTTCAAGGTATGTCGTTTTTAAGTCCCAGAGTTTACACTTTTGGAGTGTTCGTAGAGCATAATTCACACTGGAGGCAGCCATTGTTTGTTAATTGGGTTTAATGTCTTGCCAGCAGTACTTCAGTAATTTGGAGAATATGTCTCACGCTGTAGACATGTAGCATGATGCCACACCCAGTCACATTATCCTGACATTAGGCCAATCAGGCCTGGCTCAAATTCCACCAACAATACTTAGCGCTAAGTTATACGTAAATTCTTAAACACGGTATATACACATTTCACCATTACTATTTTATGAAATATTCAAGCACATGACTAAAGCTGAAATAAATTATAAGCTAATAACTAACAATAATTGTTAACTAGAGCTATCACTGAAGGTGATTAATACCCCCGCAAAATACTTTAATGCAGAAGAAGCCAGACTTCAGGCAGAGCATAGATAAGAACCTGTATACATAGTATATTGGTTGTGATATTAATAAGTAAAGTTTTTATTTAAAGTTGATAGAGAGTCAATAATGGTTGTTTGTCACAGTAGTTTAAAAATATAAGGTTACAGTTCTTGGACACTGCACTTCTCCTAGTCGCCATCTGTTTACATTTTAAGTTTCAAGTATATACCATATAATATTCGAGTTATGTTCAGGACAAGAAAAACAAGGAAAAGTAACAAAGGGAAATAACTCTGTAATTACTCTAGATAGAGTTATGGTTCTTGTGCACTGCACTTCCTCATATTGTGCTTGACCATTGTATAAAATTGTTTTGAAATCCAATCAGTAGTTTACAAGTTATACTCCGGACAAGGAAAAGTAACAAAGGGCAATAACTCTGTAATTACTCTAGATAGAGTTATGGTTCTTGTGCACTGCACTTCCTCTCATTGTGCTTGACCATTGTATGAAATTGTTTTGAAATCCAATCAGTACTTTACAAGTTATACTCCGGACAAGGAAAATACAAAGGGCAATAACTCCATAATAAGTCAAGATGGAGTTATGGTTCTTGTGCACTGCACTTCCTCTCCATGTGCTTGATCATTGCATGAAGTTGTATTGAATTCCAACTTGTGGTTTTCAAGTTATGCTCCGGACAAGGAAAATGCAACGGACCGCTGGACCGACCGACCGACCAACCGACCGACCGACCGACCACCGGGTGACTCCTATATACCCCCCCCAAACTTTGTTTCGGGGGTATAATAATAAAATATTTGGGTATTTTCATTAGAGAAACAAGACTAATGAAATTTGCCCTTAAGTATTTAAGTTTTACTTAGCGCTAAGAACTGTTGGTGGAATTCAACCCAGGAATTATACTTATGCTGAGCTCAAAGATAGGAGAAACCATTTTTCAGTTTTCGGTCACAACAAGGGATCCATCCCACAACCCCCTGCTTTATCCAATCAACTATCATGGATAATCTCTTTTTCCATGGCCAGTGTTTTATAAACTAGAAATGTGTCCACATGACAAAGATGCCCCCACTATGCCTCTCATTTGTGCCAGCTTAATGATCTTCTATCAGATATGCTTATAATGCATTGTCGTCAGATAAATATGTTAACCTGTATGTGCTATCGAAATTCCTTTCCAATCCTTGAAGGAATTCCCATCATACAATTTGCTTTTCCACAGTTATTCGCGATAGTTATGAAAACAAGAGGGCCAAGATGGCCCTAGATCGCTCACCTGAGAAAAGTATCATTCATTGCCTGTACAAAACAGATTGCTTTAGAATTAAGATGATGAGGTGAAACAATGTTCAGGAATTTTCTGACCCCATCCACAAAAGATATCATCATGACAAACATTCTGACCAAGTTTGAGGAAGATTGGATCAAAATTGTGGCCTCTAGTGTGTAAACAAGATTTTTCTAAGATTATCAAAATTGTGGCCTCTAGTGTGTAAACATCAAATTGTTGACGGACGACGACGGACGACGGCCGACGGACAATCAAGTATCCCAAAAGCTCACCCTGAGCTATGCTCAGGTGAGCTAAAAAAAAAGAGAGCAAGAAATGACATTATGAGTCATAAAGCAGTAGAGAAATAAGGACAGGTTTCATGAATTTCAGTTAACCACAATTTTACCTTTTCTGAGGACGTCATTTGTCCGGAAGACAGCTCCACATAAAACTTGACATTCCTCCGCTCTGCCTCTCTGGCACAATTCAAACTTAACTGCACTATCCCTGCCTTGTATACCTGCAAAACATGGACACCTTAAAATGTAAATTTTCATTGTATTGGTCTCACAAATGTTAATTTCAGCCACTGAATAAATACTGATATCCAGTAGGAGCAAAGACTGCGTATTCAAACCCCACTGGGGGCAATCATTTTAATAATTTCCCCTGGTGCAAAGTACTGGTCAACTTTTTCATAATGATTTGACGGTCTAGTGGCAGTGTACATGCCTGTAGATACATGAGTTGTGGGTCCATCCATGATTGGGGCATGAATTTTTCATGATCTTCCAAGTACTGGTAAAGTATGCATCGAAAAAGATCTGATGGCACTTGTATGATATTCTTAAGATTTGTAAACAATACATTTGTTACCGGTGCAATAGCTCAGTGGTAGTGTCCAGTTTTAGTTTGAATCCCTGCCAGGGCACTTCCTCCCATGAATGTGTCAAACCAAAGACATATAAAATTGGTACCAGATGCCTGGCACTCAGCAAAATCAGGTTACTAAGGGAACTCAGAGTACTCAGCACTGTTTCTATCCAGGAACTTGTCCCCCGTGTATCAGTGCTATACACCAGCTACATAAAAGAACCAAGGGGTCTATTTGCTAAATGAGCTAGGGTATCGCACCCAGACTCCCTTGTATTCGACTACTATCTCTTCTAATGCTGTCTCTTCAGCAAAAAACAGGACCCACATGTAGGAAGTCCTTGACCATGAGGTCTAGAATATGGCCATAATAATCAGAAAATGATTGCTGGCCATTACAAGAAAGGAAAGACATGACATTTTCTCTTGTACACTCACAGCTTCTGTCTGTCCATACTTTGTTTCAGCAGCACAGTTGACCACAAAGTCATACGGACCTGAGTCATCATTGAAAGCATTGGTAACGGCACCTGTCAAAAATAGGTCAAGGTCAAAGGTTATACTCCTGACTAGATTATGTAATTGTTAGTCTGAAACCTTTTCATTATCTTATAATTTCCCAATCTATTTTATCTTTTAGTGCTAATTTTCCCAAATGAAATTACAGGTAGAAAAAAAAAATCTTACAAACAAAAAAGCACTGAAAACAAAATGATAGAAGATAAATAGAAAGGAAAGACAAGAAGAAAGAAGAAGCAGAAAAGACGCAAATTCACCTGAGTTGATAAGATTGGAATGTTTGAACTCAACCACTGGGTCAGCGAAGGATGTCTTATGTAGATTGTCTAACCAACCCATCTGTGGGAGAACCTTGTCCACGACACGTACCTGTAAAAAAAATCACAAGGTACGCCTTGATCGGCTGATTTTGGGATGAAGCCATAACCTTTCCTTTTCAGGAAGAACTTAAGCCTAGAACTATCACTGAAGGGGACTGGTATCTCACATTATCTCCATATAATGTGAAGGATGGGCCAAGAGAAACTCCTACTTATTTAATGATTTCCGGTGGATTACAGGGAAATATTAGTGAACTGAAAATGGTAATTTCACTGTTTCAAACAGTGAAAATTGCCATTTTTTTATAATTTTCACTGTTTTGTAATGGGACTACTAAGATACACTACACAGGGTGCCCACTGAATTTTGAAACTGGGGGTACAATTGCTGTTTTCCTTTAACTTTGTACCCCTTCATATAGAGAGTCCCTACCATTTTGGGGGTACATGGCAAAATTTGGGGGTAAAAAACCCTCTACAGGGGGTGAATGGGTATGCTGACTACAGGTTACAAACTGGGGACCTTCAAGTTACAAACAAGAACATATATATATATATATTTTAACAAGCTAACATTGTCAAATAGTTACGACACTACTGTCTTTCACTATTATCCAGTTACCAAAAATTAAACAAACAATATTTGAAATAGTGTACTTACCTTACTGGCAAGTTTGTTGGAGACAACATAATGAACAAAATTTCTTCCTATGAAACCAGTGCCTGGAAAGAAAAAAAAACCATAGTGCCTCGCCTTATAAAGCAGGTTTTTGAAAGTCAGTGGACGGTAAGCCTGATGAAAGAAATTGGTGTATAGACACCCGTGTTTGTTTCATTCTTACCGGAGTTTATATTTATTTCTACAAGACACCCGATGTCTATGATATGTCAATATGGCACAAGCAATATTACTTTAAATCATAATACAGTACACAATAACATATTATTATGGATAGGTAAAATCCATAAACTACTATACTGCAAACATGAGGATGTTAAAATTTCTTAAAGAATTTGTTTTCTGATAATTACAGGCCTTTTTACAGCAATTGGGGATGTTGCCTTTCGAGAGGGGAAATGTCGTCAACTAAAGTAGCAAATGGGGAAATATGTTATGAATACTTAAAAGCTGTTGCTTCGTTTGCAGTTTCAATTATATTTGGAGAATTTTCAGTGGTATGCATCTCTCTTGAGGTTGAGGCAATATCCAACAACTCTTAAAAAAATATTTTTGCTATTATTTGAAAAGAAACTAGATTTTGTGTTTTTGTGTAATTTGTTATGCAACATCTTATCTGCCACAGATGCCTGATTCAGACACTAAATATTTTTAATTTAATAAGTTTTTACAAAAGCTAAAAGTTGTTTTAATATAAAAACACTGGGAAAAAATAATGCTTCTTTTGCTTGGAGAAAGCATCGTTAACTGGCATCTGTTCAAGATGAAAAAAAGGCCTGAATTAAGATTAAATCTAAAACTAACAAGAGGGCCAAGATGGCCCTTGGTCGCTCACCTGAGAAAGATGATTGCTTAAGAAATAAAGATGCTTGAGTGTAAAAGTGAAATCTGGCTTTTTTTTATGGTGAAATGGGCATAACTCCTAAATTTACAAGTCAATATCAGTTATAATTGAACCCGAATGTGAGATTATGGGCATAAACATTGTCTTAAAGTTTAAAAATGATTGTTAAAAAAATGAAGTTGGTAGAGAATAAACAAAGTGAAATCTTGCATTTTTTGTATTAAAAGGGACATAACATTTTTTGTATTAAAAGGGGCATTATGGTCATTAACACTGTCATAAAGTTTGAAAATGATTGCTAAAAAAAAAGGAAGATGCTAGAGTGCTAGATTTGTGTTACATGCTTTTCATTAACATTGCATGAACACTTTGATTGTACTTACATGGAAATCCCCATATATGCGAGTTCCGGATATTGTCTATTGTTTAATGATTTTCAAGCAATTCCATTTAAAGCAAAACGACCTGTTTCTTGTCATCTATACATACAGTTTCTTTGATTCCTTTTTAACTTTTTCATTCATTACTGACGTTGTCTTTTTTGTCGGATGAAAAGACTATTTGATATTTTTCGTATTGGCTGCACACTGCGGTAAAATCAAATCGTAAAAAGGTCTATTGTCGTTATACATGGGATCCCAGCATAATAAATAGATTAGCGTTCATGCATTAACTTGCATCTCTAGCATTTAAATTAGATTTTATTCATTATAATACGAAGACTTTGTAAACATTATAAAATGAAAAGTTAGATGAAGAAATACGCATCCTTAGCTTAGTATTACGACATTGAACCTGGAAAGTGCGTGGGGGGGAAAGCCTCGTTCTGAATACACAAACCAATGAGTGAACGCGTGTCAAGGTTATTACTGAAAATGCCGCTAAATATAGCACATGTGGATTTTCCAAGAAACTGTTTCAACAAGGGTCAAAAGTTTAGCCATTACAGTTATTTTTTGGGCGTTTGATGTGTCAATAGATAAAATTTCTGCGAACTCTGATCAACTTAGACGCGACCAGTCGGTCGTGTTAGCCTAGAACCTAGCTGGACCTGACCATCAATCTACTAGTGAATGTCGTTCGGTCGGGCCTTAATGTCGAACCCTGATATGTGAGATATGAGTATCGATACGGTGTCTTAAAAGGTTGAAACCAGAGTTTAACTCTAATAGACCAAAAATGTTGCTATTTTACGATAAAAATTCAATTTGAATTAAAAAAAAAAAAAGAGAAACAACATTAAAATCCAAAAATCTAATGTATATTTGAATGATTTTAATAGTTTACTATATGTTAGACATGCTGCAATATACGATAGTGCAGGTGCCCGCTTGCGACGCATCAACAGCCAATCAATATGCCGTTCATAAATTAAGTTGCGAGATGCTAAAAATGGGTTTTCCAAACTTGAATGAAAAAAACATTGGTAATCAATATAAGAATTAAATATTAGGAGTTAAGAGATCAATTTTTTTATCATTTTTATTCTTACGCGAATGAAAAAATTGTAAATTAAGATAATAAGCCAGGGGTTTTCTTAAGTGGACGCCCACTTGTCCGCGCCGGGTTAAAATCACTGCGGGCAAGTGATTATTCAAAGAAGATAGCCCGGTGGGCAAGTTTATTTAAGTAAATGAAATCTTTTGGGTTTTTATTTTGGGGGTGGGGGGGGGGGTAGATTTTCTATAGTATATCAGGGGTAAAATACTTGTGTTTGATACATATTAACTTAAATCCACCTTAATATTGCACATATTATGTTTTAAACATTAACAAACACCAACTAACTTAAAGATCAGGCAATCTGTTTTCACTGGGGGCTAGTAGATGTTCAAAGTAACTTGCCCCCTGGACAAGTGAAAGTCAAATCCTTAAGTAAACCCCTGATAAACTATTACTGGATCTTTTTTAACTAGACCAGTTGGGCCAGTTACTCGTGGGTTTTGCAAGACCGGACCCACTGTGTACTAGACAATGTTGTTCGGTCGTAGGTTAATGTCAAACCCTGTGTAAGAACATTTTTTTTCAGCCTTTCTAAAAGCATATTAAAAACATGTTATTGTTTGGCCTACATAGAAAATCTAATGATTTTCTGGTATCGTGGTATTTCTGAAAAATAATGGTTTTCATCTACAGGCATCTCTACATGATCAAAACAATTATCCTTCATAAAAACAATGCAGTAGACAAAGTTCTAGCATTTCTTGAGTGTGTCAGTTCATTAGCTATATTATACAAGAGTGTTCTTTAGAACACATGTGTCACCAGCTGAAGCGTGACGGAAAAAGTGTGACAGACAGACGATGGAAAAGTCATCCCTATGTGTCACCTCTTCTTACAGCCAGTGGGTGGCACGATTTACCCAAATACACCCAAATACTCCTGAATTACCCAAATACTGTCTTATTTAAGCATTTGTAGCTCCAAATTAGTAGTTATTATTATCTTTGGTGTACACATGTGTCTGTTAGGTGATTAAAATAAATAATTTAATTAAATAATATTTAATATTGTTTTATTTATTATTTCATAATAGATATATTAACGGACAAATCGGTTTCCCAAATACCCCTGATGTGCCCAAATACAGTCAATGTTTAACTTCTTTACTAGCTCAAATAGCCCATGTATTAATAAATTATGAAGTATACACATTTTTATTGAGATATAATTAAATAGAATGTATTAATTACTAAAATAATACGGACCATTTGTAGGAAATGGTTACACAAATAATCTCTAAATTCACCCAAGCTTCTGTATATTCCCTACTTCAAAGACAAGTAACACGATAGATAATAATTTAAGTTAATTTATTGAAATAAAATCAGCAATTTTGGCATAATATACATACATAAGTAGTAAGCACATTTACAGTATACAAAGCACACTATCTGTTCTGTATATGACACTTTTTGAGTTTTACAAACGCCTCATTTTTTGTTTGAGGTTGGGTTTAATATATGTTATAGGCTGTGAATATGTTCTTTTAATTATATAATACAATGAATAATCAATATTTTGCTGTTTAACACTGTATTTAGGAGTATTTGGGCAGTATTTGGGTAATTCAGGAGTATTTGGGTATATTTGGGTGTATTTGGGTATATCGTGCTGCCGCAGCCAGTGACACAAAAACATTTTTGTTGGACATAGGAAATCTGTATACTGCAAGAAAGTTAAGGTTTTTCTTACCATATGCGGAGCGTATTACTTTTTTTTCCATAAAAATAGCAGTTTCCTGTTTACAAAATCTTTCCCAACGAAATGAGATTACCACGATACAAGAGAACCAGCGACCACCGGAAACCGCTATATATGAAGGGGTAAAAACATAGGTAAAAACAGCAATTGTACTCCAGGTAACAGAACTCAGTTGTGTAAAACCCAGTATTGGGATCTACAACGTATTTGTTTCAGATTCAGATTCAGTTCGCACCATGAAGACAAGCATCCATTGACTTAGATTTATAGGCTTTTTTTCTTATAGACAATATTGTCGAGCGAAAGGACAACGTTACCCCATCCACTCAATTTCAATATAACAGGAAGAAAATACTAAAATATTTGAAAACACAGGTGAAAATTAAAGCTTAAATACTTTGATCCAAAAGGGATAACTATCACACATTTAAAGAAAAGAATAAAAATCGATGTCACAACCTTAGTGACCATTACGCACCTCCTAACACTATTATCCGTGGACCTGCAACCACTTCGTTGGCCGCCATGATTTCCGCTGTTTGGTCACGTGACATAAGATTGAAAAACTCGTAGGTCAGTGTACACTAAAAAAAATAATATCCCCAACAGAACAAGATTTAGCCAACAAAAAATCCTTCCAGTGCACTTCTTATCTTTGAATAGGATGGCAACATTAGAAATTTAAACTTCTAGGGAATGTGTTAACAGATTATTGTCACATACAAACATATATAGGTCTGTGAAATTATGAGTAAAGGTTCATGAACGGACTAAAAAATCATGACCCCGTGAACCCAGAGACTTTCCACGGATTGGTCGATAACCTAACGAGAGTCAATCGAGATCTCTTCAGTGGTTTCATGCTCTTGATTGTGGTTTAGGCGTCGCCTGCTGATGGCCTTTTCCACGTCATTATATGTTGGACATAACACTTTCTGCTAATGGAGAACGTGACTGCACGATTCTCACGCTGGGTCCGATCTTTGTAAGACCACATACTTTTGAGGGGGCGAACTTGGCGGATGTTAGAGTAGCACCTAGGAAATGTTCGCCCCCTCAAAAGTATGTGGTTATATATATATGTGTGTGTGTGTGTGTTCCTTCCCATGGGAAGAACAAAGATGGTGACTGAATCAGGCCTATCACACATCATTCGTCTTTCAATATATCGAGAATCATGACAAGTGCTAACAAGCTACGTTCGAATGAACGCCATGTCCTCCCCTCCTAGGCCCAGACCTTGGTGAACAAGGTCATTTGAAGGTCAAGGTCGTTTGACAGGTAAAGCTCATCAAGGTGCTTGCACCTGTGGAGTTTGGAGGCTGTAGGTGGAAGGACTTCCGTGTTATGGTCAATGTTAAAGTTGTGTGGCAAACAAACAGACAAAAATATGTAGGGGGTGGGAATAAAGATAGTCACAGGGTCTCTTATATATATTACATTGTATATTTAAGATCTGACATGAATTGTAATTTTATATCAAATTTTACTAAACGAGTTCGTAAAAATGTTATTAAGCACATCTGGCGAGCTTAATAACATTTTCATGAACGTTTTTAGTAAAATTTGATATGAAATGGCAATTCATGTCAGATTCTTTTTACATATGAATTATACTGACAGTAAATCGTGATTATAACAACAAAGAAACAAAAACATGACTGAATGCTGTAAACGAATTTCTATTTTAATCTACCACCAAAGAAATAGTTCTAAATGATAAGTGAATTTCTCATACATTTTCAACATCATATGAATAATGCATCTTTTTCATCAAAGTTAACTGCACCTAACACATTTAATCAAGCTGTTCGAGTTCAACACACTATGCATATATGTAGAATACACGCGCGTGACGCGGAGTGGTGTAATTCGGCTTTAAAGTTATATGTAACGTGTTAAATATAAGAAAATATGTTAAAAATGAAAAAAAAAATGGTTATATGAAACTGGAAATAGCAGAATGAGCATAATGTCATATGATAAACATAATTATTATAAATGTTGAAGTTGAAATGTTGAATATGTTGAAACCATGCTGATGGCTCTCCTGAACAATGGGTCTAATCAATTTGCGGCACGTGCAAAATATATATAGCTGCCAATCAAAGTCACTGACAGACTGTCGATAGAATTTATATGGAATAGCTATAGGGAAAGAATATCTTTGGTCGTACCGCAAGTTACATAATGTCTTAGTAATGTTTGCCTGCTCAATATATTTGTGTCATGACAGTATTTTTACAATAAGGCGGGAGCCAGCGTGAAGCCACGTGATGTCACGTCCTCCATTAGCATTAAGTTATCCGTCATATCGCTAAATAATTTACATAGAACCAGCCAACACCATTGATTCATCGAACAATCCGTCGCGATGGCGACAATATATTCCAGGCGCGGATCCAGGATTTGGGATTGGGTTGGGGCGTAAATTCAGCAATAGTAACATGGTATTTACCATACATAGCATGTAAAATATACGAAACAGTGTGCAATACGATATATATACATACAATACAACTGAAACGATACAATATGTAACAATCAAATTGAATGATAATATATTGTCAGATAGTCTTCCCATCCTAATAGCCGTATTCCATATCTTGCCACTGGATGGTTATATTTCTATGAAATTTTGTCACCAAAAATATTTCACCAAGAGTTTTTTTTTCAAGTTTTATCTAATTTGGGGGAGATAATCCGCATATAAGTTAATATTGAAGCCTATGGAAAATATGTATTTTCTATGAATATGAAAAACTGAATTTGATTTATGAGAAAAACTCATGGTAGAAAGATGCATTTTATGATTTTGTATCAATTCCCGTGAAAAAAATCTAAACTTAACCATAGGAAAATGGAGAAAATCACTTTTTTTAGTTTTCAGGGGACATAACTCATGGCAACAAAATAATCAAAGGGGAGGTAATAAAAGACCCTCTGTCACTTATCATAACATGTCAATTTGTCCCTTCTGATTTCCAGTGTTTGACACTTTAAAAGCTTATATACATGTGTATCGTTAAGTTATACGCATGGCTTTGATAAAATTGATCGCTGTTAGGTTGGGAAGACCTTAAGTTATTAAATCTACGGATTAACATATCAACATTTTATATCTTGGTCGATTTCACTTTTATATCCACAGATTCGTGATCATTTATATTACAGTCATGAATGAGCTAGGATAGTTAGTAAACAGAATTTTGTTGTTGTTGTTGTTGTTGTTTACCGTCGCTGCGATAGTATTTCAATCATATAGCGACGTCCAGCTAATTACAGGTGGAGGAAGACCCCGAGTACACAGAGGTACCCGGGTAGAACCACCGACCTACCGCAAGCCAGCTGGAAGGCTAAACAGAATGATGAAGCTATCACTATTGTATACTTTAATAACGATAGTGATATCGCACCCGATGTACCAAATAATATATCTGTTAATTGCTGATTTATATTGAAATTCGTGTAAAAAATCTTAATCGTTTTTTTTTTTTTTTAAATTTTCCTTTCTATTCAATGAAAGTTAACTTTAGTACGCTAGATCTTGTTAAATAATTAAAATAAGTAATTTAAAAAAACAAGCCGTTGGTTTAAACATACTTGAACTGTTACCAAATGATGTTAGTTTTTAAGGCAATGATATATGTCAACTTGAATTGGCAGGAGCCAGCGTGAAGCCACGTGATGTCATGTCCTCCAGTAGCAGTAAGTTATGTCCGCCGATCATATTTATGATTTACGTGGAACCATCCAACGCCATTGATTCATCAGCCAATCCGTGGCGATGGCAACCATATATGTATTACATGTACTTCGAGCTATGTATTGTTGGTGATATTCAAACAAGATCTTACAGCAGTATTCACTTAATTATCTGTGTTGAAGACTAACAGCCGAATGAGATTGGTCCGTTTCTTCTTCAACCACATTTAACTTGCTGAATATATAAGGTGTTAGGTGGAACAAGCATGGAGGAAGAAAACACACCTAAAATAGTGAGAGTGTATTTAGTAAGTATCTACTAGCATATTCTTTCAATAAAACGCACGAAGAGCATTTACTACGCTCGCTCTCATCAGATTTGGTCGAAGCGTACCTAAGTTCTCCTTTCGTAGAGACACTAAATTGAAAGGGGAAGGGGTCACAAAACGAAAGTAGGATATTTAAAGATGGTGAGCGTTATTTATGCTTTAAATGGAATTTTATACCATAAAACTATACGATTTTTCAAGAATAAAACATATCACATTTTACCTTTGTCTTTGTTTTGTCCATTCCCTTTGTCCTGGTGTGATTTAAATGACGATATCAATTATGATGCTTATTACTTATGTGGGGGTGGGTGGTATTTTAATATCACGTGACCTAATTTGTTATAAACGTCAAACGATATGTCAAAATTATGGAAGTGGCTGATAATGTATTACATACGAACGTGATTAACAACTTTCCCATGGCTGGGTACCGGAAGCTGTGACCAGCGGGAGGGGCATTTATCAAGGTAGGTACGTGATGGGGTTTCGTCTGCTGATGGATGTTCGTCTGCTCGGCTTCTTATCAATATTTGACCCACTTCCTGGTTTCTGCCTATTTAACAGAACAAATAAGTGGGTGGGGTGACACTAGCCAGACGCAAAGTTGCTTGATACAGAAATCTCCATATCGGTCACTTTCAAACACGTTTCATTAATTTATCATGAAAAGGGCGTGGTCATGCCCCTGGGGTCACAGTCACGTGTGTTCGGAAGACACGTGCCTGGCTGAGCGCATCCCTAAGCATGTTTTAAGACGACAGGTGGAAATTTTAGCCCTGACGTCATATCAGTTTTATATGTATGGTGCATAATTAACAATAAAAAGAAATTTACATCTTCATCTATGAATCATGGTGATGGTGATTTTCAAAGAAGAGCTCCAAGTTCATCTTCAACGCATTACTCATCAACGTCTCAATGGGCATTTACTGAAGACCTTACATGTGGCAATCTGCAGTTTTTTTGACATTCGAGCAAATCTACCAAATCGAGTTTGGGTTAGATAGGACACACACACACACACACACACACACATATATAGAGAGAGAGAGAGGGGGGGGAGGGGGGGGGGGGGAGAGAGAGTCTCTTGTTAACTCTATCTGTATCACTTAATATGAAAAATATGTAATTAATTGATTGTCCACATGTTTTTTTAGAATATCCCTCCATACACTCACACATATACAAATCAAACACATATCCAATCCATCACCTTTGTAGATGACCTCTCTCTCCCTCCCACCATTGAATATCACTAATGCTCTTTTAAGATAGCCTGGTTATCCTTTATTCCTTTCTTATGGATCTACACCTAGTTGTCAATCTAGAAAAATATGACCTAGAAGTCTATCTTTAGGTAGATATTACCGTTGAAGGAATGAGTAATATATACTGCTGATATGATATGAGTTCCACATACAATGATTTTCTATCCTATCAATATATAGTAAATGAAATTTATGTTGTTGGGTTTTCTGACACAGGAAATTGTTCGTGTTGATCCCCAAGTTATCTAAACGACCCCGAAATATTTCAAAATGTGTCTCCTCATCTTTATACTAAGGGGTCACTTGACCCCCCCCCCCTTTTTTTTTGTTTGAAAATAGGAAAAGTCTGATGTTATTATACTACATTTATGATACCATATTTATATTTATACATCATTTATATAGCACTTTTATCATGATACACATATGTTCAAAGTGTTTCACAAGCATGTAAAACAGTTCTAAATAATCATACATTGATTATTACCTACATTTAAAAGGTACGTTTTAAAAACGTTAATAAAAATGCTTATGAGTTAAACATATACTTTGTTCTTATAAACATTTAAACTGATATTAAATTGATCAGAATGACTGTTGTCAACTTTTCAAAAGAATCAAACTGAAATAAGAACATCTAAACTTCTTTACCAAACAATCAAAGCAAGGTATATACACTTCGAATCATATCAAAATCATTTGAAACTTCCTAATTAAGTAAATCATCGGTCAGAACATGTGACAGTTCGACTTCTTGGCACTACACGTATTAGTATTGGGCCGTAGGTCTTAGACTGGTCTAGATACATCTACAGAATGTGTTTTTGACCTTGCAAGGCCACATATTGATCATATTGTATATACAAAACTAGTATAAGATATGAAAAACGAAAATTGGAACAATGAAATAACACGCCTGTTACTTATGAATCAGTGTATCTATAATGACCTTTTTTTTTTAATAAAATGAAATTCTCAAGTCACGTTGTAAGACATGACTATCACTCTTCTTTATTTGTCAGTGAATTTAACAGTAAACACATAATTCTGCGAAAAACTTGATAATTCACTTCTACACGTACATCCATTTGGAAATACGTCTTTATTATAATCCATATCGACAATTATTTGGTTTGACTAGTAATGTGCACCTGGTCGTGAAAAGTTATTGTTCCCAGCGGGGTTTGAACTCACGCTCCTAGGATCCACTGTCAAGTACGCTACCACTGGTCCACAAAGCCCTTACGCATATGGGAAATCTAGCTATCTTATGCATGTTTTAAGATTCAAAATGGTAGAAAAATATAAATATAATTTTTCACCCCAACCAATATAAAGCATTGATAGCTGGTCATGGTCCTGTGGTAACGTACCCAACTGTGGATCCGACGGTTGTAGGTATCAGCAAGGATTTTATGTTTTTCATGACCGTCCCAGGCGTAAAGTCCTGGTCCTGCCCTTGAACCGTCTATGATGTAATCAACGCTAAAATAAGTAAATTTAACCCTTTCCCTCATAGAGGAAACCATGAAAAGACCTATGCGAACAGCATAAAACCAGATCAGGTTTTATGCTGTTCGCTGCTCCTCAGTGGTCTGGAAATGAGGATTTTGTATTTAAATTTGGTTAGGTTTAACTGTGATTTTCTGCAGATCAGGCTTTATTTGGTACGTATTGAGTGCGTCAAAATGAGTCTATATGAGGGAAAGGGTTAAACCAATAACTGGGCAGAACATGTACAATGTATGGTTGGTTGTTGGATGTAAATATTATTATTATTATTATTATTATTGAAATGACACCTTCTTATCATTTAATCCAGAAATAAGAAACACTGTTCCATAATTTATTTGATACAATTGCACTGAATAATTTTGGCAATATAAATTCACACTATCATGCAACATTGTCTATAAATTAACGCATTATTTTCAAGACATATTATTACGACGATAATACTCAATCCTAACGCAATATGTTTTCGCTGACGTTAAATTTAGATTAATAAATTTCGTTGAAGGTGTCAGAAATTAAAAAAAAATATGAAAGAACGAAGCAGACCTATGACAGAAAAGATATTTTAATGAAGATAAACTCTCTCTCTCTCTCTCTCTTAATTCAGTAAAGATACATTACTCCCCCCCCCCCCCTTCAATTCAAGAAAGATTCAAAAGTTTGTAAATTTGGGGAAAAAATAATCGGACACCTCTACACGCACACGTATAATATATTCATATACAGTGTAGGTATATATCGTTCAGAACTTTTATTGATACAAAGATGTGTTTGACTTTTATAATAATCGTGTTTTCAATTCTTAAATAGTAAGGATAATGATGAAACAAATCAAAAAGTCGAGGTTTCCGATGAGAAAGGCATAAAAAGTTTGAAATAACTTTGAACCAAAATATTCAAATATTCACAACTGCCTTGCATGCTTTTTTAACAAAAAAAAATTCGAAAATGAACAACTGAATTAACAATAAAGTATTGTTGATTATGATAATGATTAACTTTTTATTGAGTCACATCAAATATAAAATCATCACAAAAAACTTTTATTTTTCCTTTTATTTAAATTCATTTGTAATTCCAACTATTTATTATTTGTGCACATGTAGAAGAATTACAATAACCCTTTCCCTCATAGAGGACACCATGAAAAGACCTATGCGAACAGCATAAAACCAGATCAGCCTGCGAGTTACTCGCAGGCTGATCAGGTTTTATGCTGTTCGCTGCTCCTCGGTGGTCTGGAAATGAGGATTTTATAATTAAATTTGGTAAGGTTTAACTGCGGTTTTCTCAGATCAGGCTTTATGTGGTACCTATTGAGTGCGTCAAAATGAGTCTATATGAGGGAAAGGGTTAATATCTAAGTATAGGACATAGTCTATTTTTACATTTCTACCGAATAGAGCGCAGCGAGCGCCGACTTCAATTTTCTGGAGAAATGTCTTATAGACTATCCGACTAGAAAATCACCTTAATTTTGTGAAACACTTGACTTTACTACATACACCGATCTATGTTGTACATGGTAAAATAGGAATAGAAAGGTGTTATATGAAATAAATCGCTGAATAAATTGAATTTTCAGGGCTTCTGATTGGTCATTAATTTAGGTTGACTTTGTAGCAGTACAGTCATTCAGACTAGAGTTTGCAGAGTTACTATAAATATATTATTTCTGATAGACCTATTGGTCTTTTTTTCATTTTTACTCTTGGCTATCACTTAGTACCTTTCACTGTATTTGACCAGTAGTTGTATTCATTGCCATTCTATGAACCCAATAAGGCCATCATTAAAAACGTTTGTTTGTAGTGCTCCGACCCTGAATCCCAGGGATGGGTAGGTAGGTAGGTATTTTTTATTATTTCAAATTATAAAAAAATCTAGCCAAAAGTGCTTTTTTTCTACGGAATGGACAAAAAATCAACCCAAAGACCTAAAAACAAATTTGAGTAGGGGCCATTTTGATAGGTAGGTAGAAGCCCTACAAACTATTTTTTAATATTGGCCTATTATTACAATTTTCAGGGTTGGTACAGTAGGAAGACGCTCTATTGTGCTACACACAACTTAAATATCAAAAGAAGGTTAACAATGGAAACGTCACCAAACCAAAGTCACAGAAATACGTTTGAAAGAAACAAACATTCCAGTTCAGACGCCGTCACTTTTCTGACAACCTTGTTACGGTAGGTCCGTCATGACCTCTGAACCGGAAGCAAGAGTTCATGGCCCGGTTTCTCCAATTAGAAGACACCTTGGAATACATTATCAAAATGACGTAGACAGTAAAGGAAGCGACGTTAATGTCAACGAAAGACTTGTTGATGAAACTGACGGAATTGGAACTGAAATACCAAATGACAGACACCGAGCTGAAAGAGAAGTCTGTATTGAACAAGAATTTGAATCAAATAATGAAACCAATACTTTTGAAGATGTATTCATTCAAAAGATGGGGACAAACAGTAAAAATGCAGCGATTTCAAACAGTTTAGGTAATGATGATGCAAATCCAAAGGATGAGGTTTACATAAGAAAGACGAAACAGATCGAGATAATTTTGAACCAAAATTCTCAAATGAGATGAAAATCATTATTAAAACCGTAGGTAAGAATAAAAGAGAAATAATCCGAGCGGTAGATGAAGAAACACCAATAGAAAAGATCGACACGGAAGAATCCTCTACAACTGACTCGGTGAACTATACAGTTGACGATTTCAAAAGAAGAAAACGGAAACGGAAGCAACCGAAACCAAGGTCAGTGTCACAGGGACCAGAATCCTCCGCCGAAGATGAGTTTGAACTTGATGATACTGAAAGAGAAACAAGTAAAGTCAATATTGAGAGAACTGAAGATAAATCAAAGGAGATAGAACAAAAGCCATTGTTTTCACAGCTTCGGATTCCGAAGAAACGACAAAAATCTCAACACTCAAATAAAGCACCAAACATGACGTGTACGGACATATCTGACATAATAAACAAGAGTCTCGAGAAGAGGAACATTCCTTGTACAACCAATAGGTATAGGCGTCATTTCCTTAAACAGCTTCGAAAAGCAGAGGCAAAGAGAATGGAGCAAGCAAAACAGCAACTTAATGAAATAATGGACAGCCAATTAGTAACTGGCAAGGAAACGAAATCAGTTCAAGAACAGGAATATAACGATGATACAGATTCTAATGATACAAATGTTTTTGATGGAAAGAGATTGGATACAAAGACGGTTGACAAATTGGAGTGCAATATTTGTTTCAAAACATTTGTTAATGTTGGAACTTTTGCTGCCCATTATATGTGCCACAGTGCGTTTGAAAAAGAAAATGCTTCTCTTTTAGAAAACACAAACTCTTACAATGCTAATTCAGTCTCGAGGAATCTGAAGGGAACGAACATAAAGGATGTTATTAATTTAGATGAATCTAATGAACATAGAAAATCCCTTTCCTCAAGTATTGTGGGCCCACAAAATTCCCTTGCGGATAACTCGGATTCAGACGGTAGTTCTTCAATTGGATTCAAGGGTCTCATTTCGTCGAGGCTTGATAGCCCAAATCTGAATTGTCCAGAGTCGGCCAGCATGCATGCAAGGGACAACAGTTCGCTAGGGGACAACATCACTTACTTTTGCCATATCTGTAACCAAAAGTTCACCAACATCACTTCCCTCCAATCTCACATGACCGACCACGACACATCAGAATTGGGCAGCACCGGCCAGACCCACGAACACTTCTGCCACCAGTGTCAGAAATCGTTCGCCAGTGCCAGCTCATATCACGTGCATTGTAAACTTCACTCTGGCGACAACCCGTACACGTGCCACACGTGCAAGAAAACGTTCCGTGACAAAACGAGGCTAACAACCCACATCCGGGTCCATACAGGTAAGTATGCCGTTATCAGAATATCTAATAAGTTGATTGAAATCTATCAATGTTATTTTTAATCAAACAGTTTCATCATCAGCTGAAGTCAGTTTCAATTAAGGCGAACCAGTAGACGATCACAAAGCAATATTTTAATCATATAAAGCACGCTGTTGTACCTGAAATAACCCATAGCTTAAAGTAGATTAGTTGTAACAGAAGAAAAACATGTAAACAGTAACTAGACCAATTCTAGACCAAATTCCGTGCAACAACTAATAGTTTTTAGTGCAGTAGGTTTTATATTCAATCACATTCATATCTTTCTTTCTTCTGAGTTTTGGGATGAGGCTTGGCCTTTTTTTCTTTTCTTTTTTTTTTGGGGGGGGGGGGGCATATATTTTACAGTGAGGAAAGAAATATCCTGGAGTGAAGAGTAGGTAGTGAGTAAAATTCACGAATCTTAAAAGATAATTTCAGAGGGGGAGACCCCGATAAAGGATATTTCACTTTACTACCTTAAAATTCATAAAAAAAACAAGCATCTACATTTCAATGCACAGATGAAGCTGTATAGTTTACCGTCTTATCATATCTTAGATAAGCTTTATGTGTATGTCCAGATACATATAAATTCATCCAGAAACGAGGGAAATTATTTCATGATATTTTCCTAACCCCTGTTGAATTTAAAATTAAGGCTACTGTAAATTTGCCAGTTTCTGACAGACTGGTAGCAGTATAAGTATCACATACTTTAGAAGAAGATGAAGCTGTATAGTTTACCGTCTTATCATATCTTAGATAAGCTTTATGTGTATGTCCAGATACATATAAATTCATCCAGAAACGAGGGAAATTATTTCATGATATTTTCCTAACCCCTGTTGAATTTAAAATTAAGGCTACTGTAAATTTGCCAGTTTCTGACAGACTGGTAGCAGTATAAGTATCACATACTTTAGAAGAAGATATTCATGGAGGAAAGAAGTCGTCACCGGCTGGCACTATACTCTAGGTTGGTACCAGCATATTTCCTTCTAGCACTTAATTCATTTGTTAATTCATTTGGTCTATTTAACTTCAGGAGAGAAGCCGTTTGCTTGTAATGTGTGCTTCAAATCATTTTCACAAAAAGGGAACCTCAAGCTACACCAGAAGATACATTCTGCTGACAGAGAAAGCTTCTGCAGCCGTTGCAAGTACAGCTGCAGGACAAAGGGGGAACTTATCAGACACTTGAAGATCCACGGAATGGAGCTGGAGGATAATGAAGCCCCTACTAAAGAGGTTTGCCGTTACATTTGTTATACCAAGACGTCATTTCCTATGTATGTATTGTAGTTTAAAAGTTTGACTTAAAGATGCATAGTAGAAATTATGAGACGAATTGTAAAGAGCCTTTTAAAGAGGTTTGCTGTTACTATTGTTATGCTTGACTTAAAGTTGCTTAGTAGAAATTTGGAGATGGATAATAATGTCTAAAATGTTAAAAAAAATCATTATAATTTTGTATATAACAGAACGATGTTAAATAGAATCCGCTACAAAACTAAAAAGAAAAGTATCATCTTAAATAACCAACATACATGTAATCACTTTTATTGTGTTCTTCCTGCATTGGCAGTTGTGAAATTAGTTTTGTGCAGAATTCTGGGACTGAAAGCTTGCGTTGATGGTTTAAACTATGAATATTTCCAGATTCTATAGTTTTATTCCTGCTTATTTGAATAGATTTTGTTGTAATAAGAGCAGTCATTCTTTTGTAGTAAATTTATAAATGATACAACGTGGCAGGGTGCTCTATTCTTCAGACAGCAATCTGATCAGAATAACATTTATAAAGAAACAACGTACTAGCATCGTGTCTTTTATTTTCCTCTGGAGTCTGACATATTGTGGGGTCTAAGAACACAGCTTGCTAGCAATCCTGTCCGAAACGTTCAACATGTTGAAGTGAAATAATATTAGCTTCTGTTATAATGGATGTCTCTATCAATTGCTTGCACGTAATGTATGTTTCTTCTATATACCTGCTTTTGTAGGATCCAAATTGCTCGAGAAATTCGCAGTCCCCAACAGACGGATGTTATACTTCGTCAAGAAGTTGCTCGGGAGATATTTTGCCTGGGAAAAGCACATGCAGTGACAAGGGGCCTTCGACAAGATCTAGTACAATACGAAACATGCTTGAGGACAGGGACCCATCTGGAATTTCTTCACCTTTATCTCTCTTTGGGTCAGAAATCGACACCTTTTCCTTAAAACAAATTGATAGTTTCAACCTTAGTTCTTTGAAAGACCACCATAACATGCTTAACTCACACTTCCTTTCTGGTCGCCAAGATGGGAGAGACGAAAGCCTGAAACCGAGAATAATCTCTCCAAAGAAGGATTTGCTCTCACTGAAACCTGAAGAGAAGAATCTGATGCTGAGCATAGATAACGAGGTTGAATTCATAAAAGCTATGACCGACGCTAAAACTGTATCAGAAGATGATAAGGGACCCCACACATTTCCGTGTCCACTCTGCAGCGCTATTCTTACGTCCTACGATAGTCTGAATCATCACATACTGACTCTACACAGCCCAATGATGGCCTTAAACTCACAGATTAACCTTGACCCGATATCACGTGACCCACTGTATTCCTCCACAGTGAAAAAGCTCTACAGATGTCAAGAGTGTGGCCTTGACTTTTCTAGTTTCCCGGAGTTCCAGATCCACCTGAAATCTCATTCTGACAAACGGCGACATTGTCGCACTGAAGAAAAGTGCCTCATTTGTTGTAAATATGTGGACCTTGGTGAGCTGGGAGACCACATGATGGCCCATGCTGCCGAGAAGACCTACAGGTAGTGATTACCTCTTCTTATTTGGACACATTTCAAGCTCCAAAAATACTGTAAAATCATTATTTTTCGTCGGCATAAAATGTTACGTACTCTGTTTCAAACAGACTCTTGGACACAGATATTCATGGATAAATGGATGGATAAAGATAATACGTTTGATATTGAAAAGTGTTGAATTGACCCTGAACATATATTCTTAGGGACAAAAATTCGTGCATATACCTGTTCGCGTAATAAATGAAATTAATTACCCTCTAAAAATGATGATTTTACAGTAGAAGCAGTTTGCTTACAAATACTATCAGTTGTCATTTTCAGTATTATTAATTCTTAATTTTGCACAAGTTTTAACTAGGTAACTCATAGTTTTTCAATGACAAAGATATTCGCTTTGTCATATCAAAGACAGAAAAAACCATAATAGTTTTATCGTGCTGTCCTTTTTAGATTGCAATAATATTCGCTAGTACTTATGACAGAAAGTACTGAAATAGTTATTTCGCTTTGTGTAAATCATTTACATATTACATGGACTTTTGTTCAGGTGAATAGCATGTAGTAGAAAAATAATCATTTTCAATTGAGATAACAGACACAGGTAGATCTAAATATATTAAACTTGTAGGTGTGAATATTGTACTAAAATATTCCGTCGTAGTCATCATCTTCAAACTCATATGCGCACGCATACCGGTGACAGGCCTTACCTCTGTATCGACTGTGGGAAGCGGTTTGCCAGGGGAGACCACTTGCAGAATCATAAACGCACGCATACTGGTAAGTATTCAGTTGGCTCCATTTTTTTAAAATCTGACGTGCGTTCAGTATGCCAAACTGAATGAAACCGGTCGCTTACAAGTAGCTATGGAGTTGTCTTAAGACGTTAAACCATGCTGTTCACGTGCACCTTATGCTGTACATATATAGTATACGTGATTTTCGTGGTTTATGACACTGAGACAGTTTCAAAGCTGTCTGTAGCATACGGGGACATACAGTTTGGCATACTGAACGCATGCTTACATTTTAGACAAAAATATAAAAGTTTACACAGTTTATATGAATGCACTAATGGCAAGAATTGTATTTCTAATTATGAAATAAGTGTGCATGGTGTTACATCTTAAAAAGAAGCTGTTGATATTCTAGACATTCTTAAAACTGACAAAACTTATCTGTTAATTAGGGTACTGTAGAACGACATCACTCTCAATTTTAAACAGAAGATCATAATTAGCTTTCCACATTGATTTTAGTCAGGGTAAAACTCATAAAATCCAGGAAGGATGCTTTCTAAAATCACTGGGAGTGTGGTCAAATTAAGGAGCAATCTTTCTGTTTGGAAAATAAATAATAGCAAAATACACGAGGTTATAAAACTGCTAAATACTAGCCCAGAGTAATCTAACGTCTTTTTTTGGAATTATTGTCGCAAACTATTTTTGGTAAATAGTTATAGGAAAATGGTCAGAATATATCGCTGAAACTTAAGAAAGTTAAATAAGTCCTTCCATTTTCACTTAATTCCAGAATCATCAAGTAGACCATGTGCTTGATTAAATAGCTTATAGTTGCTTTGGATTTTACTGCAGTGCAAATAGTAAAGTTACTTGGCTGACTCTTTTATCATCTTGTTATATTTTTTTCTCGCTGCCTTCCCTTGTACCTTATACAAATTCACAGTTTTCTAGTTACTGCCCCGTCTGCACTTATGTTAATTCATAATAATACATTTGAATTCGCCTTAATTAGTTATGAAATATAAAGATGGTTTTAGGGAAAAAAGAAAAATGAAGTATATAAACATCCATTGGTTTACTACTCAAAATTTGTCCACTTTTTGAAATCCATATTTTTGTCCATTTCAAATCACTATCAATTCTAGATTTTAGTTGGTTTTTGTGGTTGTTTTGAGTAATAAGATTCCAAATTAGCTTTTCAATCAATTTATTGAATCATTTGAGTGTTCTGATATGCAATGAACAATAAGTGATCCATAGCAAATATTGAGTAGTATATTTAAGTATGATTTGGCTAGGATTTGGGACTGTTGATGGTTTCAGGGGAGAAGCCATACCGCTGTGACGTGTGTAGCAAAACATACAGCCAATCCCATCATCTATTGCGTCACAAGCGGACCCATACAGGTCTGTTATATCTAAATATCGTATACTTTACAACTGTCTGTCTGTCTGATCGTCTGTTTAAAACAATGCATATGTAATTACTCAACATAACCATTATTTACATTAATGTATCGAAGGATGATATATAAGCACTTAGCCTAGTTTTGCTGCCACCCATCGGTATGCATTTTTCAAACACCACTATTATTTCTACCTCGGAAGTGAAAAATTAATTTTTCAAACATTTCCAACAGAATACGTCTTAATGGTCTATCCTCGACCTATTTTTGTTACCTGTCATGGACCATGCCTGAACACGTCCGTGGTAGTCATTTGTTTTCAAAAAGTACCATTTCTTTTGTCGTGTTGTTCATACATAATTTATTTCAATCTTACAAACATATATATTTTTGAAAAATACGGAATCACGATGGCAGATAATGTTTTGTAGCCTTAATTGTAAACACATATCTTTCTTTTTCACGGTTCGAAAGGCAGATAATAGTTGTGTTGTTCAGTAGCTATAAATATCATTCTTAACAAATATTTGAAAAATACAGAATATGGAATATGTAAACTTAATATGAACATTTTTAAACAAGGCAAAGCAGTTTGTAACACTTAGGTCTTTGTCATTTATCGAAACTGATTTTTTTTTTCACACTTCCAATGGTAGATAACAGACACGTCTTTCATAAATGATAAATTTCATTTTTTACAAACATTTGAATCCACTTAATTTGACATTCCTGGTAAAAGTCAAAGCATATTTTGTAAGTTTTATAATGTTACGCGAGTATATTTGTGATCTTTTCTCAGTCTG
>CM037791.1:45548207-45598207 GCA_021229015.1 Solen grandis | reverse complement strand
AAATAAACAACTCTATGGAATGTGATTTTAGTTTCTAAGGTGAATTTTGGTTAATGTTCGTGGAAATATATTTGTTTATATTTTTTTTATTTTTAATTTAAATAAAAATTTTTTAAAACTGGATATGATTTATAATGCACGATAAACATGGAAAATGTTGCATTCAAATATTATGAGATATATTAATGCATTTGCAAAAACACTTATACTCAGGTATATATTTTTTTTCTTTTCTTTTCAGAATACGGGGACTTTAAGAAAATTATTCCAACCGACTTGTAAAAATTAAGCATTTTGTGAATGAACCCATGTGGTCAATAGTAGTGTCGGAAATCGTGTGATATTTTTTCCAGGTAAGTGTTGATTATACTCATAAATATATCAATATTTATATTTCTAATAATGTACATTATTTGATTTTATTACATTTGAAGAGTTCGCGATACTGTAAAATCAACCAGAGGGAGGGTTATGTGGTCATTAGCTCGAGTCCCTGTTCGGTCACTCAAATGACTCATTACAGAAAATTTGCACCTGGCCAGCGGTGGGTCGATTGTTTTGTCTATGTGACACAATTCTCTCGGGGCCTGTATAAGACCATTTCAACAGGAGTTCGGCAAAAATCGGTATAATTCGCTGATTTAAACTGACCAATCAGTGAATGGGGAAAACTCCGAAATGTAAGTTTACTTTTATGTTCGGGGAGTGCTCTTTGATTTACACAGATTTACGTCTCATTTCGGTGTGAAATGGTTTATGTACCAGACGCTGCTATATGACGGCAACGGCAAACTCGAAGGTTATAACAAACCAGGTGACCTCGTATGTTTACAAAAAACGGTTCAGTCGTTCATTTGTTCTTCTGAACATTTTCCCTCTGACCATATATGGCAACCGAAAGGGTTTTAACCCTCCAGATCCGGTTCCTTTGACAACCCACGAACCAAATACAGTATGCCCGCCGGTGATCCGCCGTGCATTGAGGAAAATTGTCATTGATTTGAAGGATATGGTGAAAATTGTATATGTAAATACCGTTATTATCATTTTTTTTTAAATGTGGTGGTAGTTGTTGTTATATTAATGTTTAAGAGTAGCAATTTAATCTCTCTATCTACCTTTCTATTTGTCTCTCTCCCTCTCTCTCCCCATCCCCGCTCTCTCTCTCTCTCTCTCTCTCTCTCTCTCTCTTTCTCCCTCTCTCTCTCATTCTCTCGTTCACTCATTTTCTTCATTTTTTAAAAATTTCATTTATCGTTTAAATATTCTTGCTTGTTAAATCAAATAAAATGCAGTGTCAATCATTAAAGCATGTTCTGTCTTTAAAGGGGGGGGGATATTCATAATTTTCATTATCCCTCCTTGAGTTCGGATTTGAAAAAAACAAAACAAAAAAAAAACGTCACATTGGTACTATGACAGTGATTGGATCTGATCGATCGATATGAATAAAACATTGTGTGAATTTATCCAGGTCTATCAGCTAAAATGAATAGATAACCGTCAGCGTTTCAAAATCGATCAAATGAACGTAGATAAATCCTTAACCCCGAGAATATCCATAAAAAAAATTTCATGAATATTAATAAGGAGAATTTTGAATGGTATATAAAGCAATGATGTTTTGGCGACAATGGTAGTTCTGCCTCATTGAGATGTCATATTGTAGACAAGCGTCATGACACCAGTCACGCGCAGTCACGTGATTTCTCCGTGACTTTCTTCCTTTTTAAGACTGTATATAGAATCGTCGGAGTTTCAACCTTTTATGAGCAAACAGAGGAGAACCTGACCACACAGCTTCTCGAAGGGGCTGTCTGATTTAGGTCTGCTGTTTACCAATGCTTCAAAACGAGTCTTAACAATGAAGTAAATGTTAAAATTACTATAAATTATACATGAAAGAGACGAAAAGTGGTACACGTTACAAATGTGTTTATTTGTTTGGCAATTTCAGTAAAATATCTAGCCGATATATTTCATTTATCTATTCTGTCTAAAATTTCGCATTTGAATTCCCTGTGCAATGTATTTATGTAAATGACACGTAAATATATTATTATGGTTATGAACACTTGATCATTCTGATTTGTCTCGTTCAGAATCATACTTTGGAATTCATTGGAATTCACAAGTAAGTATCTGTCTATATTCATTGGAATAACAGAGAAAGTTCGCGAGAATAAAATCATCCATGTTATCATTTAGTACGTGATATTTATTTCTCAAATATTTCTTGTCACATAAATACGAATTATCTCTCAAATTGAATCCTCGAGAGGAGTTAATTTACATACATCTGAAATCTGATTTGATTGGTTTTAACGTCACACCAACAATATGTCATTCATTTGGGCGACAAATGTAGTTCTGCCTCATTGAGAAATTATGGCGTAGACAAGTGACATATGAAACCAGTCACATTCAGTCACGTGATTCTCAGAGCAGTTCAATCTCTTCATGAATTATTCTCATAGGCTAAGTAAACTATGAGGTTACTTTAAATGTTCCGTTTTTACGACCTGTCGGTGTGACCAAATGGTTAAAGCGTCCTCCAAGTTTATAGGCTCGATCCCCGGTCGCGACATACCAATGTCGTTAAATTGCTTATGGTATATCTACAATTGACTTAGGTTAGTTCCAGGATTGTTTGCCCTGGTGTCCGGATAATGTGACTGGGTGTGGCAACATGCTACTTGTCTATGGCGTAATTTCGCAGTGAGGGATTATTCTATATATCCCATGTACACAAAGGTCCCCAAACGACTGAAATACTGTTAATAGGACGTAATCAATCGAACAATCGATCCGTTTTATGACTTCAGTCTGACGCCACGCGGTCGAGGATTGCATCAAAGCAAATAATGAAACCATTTTCACGACTCTGGGATGACGCGGCCGGGGATTGAACTCATTGCACACCAGTTACTGGACCGCTTGAGTTCAGAAAAGTACATTAACATCCTCTATTGAATTGCTAGCCTGCAACCTTTCACTCTCTACATTGATAAATCACAACCATAATCACTAAGACAATTTCCGGATCTTAACCATTAAAATATGATCATATAATTTTGTCCATTATTTATAGTGTCATATTTGAGTTTATATCGGTGAAAAATATTCATATATTATCGTTTGTATAATAATGAAAAACGTATAAACGACGAAGTAGGAGGAAGCCATCTCATTAATCAAGTCCGGTTGGTGTCGTATTCTAGAATCTTTATAAGTAATAAATGTGTTTATTCGAACTAGCTATAAACGCAAATTATGTTCGCTATTTTTTAATTATGTAAAATCGAAAGTAATCTAAAATAAAATAGCTTGTTTATTTTCTGGAAAGATCCATTTTGATTTCATAATTGATCATCGAACCCTTGTTTTAAAACGCCGTAGAGAGAGAGGGGGAGGGACTCCGTAGCTGAGTGCTTAGAGTCGCTGAATTATTATCACTTTGATCTTTATCGTAATGGGATCGAGTCCTATTCTAGTCGCTTAGACGTTTTTAAGAGATGAATCCTTCCGGCAAGCTTACGGTAGGTCATGATTCTTTCAAGGAAATTATTGGTGTTCTCGGGGACTTCCTCCACATGTAATTCGCTAGGCGTTGCTATGTATTTAACTTAAATATAATGGTGTCGGCGGCAAACTTCAAAGCAACGATATCAATAATTTTCTCCCCACCATTGAAGATGAACAATAAATATAATATTGTTTTTCATTACATGAAAATCGATCTTACACCGCATCAACTCGTATCCTTTCTATCACGGTTTGAATGGAGCGACCGACGTCAATTCGCCATGGGCGACCGAGCACTTTTGCATCACATATAATACTAGTAATTAAAAATATTATGTCATCCATTTTAGCTATACAGCATCTTTCGAGCGTTTATACAAGATATATTATATTTTGGGTACATAGCAACTCTCGCGCTAGTAACCTTAATTTTTCTTTGTTCTCAGCGTAGCTGTCTATTTCATCTATCCCAACTATTGACCTTCTTAACAGAAGAGCACAAGTCTGTAACTGTGTTTATTTCTATGGATTTAACATCCTATTGACAATATTCTGATTGAAATACTATCACAGCGACGGCAAACCGCAATACAACGACAAAATTCTAGTCATTCTGGGGTTTCTGTCTACACGAGAAAAAACGTAGCGCCGCATCACCGTGATAAATCGTAGACATGTGGCATGATACCACACCCTGTCCGTTATCCTGACAACGGGCCAACCAATCTAGGGAGCTATACTAGTACCTTTTTTAACAGCTTTAACCGTTCCTATCAATAAATGTTCGGCGCAGTTAAGAAGAACATAAACATTAAAATGATTATAAAGCTTATGTTATTATTATTATTATCTAAATCCAGCTGCTAAAAACTGGGGCCCCTAAACATAAATTTAACTTTTCGATTCCAACGTTGCCTCATTTCTTATAGGGGCCTCCGTGGTCGAGAGGGTAAAGTCGCTGGCTTTAACACTCATTCAGCCCCTCACCGCGTGGGTTCGAATCCAGGCAGGGTCATTCGGATTTTCATGTGGGAAAGTCTTCCAGCTGGCTTGCGGTAGGTCGGTGGTTCTACCCGGATGCCTCCGGGTTTTCCTCCACATGTTATTAGCTGGACGTCGCTATATGACTGAAATACTGTCAAAGCGACTTAAAACTCAAATAGTCAAGTCATTTCTTATGTTTTTAATTTGACTTAGGCTATCTTTTAAAAATTGTTCACAGTTACCCACCCTATATTTTCATCATTGGTGACTCTTCTTACAAAGGGTGACCAGCCTTAAAATGTCAAATACGAGAGTACAATGACAAAGTATACAATTTTAGAGGGATATATACACATTTCATAGTTTTTAATCTCTGTGTTTTTATTTGAATAGCTACGATATGAAATTATTCATACCATTGTTTCAAGAAGTTTTGATGAAAAAGAAAATCAGAAGAAAAACTTTTGAGAAGGTTGCTGGATTGAGCAGGGTTCTTTGCATTGGTTATTGTCACTATAAACAAACGTTTTTAAGGTTTCCTTTTCTGTCTATATATTCTGGACATTGTTTTTAGGAGGCAAGTCTGTGGATGTGAAAGGTTTTGAAGCAAGTTGACAGGAATTGCATATAATGATTGGCTTTTTGTCAGCAATACATTTTCTTGACTAGACTGGTTAGTTATGGTCGTGGCTGAATATGAGAGAAGGTTGATGGTTTGTTTTATATGTTCTCCACTTATTAAGATGAGGACGTGGGCGTGTGGGGTACCTTTACTTTATGCTCCCTAGATTGGTGCAAAACATATAAGGACTGGTTAGCAGGGTGTCAGGATAATGTAACGGAATGTGGTATCATGTTACATGCCTACGGGGTTTTCTCTAATATGTTAAGGTAATCCAGTCGTCACTAAATTGTGGTTAGAGATCATCAAGAGATCATGGGAATTTTATAGTATATGCAAGTTTTTAGATTCAATGAATGTTTGCATCTGCACTGAAGTTTTTTTTAAACATTTGAAGGCCTATGATTATGATTTAATGATGGATGGATTACATTAAACAAAAAAAAAAAATATTTTTTGTCAGGTTCAAATGTAATGATGTCAAATCAGTACAAAAAAAAACTTCGTCCAAGTTTTCCAAGACTTGAGAGAGAGCAAAAACAAAATGCAATAACATGACTTGAAGTTCAGATAATGATTATGTTTTAGTTTTTTAGTTTTAAACTTATTTGGGAAACAAGTTCTTACCACTTATATCAATCCCTCTCGACGGTTCCTGGGTTGGACCAGTACTTGTGCCTGGGAAGGTCATGAATAGTTCTTGCCTCCAACGGGGTTCGAACTCACAACCTTAGGATCCGTAATCGGATATGTTACCATTGGACCACGGCGCCCTCAAATGATTATGGAAGAAGATCCTATTTTATTTCACTCGTGGTTTAAAAAAAATCCTTCACTCATTGCCCAAATTCTGTAAAAATATTTTTCTATAACCACTCATGAAAAAAAATAAACGATATTTGCTAATTAAATTCAATTCATTTTTTTCTGACATCATATTTCTTTTTCATTTCATTTGTCTCAAATATTACGAATGTTCCAGGGGTTTCCCCCTTTTTCGAGGGGTAAAAATACATCCCGTCATCGGAGATGACGATTTCTCTTGACTGACTGTTAAAAATTTGATTTTCTAAAGTATTTGTTTGTCAGTCTTATCACAAAAATCATGAAATAAATTTGATTTTGCAATAAGATCAACTAATAGTCTCTCCATACCGCGCTCTGACGACGCTCTGAGTATTCAATAGATTGACAATGGGGTGCGGATACATTGTGTTAGGGAAATACATTAGATATAATTACTCATGGGAATTTGAAAGACTCTTTCATTATTATCCGATTGATTTCGTTCATAAAAGTTATTGTTTATATGAAAACTATTGAGTTGATAACTCTTTGTACAAAGTACGTCCTACAACAGAAGTATGGCCGATTACCGTTTCTAGATAATCAAGAAAGATTACTGCCGTCTGAAACCAGGATTGTTTCCCCTTTTATTTATGAACTACAAGTTTTCTATTACATGTTTTAAAACTTTATTTACGTATATAAATCACTCTCGATGGCTCTGGGGGCGGCGTAAGCTTAAGGTGAAATCCTTGACCTCATGGCCTTTCACGGAGATAACCAAGGTTTCCTAATGTTTCATTGGGGTACCTTGGTTATCTTGGTAGAAGTTAAGTGGTCCAAGAATGAGCGGAACAATCACAGGGACTTAACCTTAGATAAGTTTTAACTGTGTGAGGAAACCCGGAGAAAACCAACGTGTCTGTAAGAGCAACCAATGGAACCCGGGATGAATTTGCGAGAACCGCAGCGACTGTAAACCCCCAAAATAAAAATATCGCAGCGACTGTTAACTCCCAAAATAACAATATCCGTTCGAATGTTAGTATCATGCTAGTATCAGGATCGGAATTTCTCGAGATGACTCGGCAAACTTCGGAGAAAGTTTTCGGAAATAAACATGATTTCCAGATACACATTTTGTTTAACAGGTCACGTCCTAAAGGTTTTCATAAATGATCGATAGAATACATAAACTACATAAAAATATCTCCAACCTCCCCCGGGTAAATCTGCTCGTTCTAAACTAATTTCGTCCTACTCTGGGCTACTTTTATTCTAATAATTTAAAACCCGTCACATCGTATGTGTATTTTTATTACTTTAATGTAATATAAACATGTATAATAAGCCAATTTTTATATATAATTCGTTTTCAGCGAAAACGTACAATTTCTTGTGATAAAACTGTCAAGTTTATTTGATAAATTAGGGCGATAAATGAATTATCCAGTATACAGTTTCCGCACCAAAATTCAATATTTATCTCGTTTTAAAGAAATTGTGGAGAATGTACATGGTAGATACAAGAATGTATTTTTGGTAAGGACTTTTTTTATTTTTTAATATGGTTTTTTTTTTTCTTTTTTTTTCTGTTTTTTTTTTCTGTTACTTGCAAAGAAAAAGGTCAGTCTTGATGTTTCCTTCTTTCCTTCCCATCAACCTTGGACATTAAATGGATGTTTTTAATCTATCTAATTTTTCACTTCATTTTGTTAATGTTGTTATCTGTGTAAATTTCTTTTTTAATGCCAAAATCTTATATGCAGATTGGATAGAAATCAAATCTAACTTGATACATGAAATAAATGATAAAATCGTCACGCTTTTTACCATTGTAAAACTTCCCGTCAGCCAAATCGTACAAAGGGTTTGGTAAATGCCATTAAAACAGAACACACGCAAAAAAAGGAAAAATATATAAATAAATAGAAAAAAAAGATATTTTTTTTTTTAATTTGAACTGAATTGAACAACCGTGCGACCATGTATATACATGTACATTACAAATACCTACTACCGTAAAGTGTTCTTTGTCAGATAGATTCTATGTGTAAAAAGACGTTCGTTCGTATCGGTCGATCATCCATGTCAATGATGCAATCGAAATTGGATCTCAAAGTACGTTAGCATGGGGGACATATCAACACACTTTTGGGCCCATTTTCGGATACTGACCACAAAGTGCGAACCCTATATTGCGTTGTCTCTCAAAGTGCGTTCCCACAACGCCTTCTAACGCAGGAGATGCGGAGCCAATCCAGTGCGCCGGAGTTTTGGCTTGCAGTTGGTAAGTGTCTTTATGCCATGGGGATTTTCCTCTGTCTGAAAGAAGCCGGACGTCTCTATTTGGCGCAAAGTCTGTCACGGAGCTGGTAAACACCAGCATAGTCGCAACAAGTTATTTGAGATGTCACGCCGAATTACGAACCTCAACTAAAAGAACAATGTCGTTCTCAAATTATATCTGACACGAGTATTCTCTTTACGTGTCACCAAAGATCTGGAATGACTGGAGAAAAAAAAAGTCTCGTGGAAATGTCTGCAAGTCTCATTAGTTAAAGAGTATCTAAAGTGACAACAGGCACTTTTTACAGATGTACACACGGAAAAGTGTGTCTAAAAAGTTCGTATTCTTCTAGGTTGACATTCAGGGTGAGCTATTGTGACCCCGTGAGTGTTCGTCGTCCGTCGTGCGGTGTGCGTCGTGCGTCGTCAACAATTTAGTGTTTACACTCTGTCACCTTCATTTCTTAAGCAATTATCTTCAAACTTTATGACAATGTTTATGACCATAATGTCTCGATTGAGTTTGAATATGGCTGAGATCGGTCTATTAGGTCAGGAGTTATGCCCTTTTTAATATTCAAAAAATGCCATATTTTCACTTTGTTTACACTCTAGCATCTTCATTTTTTAGCATCATCTTCAAACTTTATGACAATGTTATTGACCATAATGTCTCGATTGAGTTCGAATATGGCTGAGATCAGTCAATTAGGTCAGGAGTTAAGCCCCTTTTTAAATAAATAAAATGTCAGATTTCACTTTGTTTACACTCTAGCATCTTCATTTTTTAGCAATCATCTTCAAACTTAATGACAATGTTTATAGCAATAATGTCTTGAGTTCAATTGTGATTGAGATGGGCCAATTAGTTCAGGAGTTATGCCCCTTTTATTATAAAAGATTTCACTTTGTTTACTCTCTACCATCTTCATTTTTTTAAACAATCATTTTAAACTTTAAGACAATGTTTATGACCATAATCTCGCAATCGGGTTCAATTATAACTTAAATTGGCTAGTTAAGTTAGGAGTTATGCCCCTTTCACTATAAAAAAAAGCCAGATTTCACTTTGCTTACACTCTAGCATTTTTATTTTTAAAGCAATCATCTTTCTCAGGTGAGCGATTAAGGGCCATCTTGGCCCTCTTGTCTTTCTTTAAATGTTTAAATTTAAATAGGTTGTTGATGAACCAACATGATAAAAAATTAACAGGCGCTACATCTGCTTTGTACCTTTTGAATTTAGTCATTTAAACTAGGTCAAATTCGAACAAAATCAACAAATGATTTCTCAAGTGTCCTTTAAAGTTTCACTTAGGCGGAGAATTCAGTATTACATTAATAAACGTGCTTGAAATTGCAATAGAGCTATAAAACACTCTTGCATGATTATTTATCACATTTCGTCATCTTAGCCCAGAGCTATAGCATTTTCCTGACATTCTTATGTAATTACATGAAGAGTCTAATCGAAAAAAAAAATATCGCATAAAATATATTAAACAAAATTACTTCGTGGAATGTGATAATAATGATGAAAAATAAAGAAATATTTCCCCGAGAAAAATCTACTTATAATTGATCAAAGTCATTTATATTCCTCAACCTTTTCATATTCGAAAAAGACGAGTAGTAAATCATCGTCTAACATGTCGTTAAATTTCGAAATGGTGTCACACTAAGGGAATATCGGCATTAAAGACCAATTTAACTCCGACATGAGATGTAAACCTACTTAATTCAACGAGCACTTCCAGAACGCTGGTGTACATTTACATACATTGTTCAATAGGAAATAAACATACGTTTGATTTTTTTCTCCAGTCACTGATTGGCCAGTCTAAATCAGCGAATTATACCGGATATTGCAGATCCCCCGGTGAAATGGTCTGTTACATGAACCATTAATTATGGAACTGGTTTCTTAGTGCGGTGTACATTTCTGCAATGAATGTTATTGCTGCTTCTGTTGCTGCTGTTGATGATGCTGATGATATTGTTCCAAGCCTCCTCAAATGGACTTTCTATATCAAATCCGAGACCAGCATATGATTCTTAGGCTCCGATAGATCAAAAATAAATTAAATACATGTACTACTACTTTTTATTATTATTATTATTATTATTATTATTATATGCACTTAATCGATTTTACTCATTTGTTTTGTATTCCCTTTAAAATCAAGTTCCGGATGTTTTTGAAAAGAGGAAGAGAAACAGAGATTTACAGACAGCTATACAGTAAATCTTCTACCATAAAAATGCGGACTCTCTCCGAATGTTGGCAGTTGGTTCCAAGCTTCAGACCGAGGATTACTCGACGCCCAGTAATCTTCATGTTATTACTGACATCCTCTTGTCTTGTTAAATATACATTCCGAAAAAAAAAAAAAAAAAAAATAAAAACTTTCCTCAAATTATTGAGGATGGTTAATTTTCCATGGACAGCTCATGGACTTGTCCGCTGTCGTGGGCTTAAGGTCGCTGTACTTTGTGTCACTTGGCGTATAGCTGTTGTAAGTTGGAGTTCGCTGAACAATCGGATAAAAACAATCACGTACTTCACCAAGTGACTGCAAATGTTTTGCAGGAATGCTTGGGGAGGGAATATTTTTTTTATTTATTTATTTACAAATTATCGCTTCCGTAATTAAATATAGAATTAAGAAGATATAAAACATAAAATGATAATTAAGACCTGAATTTCAATCTTGAATGTTTTTCATTCCAATCAAAATGCAAAACGGTTTTTAATTAAATTCCAACAGTCAGTAATTAGCTCTTGAAATTTTTCAGGCCCAAAGCAGGAATAAATCTTTTTGAAATAAGAAATAAAACGTGCGTGGTTTTGCATAAAGCAAAGTACCGTATGACATTTTCAAAACTACATGGATTTAAACGAGAAAATGAGACTGTTATAATCTCAAAACGATCAGTTTTGCCTCGCGTTAGGAATGATTGCGTGTCAGCAAGTACTCGCTTAAGGGAATTGGATGTATCTCCATTAGTTAAGGGAAAATATTGCTTTAATGATAGGTTATCAAAATTTGAAATATTGCGAATTTATCCAATTATTGTCTTAATGATTGCATAATATATTTAAACCTGGAAAGAACACTGGACCACAAGTAGAAGTTGTCATAAAATCGAAGACAGAAAAATAAAAATGATTGGATGTCTTAAAAAATGAAATATTTTACTGTGACGTGTTGATATTCTTTACTCATTAGTAATGTGGGAAACTTAAGGTAATCCATTCATCATTAAAATATTATCAAGTTCATCGTGTGAATTCTATAGTAAATGCAAGCCTTTTTAGACTTTGAGCAAAAGAGCCTATATCTCCAAGTCAGTGGATGCTTGTATCTGCTACAATAAAGCATTTAGAGGACCATGATCATAATTTAATGACGGATGGATTGAACAGAACAGCAGATTTTTTTTTTGACCTGTGCATCATAAACACCTCGGCATATAAAACATATATAGGATCTGACATGAATTGTTATTTCATATCAATTTTTACTTAACGAATTCATGAAAATGTTATTAATCTCACTAGATTGCTATCATTAATTATTCCGATCGTTCACACAAGCGTGTGTTTGGTAGCGAAAAGGCGCTACATTTCTTGTATGTGTGTGTGTGTGTGTGTGTGTGTGTGTGTGTTTTATTATATACGTGGCTAATATTTTACTATATTAAACTTATTTCTTGATAAATCTTCAAGCTCCGAACTCCTTTAATTTAACTACCCGTTTATCATATTGCGTGTGATCGCCGAGTGAGCGCAGAATTGTAACAACACTAAAGAGCTGTTATATCTCTTTTCTAGTCAATTAGGGCTCCTTAAAATCGGTAATAAAGTAGTTTTATAGATTAAATGTATTAAGAATTTTCACAAATTTCAGTAAATAACTTAATTAACCAATTTATTGGCAATTTTAAACCCCATTAATATATATGATAAACTTCTTAGAGGTCTCAAACCAATAAATATTGAATACGTTTATTTAGATTAGTAAATGTCTATAGAAAAAGGAGGAATTATTTCAGTTAATGATCATATTAAAAGAGAAGGAATTCTTTTTGAATCAATCTCAACGATCATTCACGAAGCAATGAAAATAAAGAAGATTGGTGTCACTTCAGTACTTAATATCGAATACTGCAAAATCATTAATTTTCATTGACATTAAATTTCTGTCTCTATATTCTGGACATTGTATTAGGAGGCAAGTCTGTGGATGTGAAAGGTTTATTTATTTATTTATTTTTTTATTTATTTATTTATTTTTTTTTTTTTTTTTTTTTGCACAATTCTTAATGCACTTTTGATTTATAATTAGTAATGAAGTTTGTGGGAAATTGTTTTGCAATTACGTCCAAACATATTATCAAATTACCGTTGATATATAAAACTGTCTTTCTAGAAAAAGAAAAACAAATTTTAGATATAATCATCTTAATGAAAGCATTAAACCGATTGAAAAGAAAGCCTGATTCAAATTCCACGAACAATACTTAGCATTAAGTAGAACTTCAATTCTTGAATTGGATAGAAATTCAAGAAACATTTAAATATATGAGAGTAAATAAATAAGCCTAAGAGCAAACATTATTTGTTAAGAAATAAATAACATATAGGTATTTTAATAGGGAAAAAATAATGGTGAAAGTCGCCCATAAGGATTTAAGTTTATTTGTTGGAATTCGAACCTTTTCATTTAAGTAGAAATATTCATACGCGAGCAAGTTTACATTAATTAACAGAACCATAAAAACTAATGATATTTGTTAAAACATCAAGTTAATAGATATTTTTATTAGAGAAACAAATATGATGTTATTTGCCCTTTAGACCTTAAGTACAACTTATCGTTAAGTTCGTTTGTTTGAAAACCGTGTCTGAAATCGACCTTTACATCCACTAAAAGTAGAAATTAAAAAAAAAAATAAAAAAAAAAAAAAAAAAATCGAGAATATGAACAAGTTCTCAAGGATAAAACTTTCATTGTCAAGTAACCGTGATCACGAATGACATTGATCTGGATTACAAGACATTATTGCGTTTTAAACTTGTAATGAAAGGATTACCGAAAAAACTTAGTGGCGTTTTCTTATGCACCGCAAAATAAAAGTCAGTAACTGAAAAGATTAACACACTGATCAGCACATAACTTAAGATTATTGCCAACGTTAGGGTTTTTCTTTTTTAATGCAGTTCTTTTTAAAAGCTCCTACCGGAACTATTTTCTTCTTGCGGATGAGTGAATTGTTTCGGAAACTAAGTCTAGGCTTGAAGTGGTGAATTCAACATTTTGGTGAATTGTGAAAATTGTAAATAACAGGAAAAAAAAATCGAATTTATGGTCTGAAGTCGAGACGTATCCGGTTCTGCTCGAAAACTGAACGGGTTCGCCTAAGTTCGCCCTCTTCCGTTTTCTTACCCTAACCGGATAAACTTTCTACATCCCAGCACAAATAATATATTCTCTATTTAGTAAGCAATAAGAATGCCACGTGACTTTCTTGTACTTACTCATCAAGACCTTTACGTAGGAAAAGTTGTTCATCCCTGACGTTTAAAGACATAAAACATAATGGATAAATCTTATTATGGCCGTAATTCAAGCAACGCGATAGCTAGCTTGCAAGACCTTATTGACACGCTCCCTTGTTTAGACAATGTGATTGGACATATCTCGGTCTAGAAAATACATACCACTGAGTAATTAATTCTTGAATTAGACTGAGACGCAGTCTGCAATTCATGTTTTACGACATGTTTATTAAAAGACGAAGCTGTCACAAATTTTTACTTCAGTAAGCCAAAAACAGAGTTGTTTATTTCGACTTAAATCTCCAAATATATAGGGTAGGTTAGTCGGCATTTTTCCCTATTTTCCTCAATCCTTTAGAGGATGTGATGAGTAGCTTTTTTTTATCTGGTAGGAACAAGAAATATTTATAAAAAAGATATTTGGCGTAAGTAAAAAACAACTAAGGTATGAATGTTAAAGAAATTAAAAGTGTTACAATGTAATGCATTATAATGCTATCGTTTTTTAAATGATTTTAAAATAATGCTAGAAAACGTATTTTTTCTCAAATTCAGGAGATGTAAATACTTGCCAGAGAAAGAAAATAAAGGAATAGACAATAATGTATATAAGCGAAATATTAAAGAAGTTTCGGCTGTTGGATTCGATCTCGGGGCCTTAACCAACTGCGCCACGGAAGCTATTACTATAAAAAGCGTATGTTAGCTTACTTATACGACTCAAAGGGACAAGTCTACGCTACCGTTTTCTAAAGACACATTGATGAAATGGGTGTTTTTCCGAACTCTTCGGTTTTAAACTAATTAGATTTGTTCAAGACATATCTCTATTCAATTGATGTAGTTCGCCTTGCAACGTGTTTTCAATAATATCGTAAAAAAATAGTATAACATGGCATTAAAACCAAACATATTGACTAGCGTTAAGTGTTATCATTTATTTATTTACTTTGTGTGTGGGGGTGGGGGCATTTGTGTGTGTGTGTGTGGGGGGGGGGGGGGGAGGGGGGTGGCGGCGTTTTGTTTGTATTTCAGGTACTGTTTCATCTCCCAACTTTTATTTCATCATTAAGCTTATATTCACACACATAGTGAATAAAATAAGCAATACAAATATACAAAAAATTCACGCACACAGGGTAAACGGTCACACAATTTTAAGTTTCAGGCATATAATGATAACACATACATTTTGTATTATATAGATAAACAAGCAATGTAACTACATGTACTGTAGATAATACATCCCCCCTTCATCCTCAAAATACTTTATAACGAGAAGAAGAAAAATAAAATAATTGTTTTCATTAGTTATAACTGAATTCCAATGACAAGTATAAAGTCTAATTAGTCACATGTTCGAACATGCACGCGCAACCACTCGTAAACAAAATGACGTGATGTTCTTATTTATAATCGCTATTTATCACAGAACCACGAGTTTGCATATATGTGTACAAATCAAGCACTTTTACAAAGTATTTAACCCTTTCCTTCATAGAGGATACCATGAAAAGACCTATGCGAACAGCATAAAACCAGATCAGCCTGCGAGTAACTCGCAGGCTGATCAGGTTTTATGCTATTCGCTGCTCCTCAGTGGTCTGGCAATGAGGATTTTACAATTAAATTTGGTAAGGTTTGAGTTTGGCTTTCTGCAGATCAGGCTTTATGTGGTACCTATTGTGGTACAAAATGAGTCTATATGAGGGAAAGGGTTAAACTAACACATACAGATTTCTGTCGATGAAATGAACAACTAGTAGAGTATTTGTGGCTGTGAGTACAAAAATTGGTACTTATCATATAGATATTACCTACAAATAAGTTAGCTGTCATTCGCTCTTTAAATGGGCCATGACTTTTATTATAAAAACGCATGATTTTCCTAATATAATAGAGTTTTGCTTCATAAAAGCTGTAAGAACTTGAACATCTGCTTTGTTACTCCGTATATAGCTTTATACGCCGTATATAGAGTACATGTTAGCTTAAACGTCGGTTGACAACGTATACAGCTTACGCTGATCTATATTGTTTGGTTGACAACGTATACAGCTTACGCTGAGCTATATTTTTTGGTTGAAAACGCATACAGCTTACGCTGAGCTATGTTATTTGGTTGACAACGCATGCAGCTTACGCTGAGCTATATTGTTTGGTTGACAACGTATACAGCATACGCTGAGCTATATTGTTTTGGTTGACAACATAAACAGCTTACGCTGAGCTATATTGTTTGGTTGACAACGTATACAGCTTACGCTGAGCTATATTTTTTGGTTGACAATTGTTTGGTTGACAACGTATACAGCTTACGCTGAGCTATATTGTTTGGTTGACAACGTATACAGCTTACGCTGAGCTATATTGTTTGGTTGACAACGTATACAGCTTACGCTGAGCTATATTGTTTGGTTGACAACGTATACAGCTTACGCTGAGCTATATTTTTTGGTTGACAACGCATACAGCTTACGCTGAGCTATATTGTTTGGTTGACAACGTATACAGCTTACGCTGAGCTATATTGTTTGGTTGACAACGCATACAGAGCTATATTTTTTGGTTAACAACGTATACAGCTTACGCTGAGCTATATTGTTTGGTTGACAACGTATACAGCTTACGCTGAGCTATATTTTTTGGTTGACAACGCATACAGCTTACGCTGAGCTATATTGTTTGGTTGACAACGTATACAGCTTACGCTGAGCTATATTTTTTAGTTGACAACGCATACAGCTTACGCTGAGCTATATTTTTTGGTTAACAACGTATACAGCTTACGCTGAGCTATATTGTTTGGTTGACAACGTATACAGCTTACGCTGAGCTATATTGTTTGGTTGACAACGTATACAGCTTACGCTGAGCTATATTTTTTGGTTGACAACGCATACAGCTTACGCTGAGCTATATTGTTTGGTTGACAACGTATACAGCTTACGCTGAGCTATATTGTTTGGTTGACAACGTATACAGCTTACGCTGAGTTATATTGTTTGGTTGACAACGTATACAGCTTTGTAATACGTAAGCTATATACGTTGGATATAGGCATGCACTTTTGAAAAAGGTCCTTCATCTTAACGTATAAACATGTACCTCATATGGTTGGTAACCATTATCAAACATACGTATGATTATACTTGATCGACATTAGCACAATTATAATCTTCGACGTAGCAGTAGTTTATATGTTTGCTTGTTTTAAATGTACCACCAACATTATTTCAGTCATTTGGGGACTTTTGTCTAAATGAGCTAATATAGTGTTGCCGAACTGCGGAATCACGTCGTAGACAAGTGACATAGTAGTAGAAATATATCTAGTGCAGTAACAGTGGCAGTAGCAGTAGTTGTACTGTAGTCGTAGTATAAGTAGCAATGATAATAATGATGATGATGAATAATAGCATTTTTTTTTCTAATGAAGGTAGCTTTTAGAACCGTCCACAGTGACCAAGAGTTAGAGCGTTCGCCTCGGATGGAAGGTCGAGTGTTCGGTCTCCTACCTCGACACACCAAACTCGTTAAAAATTGTACTGGTAGTCCCTGCTTGGCGTTCAGGACTGGTTGGCCCGGTGTCAGGATAATGTGACTGGATGTGACATGTCTAAGATACCCCCCCCCCCCCCCCAGGTCATAGTATTATATTCCTTCCCCAGAAGTGACGTGAACTGAGCTGCCACCCCCACAACCCCTAAAATGTTTTAAATCCACGGTAAAATTAGGACACTTGTAATTTTACGGACGGTCGGACGGCCGAACACACAGACAGACACACTTCCAATACTACTTCTACAACTACAGCAACAGCAACAATAACAACAGTACAAATTTTAACATTAGCAACAATGGAAGCAGCAACAATAACTACATGAATTCGCAACACAGTGTTGATGACGATGATGCTGCTGCTGCTGCTGCTGGCGACGACAATTATGATGGTCTTTACGTAAAGAGCTTACGGTGAGCTGTATTCGGTATGAGCTGTATACGGATTTATAGTCGACATATACAGCTCACTCTAAAGCTGAGCTACATACGGCGTAAAAATGATTGGATTTTTTATGTAGTACTTGCTTATGTATTGGAATAAAGGACAATTGAATTTAAATGAAATTCGTCCCCACTTACATGACATTGATTGTATTCTCTTTCACTTATAGGAATATTTTGCCATCTTCCCTTTTATATGGGTATATTATGGTTTGTTGTTAGAAAGCGAATAAGATATTGAGATTGGTGATTTAATAAAACACTAATATATTTACCACTTTCATAATTTTTTTTGCCCACATTTTTGAATAAATATGTATTTGATATTTGTATTTGCTGCTGGAAAAATCTGATCATACCAAGTACAGAGAAACCTAAGTTACACAGTGATGTCTTGATATATTTCAACAATTCGGATTTTACAGATTCGTGTGAATATAGATTGAGTATAGTAATATACGTTTTATCCAACGCATTAACTCCCTTGGCGACTGTTTGTCTTCGATTCCGAAACTGGTTGGATGTCAATGGCATCCTGTGGGGAGAAAGCCATGGATCCCTGGCTCGGTCGGCACTGTGGGTGATGGTGATGTAGACCCCCCCCCCCCCCCCACACACACACACACACTTTTAGATGATAGCTTGAGTAAGACAAATATGTTTTCTTAAACTTTATTGTAAGACAAAAACAATCTGAAACGCTTACATCAAAACAAAGTAATGGCCATTGAAAGGAGGTCACAGAGTACCAAATCCAATTACATATTTTCTACTTAAATGACCAGTACATAGAATAAGGAATCAAATAAGATAAATAGTTGGACATCAAATTGGCAGTTGATTGCGATGGCGGTAGAAGGGAATTAGCTAGCAAACACAAATTGATCCCCCCATTTATTGCACCAAATCTTATTTATATTGAATGTCGATGGACCTTGCGTTGTGGTAAATAATCTTCAGCAGAGGATAATCGTTATTTGTTTGTTTGTGCGTTGGCTTTAATGCAGCTTCTCCACAGACGGTTATTGATTAAGAATTTGATTTTTAGCTATAGTCTATTAATATCCATTAATAGACGCATGGAACCTTACGTAATGCGACAATCTGTGACAGTTAAAAGTTAATAAGTGGTTTCTTCATCACAGGCAATAGCATTACGAACGGTATTGAATCTATATTAAGAAACATATAACCTAAATTAGGAATTCCATTTTTGTGTACTGTCACGTGACTGATCACAATTTACTATTTGCGCATGCGCTCACTTAACAGGCTGAGCTTAAGAACCGGTGAAGACGCCACGTTGCTGAACGTGTCACATGATACCGCAAACACATGCTTGACGATCTCATATTTTATATTTAACCGATTTCCCGGAAGTGAGCGTTTACGAAAATAGCGTTTTCCGTGCAATGTGACCTACAGTTGCTGAGTTAATTGGTCAAGAAACATAGATTAACGAGAGAGTCAGAGAGAGAGAGAGAGGGGGAGTTGAAAAAAGAAAAAAAAACTATTTTTCATTTCTTCCGATCATCAGTGAACGAGCTGCTTTAAGGACCCCATATAATTTCAATCGTCTTGGGGATTATGAATGCATAAGATTTTTAAGATATAGTAAATGTACAATTAGTTTCTATGGTGTGTTAAATAACGTTACGTGTATATGGGTCTTTAAGTGTGTAAGAGAGAGAGAGAGAGAGAGAGAGAGAGAGATTCTTTTCAAAGATGATTCATTGTTCTGCCGAAAAGTCTCTTGAATCTGTCTTCTTTGAAGATCCTCGCCAATCAACGAAAGAAAAGTGTCAAAAATAAGAAGTGATTTTACAGTAAAATGCTGTAATACTTTTTTTTTAATGATAAATCAGTAATAAAGACAGTTCGTATCATCTATGGTAATCGGTCATCTTTGATACACGTTTTATTTTTGATTTCTGTCGTAAAATTTAATTAATTGTTTACTTTTTGCGAATTTCATTATTTGGCGTATTCAGTTAAACCAAATAACTGCCGTCTATGTCACCGTAAGAGATAAAACGCTGTAAACGTAGCCATCGTTAAACTTTGAAAATATTAAAAACGTTACCTAAAATGATATTGCGCTGAGTTTGGTATCATTTTAGCCAGTTATGTTCCATTATTTGACAGCATAAGTAATATCTTCACTATTTTGGAACAAAATCTTAATTAGAAATCAACCATTCAAATTTTGATTCAGTTTAAGTTGTAAGACATCATTTATTTTCTTAAAATCTACACTTATCCATCTCGACGAATCGCCTGGGATTTTCGTGAAAAATCCTTGTCCAAAGCGTGATTGGAACACTATCCTTGGGATCTACCGTTGTTTAGGACATTTGATCATTCAGCCTTCATGAACTTTGCGTTTAATGTTTGTAATTATCAGTTTGTCGACACTAACTCCTTCAGGTCATTCTTGGAAACAGATGTTCGTAAAATCATTAATTAAATACAGGATCGAAATTCCAATGTGAGATGGGACATAAAGACATTTCATATCATCTGTTGTTAGGAAATTAAAGCCCATTTCCAGATCCTCGTGGTAATCGAGCGTCTTTGATACGTGTTTTATTTTCAATTAATGTCGTAAAACTGTCAAGAACTAAGTAATTCTTGCGAAAACATCTTTCGCGCTTGTAGTTAACGGCCCCGGAGCTAACGGGGGAAAATTCATGTGACATCATTAATATTGAGTAACCAAATAAAATTGGCCGTAAATAAAAAGTTACGACAACATGCGACATCATATGGGAAAATTTTCGAGGTTTTTATTTTTCCCACCGAAAATTGGTGGATGGTTTGGGAATTGGGGGTGGTCGCATTGGATTGTGTAATCTTATTTTATCTAGTTACATTGTATCTATTTTAGGCCTTTTTGTTGTTGTTGTTGTATTGGAGTTTACCGTCGCTGCGATAGTATTTTAATCATATAGCGACGTCCAGCTATTTACAGGTGGAGGAAGACCCCGAGTACACAGAGGTACCTGGGTAGAACCACCGACCTACCGCAAGCCAGCTGGAAGGCTTCCTCACATGAAAAATCCGAAGTCTCTACCGGGATTCGAACCCACATCGGTGAGGAGCTGAGAGATTTGTAGTCCACGACTGTAACCGCTCGGCCAGGCCTTTTTGGACAATCTGATATTGTTAAAAACAAATAGAGCAATGAAGGTCTGTTTTTTAGATACGGGATAGGGGGTGAAAAAAACCCAACAAAAACAACAACAACAACAAAGGAACAATTCTTGACTTATAAACTCATGGTAAAGATCAGTTTTATATATTTTTTTCTTAATAGGTATATAAAGATTATAACCAATGGCCGAGGGTCTCTATTTTTTTTTCGGGTGCTGAAAAGTAAAAATGAAAGTCTTTGACTTTTGATCCAAATATATTTTTGTTTGTTTTATTCTAAATTTGTTATTTTAAACACGCTTACTAATTGGGTTTATAAAGACCATTTGATGAATTTGGAAACACACGCTAGTATCATGTTTTCAGTTTTTTTTGTTTTTTTTTTTTGTTTTTTTTTTGTTTTTTTTTTGTTACAAAAAAAAAAGCGAAGTGAAGGATTCCATCAAATGTGTTTCATTTATTTACTTTATGAAATATAACAATCATGGAAAAATTCAAAGCTGTTGAAAAGTGAATGTACAAAATCATATGTCGTTGTAAAAACACACTTACAGTAAAATCATTAATTTTCGTTGACATTAAATTTCGTTGATTATGTATAGAATTTCGTGGGTACATTTATTCATGGATTTATGTTACAGAAATCGTAAGGTCTATATAAGAGACAAGTTTTTGTGGGGAAAAAAAACCCTACAAGAAATCGACGAAAATTAGTGTCTCACGAAAATTAATGATTTCGCAGTATTTCCTATTTCCAAAGCGCGCGTTTTTTTTTCATCGAACTCACGACCTACCGGTGAAGTGGCGTGCTCCCTGACCACTCCGTCACCGGTCCAGGAGCCCGATTTAAGAAACTGCGTTTAACGTCCCACCAACAGTATTTCAGTCATATGAAGAACTTGAACTAAAACGATCATTCTTATACGATGTTTATTTCATCTTTACAAAAAGTGATGAGTTTGATAATTGTATTTAAACGGCCACCTTTCGTTTTGTTTTATTGTGCAAATAAGCAGTCATGATGCAGAACAATACTCTACAGGTAAGACTATACTTATTTGTACAAAGTCAAAACGGACATCTGCGTCTCTCTTGTGCCTGTATTGTTCAAACATCCTACTGAAACGTTCAAACCTAATGCATCTCTTCACTAAGGTACAAAGTATTTTAAATCTCTGATCTCTCCAGCTTAACGGGAGATTTCAAATGTAGACCTATGTACATGGAAGTTTGTGTTTCTTCGTGAACTTCTGTGACTTATAAAAAACATAGCTTGTTTTATTTTAGTAGGTAATAGTCAGCCTTTTATGAAAGATGGGCTTATGATGAAAATGTTACACAGGCTATATATTCATATTTCATAATGAATATGGCTTTTTTTTTTTATAGTTTGAAGACGAATTACACCCTCAAACATAGTCTTAATGACATATATATCTCTCTTTTGACTATTTCTTGTATGTTTATTTTCATTAGAATATATTTCATTACATCTTATGCAACTATCTTTTAGCATATCGATCTATCAATTGAGAGCGATGCAGAGGCTAAGGAAGGGAATAAAATGAAACAAATAACAAACTTTACAGTTGCTTTAAAATTCACTGTAAAGAGAGACATGATTTTCTTTTATCAGCAAACAATGACTCCGGCAAACAGTAACTCACATCTTATATAACCACTGTATGCAATTGCACTTCCACCACTGATTTTATACTTTTCCCATTCTCTCTCTCTCCCCCCCCCCTCTCTCTCTCTCTCTCTCTCATACCTTTACAAGATCGGGTTTCATTGTGATTTAAAGTATTTTCCGAATTATGTAGTTTATTTGGCCATGCTCTGTCCAAATACATCATACGGTATATCTTATGCTGGATTCTGCGACAGTATTTTGACGCACGGCTCCATTTCCCTAGGGGATCGGCAATACCCGGTGTAATTCGCTGATGTAATTTGACCAATCAATCACTGGGGAAAAAAAAACCAAATGTATGTTTTATTGCCCATTGAACAATGTGTGGAATTTTACACTAGCATGTAGGTTATGTGACCGGCAAGTGCTCGTTGATTTACGTAGGTTTACGCCTTATTTCAGAGTGAAATGGCCTATAGAGGAAGACGTGCAATCTCCATACAGTGATCTCTTCCTCATTCTTCTGTATAGATGAGTAGCAATATCAGAGTTTCTGATATACAAAATTCGTTTGTAAAATTGTTAAAAATTCTGTTTCTATGTATCAGCTTTCTCATTCATATGAAACTGATTATGATGAAATAAATAAAACAAATGACAGAAAACATAAACATTTTATGAAAAAAAAGTCTGAGAGTAAAATCTATACTGCAACACCGACAAATTTTTCAAATCCTTTTTATTTTACAGCGAGTGGCATTTCCCTCAGTATATTTCTTGAATATTCAGTTTAAAATATCATATTTTTTCCGTGCATATAGATCTATACATAATAAACCGTCGTCATTTTATAAGCCTACCATCATACGTGACATTTATGACGGCAGTGATTCTTTTGCTGAGTGAGCGTGCAAGGGAGATATCACTTCGTGGAGTTTAGAAGACGTAGGGTGCGCACAGATACCCGGGTAGAACTACCGACCTATCGCCTACTTATCACATTGAACTTTGAAAACGTGTTTGATTAAACCGAGACACAAACCAAAAGCGGGATTAGGGCGTAAACGGTAATAATGCATTACCTTTAGTTATACTGAATAGTAAAAACTCAATCATTGGATATAATGACATGAATCAGTACAAACATAAATTTTATGAGTAGAAAATTTTATTATCTGAGAATTCTGTGTGTAGTATTTGTTCAAATGTGCCATTATATCAATCAAAGATCTTTCTTTATTAATCATGACGTAAATCTTTCTTTCTTTCTTTCTTTCTTTCTTACAATCCATTCATTTTTCCTTTTTTACATATTCTCCCCCCATTTCTCTCTCACTCTCTATTGTCTGTCTGTATATCCATCCATCCATCCATCCATCCATCCATCCATCCATCCATATTTTTATTCATCCATCTATCTATCTTTTCAACAATCCATACATCTATCTATATAACATTACATTGCATTTGGTGAAAGTAATAAAAACGTCAACATCGAGTGTACATTTATTCAACAGTAAAATACAAATTGCTGAAATATAACCTTGTCTGCCCCGGGATTAATCGCAAAACTACAGGCAGACTGACAAATCCTCAAGGTTAAGAGGCATGTAAATATCCTTAGACAACATTGCGTGATCTGCATGACAAACCTGCAATCAATTGTCAGTGTCCTAACTATCACTTGGGTGCAATAATATTGATATGCGATATTTCCGATATATCGGTATTTACCGGTATCAAATCCGGATTTAACATTGTGTCTTTTTTTTTTCTCTTTATTTTTTCTTCAAATGTGTGTGTGTGTGTGTGTGTGTGTGTGTGGAAAGGGTTAGGATTTAATTGATATAATACCCCCTGATTTTTTAATAACAATTTAGCAATTTTGCGAACAAAAGTAACGATATGCTTTAGAAAAACAGCTACAGCATTTGCACTATTTATATTGATCTTTTATATCAGCATGTAGGTATACATATGCATAGTTATAAAAAAACATTTATTTAATGTTTTTCGGTGGATTATAGGGAAATATCAGTGAATTAAGAATGGTAATTTCATTGTTTGAAACAGTGAATATTGCCATTTTTATAATTTTCAATCTAGAACTTGAACCCGACCCTACGTTATAAACTGATCGGAGCGTCATTTGTGTTGGGTTTTACGCAAGAAATGACGTCATAAAATACATCACACACGCGAGGTAATCCCGCCAATTTTGACGTCTTTTGTAAATAACACAGCTAATTTCTGGCCTTTAAAACATTTAATAAAAATAAAATTGTTTGTTGTGGTGAAAGATCGATGTATCATTTCATTCGTTAACATAAAAAAATGCATTTCAGTGAAATTATTAATCGATCTTACACCAAAACAAACAATTATTCTCTATATATTTATTATTCTAAAAACGCACGCTACAACTGGGGCTTGACGTCATGGATTCGATCCCCGACTGCAACATACTTTAATCGTTAAAAACAGTTTATTGGTAGTTCCCTGCTTTGCGCTCGGCATTTATATGGTAGCACGTCTCGTAACACTGCAGTGTGTCAGCATTATATCTGTCTCAAGCAGACATAGTCTCCAAATGACTAAAAAAACGCTGATGGGACGATAAACACAACAAACAAACATGTTAAAAAATACATCCGTCGAGGGACGGTGACGTAGTGCCTTTAACCTCTTGGTCACATCTCTCTCGCCTAAGGTTCTAAGTTTCCTCTCTATGATTGTTCGGTAAAATTATAAATATAATTATCCAAGAAACGGATCGATGGGGCTAATGTTTTCTGGACGTCAATTACTTGACTTTGCCTTTGATGAAGCCGTAAAACAAGAACAAATATGACACTTGGTGAAGAATCTGAAACCTGAATGACAAGCCGAAGCCAGCTTGTCTCAAACGGACTATTTATCAATGTCACGGGAATTCTTTGTAGTGTTCCCTAGAGCAATGTCTTGGATTAGCCACACGTCAGATAGACGATTTAGTCACATAGTGTGAAGAATTGCAATTTGATGGGTCTATCAGATGAAAATTCTAACAAAATACTGTAACTGTACATTTTGTTTGTTTTTTTCCAGTATGCATGTACGTATGTGTTTAGTGGGATATTGAGGTACAAGTGGATAAAGACTGTCGGAACACGTCAAGAGAACATTTCAAGGCTGGTAACGAAAGAAATGAAAATGTAATGTAAACATTAAAGATAAGATTACATATACCTCTATCAGTTTTGGTTCTGTTTATCGACAAAGCCTTCAAAGAAAGTCTTTCTGTAAAATATTGTGGCGCTGAAACCCTTTTTTGTGCACATTTATAAGTAACAAAATCAGAAGCAATGTTGTTGATAGACTTGAGAGATCAGTTGAATTTCGTACTGGAAATTTCCATACGTTCTAGCTTAGGAGATAGTTTGCTCCCTTCGGTAAAACGTCCCTACAAAATAATTTTATTCACTTTGGGGATTTGTGTACCCGAGGAAGATATAGTGTGCATTACAAAATACTCATTGTATGATACCACATCTTTGCAGTCGTATTACTGGGCTGATCAGTCCTGGAATTATCCTGATTTGCTGACCAACTAGCAACGGCAACGTTTTAAAGCAGCTCGTTCACAGATGATCGGTAGAAATTATAAAAAAAGCTATTTCGTAAAGAAAACTTCGGCGAAATCGGTTAAATATAGAATATAGTATTCCCGAAGCACCGTTGCTTGCGGTAACACGTGATACATTCCGCAATATGGAGTGTTTACCTGTTCAGTGTATGTATTTCGTAGGTTCAGCCCATGAAATTAGCGAATGCGCGAAGAGTGAATGTGATCAAGAAAGTGACATTAACCTAAATACTATAATCGGTTTTATAATTCTAAACATAATTTCAATACAGTCTTTGACGGTATTGTGTGTGATAGGGAAACTACACATTTTTTTACAATCACGTATGTTTGCATCGATGAACATGCGTCTCTTGATGGGTATTGATAGCGTAGGCTTCTCGAAGTGACCTTGATAATGAGCACGGTCACGAGATCTATCATTTTTTACATTTTCGAATTTAGTACAGTTGTTTTACATACACATGTATGTGAAAATCAGAAAATTATTTTAAAGAAAAGAAAAACTGTAGCATACGCCCTAAAAGTTTAGTTATTTTCTTCACAGTTTTAAGGGGATGGTGCTAATCTATTTATTAAGATAGAGTAGCTCAGATAACGTGATATTTTTGTTCACCTTTTAAATGGAATTTGTCAAATGATGGATTAAGAAATATTAAAAGAAATGTCATTAATGGAAACTTTATGGCGCTTCATGGAAGCATCGTAGGTGGATCTTGATTGTTTAAAGAGGGTGAACGAAATATACTGGAATATGGAGAAAAAAAACAAACCATAAGATAAATCGTATTTTATTTACTTATAGTAATGAAAATGAGATTTTACATCGCTAGTCCTAATCATTCTCTCTCTCTCTCTCTCTCTCTCTCTCAATGTGACAAGCAACTCTCCTTCATTTATTACCACTGCATAGTAATGAATTCAATCAACAGAAAGGCTATTTGGTAGAGATGTCACGTGGCGGTATATGACGTTCACGTGCGGCATGTGTCATCACCCACTCAAACCCTCCTCACATCGACAAGGCTAATAATAGAAGAGTTAGATGCTGAATGTCTCCCGGGAGGGATTAAAGTAGACTTAAGGACTTTGAAAATGCTCGCTTTGGATATGTGTGTTTTTATAACGAAAGCTCTTACTATATTATCAACCTTAGATATCTCAATAATTTATCATAACACCGTAAAATTACAATACTGAAACGTGTCCTACCAAAGCAATATATTTTGCATAGTTAAATATTTTTTGAGTCGCCCCCTGAAAGTGTTTTTGATAGAGTAGTTTGGGGCAACCCCGCTATCGTTATTAGCGAGTAACGTGGTTATAAAGAGTGACCAGTTAGGATTCTGGAAAAAGATAATCGGTAGAAGCAAAGGTTTTATATTACCCACTTATGTGGTGAGGCTTGATTATATGATTTGTTACGTTATTTATTGTTGGTCCTCTATTATCTGCCTTTCACGATCTAAAATAAATGACATTTCCACAATACTGTGTGTATGGTATAAATTAGCAGATATAAACTTCACCTCGGAGTGATTAAACTGAGTGCTTTAAGGGAAGATTCAAAAGCTCTTTGTCTGTAACACTCGCGAGAGGGGAAACCCTCTAGAGTGTCAGTCGATTTGCAGCGGCTGAAAAAGGCATTGTTGATTTGCGTTAATACTGCAGACGACTTAACTGGATACATTTAAGGCGGATTAAATGAAAATATGCATTAGATATTTGATACAACCGGTATGCATATGACGGTTTAGTAAAGTATATGAAAATCCTTGGAAATGAGTACAAATATGAAATAGAGTTACGCAGTAGTTTGTTAAAGTCTCGAAGTGTTTTACTAAGCTACAGCCTCCCAAACCCTCTTTCAGGCGTTCACTTGAAACACACACAATTCCAGTGCCTTCTGCCCTTTTGTTTTTTTATTGAATTGTTACTTGTAATTTTATATCGTTACTCAGTCATTCAGACGCTTGTCTCACTGGGGGATATTTCGTCTAGCTGATTCAGATTGACGATACAAATTAGGCTATGCTTGCTCCAAATGACGTGTTTAACAAAAACCAATAGAAGTCGAAATTTAAAAAAGAATACTTATTATGCATACAGAAAATTAAAAAAAATAGAATTAAAAAAAAAAAAAAGACATGCACGACAGTAATATACAAAAATAAATAAGTATGTAGTACTCTATTATTCCTTGGATATTCTTTGGATATATTTTCAATATTAAAAATGGATAGGTAATGTAAATAGGTAGACATACATTTACTGAAATGGAATATTGACAGTACAACACACTTTGATGCAAACGCGCCATAAAGGAAATATTTCATCTACTTAAAATAAAGGAATAAATAAACTTAGCAAAATCCTTTGCGACATTTCTGCTTTAATCAAGAATTTAAAGAAACATGATTGTGTTCTGAATAAAAACATGTGAACATTGTAATTCTCCATAATCCGAAACTTTATAAAAGACGTTCTGATGTGTGTTTTTGCATTAAGCTATCTAAGATATGTTCTTATTAAAGATTTCAAGAGTTTATTTCATCGTTAAAAGGTGGATACACATTGCATTGTAAAAGAAATGGAGGCCAATTTCGAGGTAAACTTGCGTTATAAAACATAGAATGTTATATTCAATTGTGCAAATGATGTCAAAGAGCATTAGAAGAAAAAAGAAATAAAGAATTTGCAATAGTGTGTACACGTTTTACTATAATTTTTCGCCTAACATAAAAATAGGAAGTTTTTACAGACGAGTGTCTTTTTGAGAAGCGAGACTGATTAAGGTAATTTGTTGGGGGGTTTAATTGGTTCTCCGTCGCCTCGGAAAGAAAAGAAAGTATAAAAAGTAATATATTTTACCATTTCTTTTTACTCAAATATGTTGTAAAATTCGGTCACACTGGAACTCCCTCACCGCTGTGGGTTCGAATCCCGATAGGGACTTCGGATTTTTCATGTGATGAAGCTTTCCCGCTGACTTGCGGTAGGTCGGTGGTTCTACCCGGGTACCTCTGTGTATTCGGGGTCTTCCTCCACCTGTAATTAGCTGGATGTGGCTATATGATTGAAATATCGCAGCGACGGTAAACCCCAATACAACAACAACAACACACTGGAACTTGATTATTCAATTATCGATCAGTCCCGCTGACTTGCGGTAGATCGGTGGTATCAGTAATTAGCCTGAATTGATGGCTAACAGTGTAAGCTGTTTATTTCCATTATTTCTTTATCCATGTTTGAACATAACTTAAAACGACACCATTCTCTCCCAAACGTCGTAAAACAGTTATTTGCTTTACAACAAATATAACATGACTTGAAATATAGACATATTGAAACTGAAACGTATGATTTAAATGTATTGCTTTAACGTCGAGCGGATAAAAAGCTTTTTTAACTGACACTTATTTGTCAAGCCGAATCCTATTTTGAACCAGCACTCTGCCTTTTGGAAATTCATTGAGGATTATTACATTCAACGTGTTTCATATCACAGTCGTGTGGATTCGCAGTCATGTCTGTTTATTTGTTGAGTTTAACGTCCAAATGACAGTATTTCGGTATTTGGAAACATGGGACAAATATTGTGCTGCCACACTGCAGTATCACGCCGTAGACATGTTACACGATACCACACCCTGTTGCATTATCCTGACACCGGGCCAACCAGTCCAGGAATTACAATTTGATATCCAAGCAGGAATCAACAGTACCATTTTTTAAGTTTTAGTTGTCGCGGCCGGGGAATGAACGACAGACGCTCTAACACCTTGGCTAATGGAGACAGACCCCGTAGTCATGTATGTCACCAATGTACAATGTTACTCTAAGATAGATGTAATTATAATATATTACAGTATATCTGATCTAATTATTTTGAATTGATTAAAACTCCTTTCAATACGTTTCTTATGCTAAATGAAGTATGACACACTTTCATTATTTTCTCCCAGAATTCTGCTTCACGTCATTTAATAGTATTTACATCGAGGTTCATGACTTCGAAAAGTCATTTTCGAAATTTATTAAAACAGAAAACATTATTTCTGATACATAGCATTTCTACTTTAAATATTTAATAACTAAGAAGAAAAACACATACAATCGTAAATATTTGCTTCTTTCTAGTAATTTAGATATTGATTGTGAGATTTAGTGTTTTAGGAAACATACGGTTTATAAATGTTTAACAAAGTTAAGACAGTCTTAAGATGTTTCTGGAGTACGATATTTGTCCTCTGAGATAATAAATCAACATTTTATCTCATTCTGCCGATCCTTAAACTTAATCATTAGTCTCATGTATTTCCTAGTCACCAGTTCTTCTTACCCAATGAGAGATAAATACCTCGGAAGCAAAGCTGTTTTTCAGAATGCAATTCATTAACAAAGAAAGTTTCCCTAAAGAATCAGTTTGCATCACGTCATTAAACATTTATCCCTTTACTTTAGGAAAGAGTTACTGTCATATAATTTAACATCAAATTTATCATTTAGGTTTAGTAGAATTCCTAAAGGAGCATAAATATCTATCGATTGGAATAAAACACTTTAACGTCAAAATTTGGTCCGCAAAATGTAATATAAAATACAAATCAAGTTAATTAAATACATGTACTAGAATATTGAAAAAAAAACATAAGGTATAACTCGAGAGATTTCTCTGTAACCCTGGTCGAACAGACGATATCCGGAACTCACATAAACGAATTTTTCAATGTAGGTACGAACAAGGCGTTCAAGTCAATATACAGTACATCAGCAATTCATTCATTATTTTTTGTGGACCTGACTACGATATTACACTTTTAACAAGTGGTATGCTACCACACAAAGTCGCACTATCGGGACATTAAACCAACTTGATCTGGAACCATTGTAATGCGCTGAACGTGAAACAGAGTCGGGGTGCACTTCTGTTATTGTAACGTCTTTAAAACAGTACTTTTTCTAATGGACACTCTAACCACTCGGCCACCGAGGCTGGCAGTGGTTATAGTAATATAACTGACTTAAATGACACCACTTTCATTATTATAGATGTTTTATTCATGTTATTGTTTAGACTCGATTTCATTTTTCATTAGATTTTATCTTTCATTTGGACATTAAGTTGTTTACATTCTTACTTAAAAATCTTCATTTAACCGTTTAAGTATAATGCCATCAGATAGGAAACTACATTTAAAATTCTGAAACATCATTAACCATCTTTGAGTAGAGTGCAGTTTTGTGTTCGCCATTAGTTCCAAACGATGCGTAATTTAAGCTAAACCCCAAAGGGTTGATATTTATTATATGAGCATTTGACCATTTCATACGTAATGATTTTGCTTTAAAGAACAGTCTGCTTTCCTAAAAACATTTATTTAATGTTAAAATGAAATAAATTAATGAGGTATGTCTGCACATAAAAGTTTTCGGCGATTTATAATGGTAGCAAATGTTTTAGAGCCAGGAAAAGCTAGACGGTTTTATAACTAATACAGATAAAGTATTAAGACTGCTATAACTCTGTAAGATGTAAATATCTCCGATGGAGAGGTTTTGTAATACTGAATGATATTTAATAATCCTATGGGAACTTGGGTGCCATTTTAAGACAAGTAAGTGATGAAAGCATTGTCATGTTAAGAAACGCAACCGACAGGGGCAGGTGTTAAAATGGAGAGAAGCTGCTCATGATTTCCTGGCAATGCGCTTTAGCGTTCGTTTCGATATGTAATGCTTGATTTTTTGTATCATAAGAACGACCATTAAAGAGTAATTCCTTTTGCTACATAAATATTTCACTCCTACAACCATATTTTCTGTTACCACTTCTTTTACTTGTTATTCTTTGCATCGTCTTTGATGATTTGCATCAATGCTTTTCTTGTTGTAAAATTTGAGGTTTCGTTATTTTATGGGCTGCATTAGGGAGGTTTAGAGTGGGTGGAATCCAAAGGAAATATCATTTCAATGGTACTGTCTAAAAGGCTTAAGTATATTGCGGCCGTGGGTCTGGTTACATGCAACCTCTCGAGCAATGTGAAATGATTTATGTAAATACATGAACAATTGTTGCAAGAAACATGCAAGTACAAGAACATAACACATGCAAGTACAAGTACATAACACATGCCAGTACAAGTACATAACACATGCAAGTACAAGTACATAACATATACAAGTACATAACACATGCAAGTACAAGTACATAACACATTTATAGGTATTAAACAGACCTTAGTAAAGAACAAATGAATAACTGGGAACATTGCTAAAATGTTTTTTCTAGATGCAAGTATTCATGGTCAAATTCCAAAATATTAAGACGTGTGGTTGTGATTCTACCGGAGTTTACTGTGGCAGATATAAAGGAAACGTCCAGCTGATAGGGTGAGAAGAACCATGAACCACCGACCCGCCGCAGTCCAGCCGAAAAGCTGTCTAGCCGTAAAAAATCCCGGCTTACCTTGGAGGAACACAAACTTATATTCTCCATCGAAAGTTTTCCAATCTGACTTCTACTTGTAAGCTTAAACTGGCTCTTCGACCGGATGTACTTTAAATGTCAAATATCAAATACGAAAAGGAACTATGCAAAAAAAAAAAAAAAAAAAAAAAATCACACCTTTGCCGATTATTATTGATTACCATGTCAGCTATTTTGAATTGTTACTACTTTAAATTAATATTATGGTTATTGTGTTGATAAATCCTGTATTGAAAAGAGGTTTTATTCAGAATCCCTAAATTTCTTTTAATAGTTTCCTAATTGTTATAGACCGTGTCTCCAGACGCTGTATATAATTCAGGGAAAAAATATGTCGTCAGAAATACAATGTTTCCCGATATGTTTGCATTCTTTGTTTCCTGATATATGCAAAACTTCGCTTTATTAATGCGAAATTTGATGTACATATTCCCAATTTTTTTTTTTTTTGCATGTTTTGCATACATTACACACAAAATCTTCACCGAATTTTCAGATGCATTGAGATGTTTTTCAAAATAACAATGCTGGTTTCTTTTAAGCAATAAATCATACTGGTATCATGTAAAAGTTACGCTTGGACATCTAAAATGATTTTCTCTATGTCCGCAGAAATACTTCCAGTCTTTAAATAAACAAAACTAATTTCTGGATCATTATGGACATCTAAAGTAATTATATCTATAATCGCAGAAATATTTCTAGTCTTTAAAACAAATCAGGTTCTAACCAAACCTAATCTTTGGATCATCATTATGAAGCACGAATCATTGTTGTTATGATCCCTGTCTCAATAATTGATGAACGTGCATGCGAGAATGTCTTAAGTTATTTTGTTCTTTTACTTTCATCAGAAAAAATGATTTTAGATGAAAAGCTCTTCTACTGCATAGTTCTATATTTGTTTTGTATAAAATCTCATTTAATCGTAAATATCTGCTCCTCTTAAGTAAATGTGTTGTTTATTTTGAGAATTGAACGCTACATAAGAAATAGGTTTTATAATTTTTTTAACAATAATAGCCAGTTTTAGGATGTTTAGTGGGCACGATCCTTGCTCTAATCAAAATCTGTCAAACCTTAATATTAAAAGTGATGACTTAATCTTTAGCCTAATGAACTTCCGTGTCATTTCTTTTTACCCAGTGATATAAAGACCTCATTATTGAAAATGTCCTAAGAAGTATAATTCATTAAAGTAGAAAGTTCCCCTACAGTCAGTTGGTATCACCTCATTCATCATTTATCCCTTTACTTAAAATTGAATGTCATTTAATTTCCTTCTAACACCAAATTATTTTCTAATTTTAGCTGTTTCTCAAGCAATATAAAAAGTGAATAAAAATTAAAAATCAATAAAAAAGTAAACGTCAAGATTTTGGTCCTCAAAATGTAAAATGAAAAACACACGCTTATAAAATTAATTGAAAGAACATACGGCCTAGCTCGAGAGGATTTCTCTGCTGCATTGGGAAATCTTCAGTTGATATAAATAAAACTTAAACGTCTAAAATAAGTATTTCCAGGGAACTTTGGTATGAAAGCGGTACAGTGTTAAAATAATAAAGACTATTTATGCTTATATTTCTTATAACCTATGTTTTCCCTCCATCATTAAGGACACACGATAATCCTATGCTATCTAAAAATGTTTGAAATATTTTAGGAGTGGAGTGGGACTAAGTAAAAGAAAATAACAAAATCTTTTTTTTTTTCAATAGTCATTATCTTATTTCAAGTAACATATATTATGTTTATTATTACATACCCTATATATTATACAATACAAAATGATTCGCTTTTTTTCTTGCCTTCAAAAAGTGCAACTTTGGCGACATAATTATATTTCAATTGAACTATAAAGTATAAAAGATAGACACACAGAAGAACAAACAAACACAATATTATAATGAGATTTACTATTTCTTAATCAGTAGATAGTTCAAATTATACCAATATTGTATCTGGTTATGAACGTGTAGGGGATCGATATTAAACAGTGTAGACTTGTATTTTTATATAGCATACGACAAATCATTTTGGTATTGCACTAGGTTGTCGTCGATAGTATGTAAGACTTTTCTGAGAGCCCTTGAGACTTTCAGACAAATTTGATTGGCAACTGCTTGCTATGCATATATTCAGTCGAACTCCTTATATGAAAATGAATTGTTAAATGAATCGGAGTGAACAGGGAGAGTGCATCATGATTAATTGTAAAACAGGATTCGCTGAGGTATGAATCTAGTTACAAGAAATAAGAAAGACTAGTACCGTAAACTATATAGAATATTGCGACAGTTGTTTGATCCAAGGACCTCCCGGGTTAGGGGCGGATACCGCTTCATTACCGGGATCTGTAAAGTACAAATGTCACATGTACAAAAGTTTCCAAATACAAAGAACAAAGCACGAATGGCTTACGCAATGCTTAAAATAGAACGATTGAAATACTCAGAGCATTTAAAGTTTGAACTAGCCATTTGACCAAATGTACTTAAGATTTCAAATACCCAGTTCGAGAAAAACGAAAAAACAACAACAAAACAACAAAAAAACATTACTGATTTTAAACGTTTCTGTGCCATTAAAGCCATTTAGCATTGTCTGTTTTTTAACTTTACACACACACACACACACACACATATATATATGTATATATACACAGACTGAAATATCATAAAATATATGCAATATTCAAAAGCCTATCCATGTGGCTTCAGGATTAAAAAAAGATGCTAATCACAGATCATTTAATAATGTCTCAAAGTCGTATAACTCTCGAAGTTTGTATATTGTTCGTTACATATACGAATTAAGGAAATTAATTTTAGCAGCATTTATTTTCTATATGATTATATAGAACTGCTATAAGGTCATCAGAAATAATATTGTTTCTGCACTTTTGTAAATGAGAATTCCCAAATAGCTTCATTGTATTCTTTGCATATATTACACACAGTTTCTTCAGATAATCATCAAAAGCAATGAGATGTTTTAAAATAGCAATGCTGTTTTCTATAAAAGAATACACCATACTGGTACATTGTAAAAGTTTTATCTCTTAAGCCTGGAGATCTGAACCATTTCTCTGTCCGTCTTTAAAACAAATCAGATTCTAAACAAAGGTAATCTCTGGATTAGCATTCAAACACACAATGCATTTTTTTCTGATTTCTATCTCAATGAAAGAGGAACATCAAATGTAAGAGAAACCGTTTACTGTTGTTGAGCATTCTTTTTTTTCTAAGATTTTGATGACAAAAAAAGTAAATTGCAAGTGAGAAATAAATAAAACTTAAAAAAAGCAGCATTTATTCTTAAACGTTCTATAGTCGTTCGGCAAATAAATGACAAAATCCATTAAAGTGAGCTTTTACAGAGAAGATATTTATTTTTAAATAATGATACAAGAAATCATAAAAGTGATAATAATATTTTCCTTTTATTAAAAATAGTGATCCTAGGTTGAAAGATTTGATTATAAAAGTAAAGAACTGAATGGTCTAAATCACATTAAAGGCACGGTGATTTAAAATAATCAGTAAAAGTATTTTTCTGCTTCAATCTGTTTCAACTTTGATATTTGAAATCGGTAGTTCTGCACATAACAGTGTACCGTCGATAGACGAAGAAGATATTTTCCATATAAGTCTCAAAGGCATTTCAGAAAAAAGTCTAAGTTAATACCGATTACTGCCTAGTCCCAAAGCAAAAAGGTTTCTAATACTTAAACAATAGGGGAAAGATGTGTTAAGCTACCAACGTTCTTAACATACCTTTCTCTTTTGGTCCCGCCCATATCGGCTACGTTTATTGACATGATAAATATTCTTTCACCATGACAAGTGTGACCCTACATTCTTGTACCGTGAAATCATTAATTTTCGTGGGACACTAATTTTCGTTGATTTCGTGGAGGGTATTTATCCACGAATATTAATCCCCACGAAAATTTGTCTCTTATATAGACCTCACGTTTTGGAGAACATAGGTCAACAAATAATGTACCCACGAAATTCCTTAGTGCATAATCAACGAAATTTAATGTCAACGAAAATTAATGCTTTTACAGTATGTCACCTTTTGAAGACCATGGTATCTTTAGATGAGAGATGATGATAATGTATTACAATACTTCATAAGCAAACTACAATGTATTCTGAATTGATGCTTCTTATCCTAGATGAATCTTGGTATACCACTTTCCTTTCTTCCAAAATTCTGCTTTACGGCAACATCTTAAGGCATGTTGATGGTAGTAGTCGTTGAAGTAGTGGTGGTGGTAGCAGACGTAATAGAAGAGCAAGCAATGGTGGTGGTAATAGTAGTGGAAGTAGTAGAAGTAGAAATTGAGGTGGTGGTAACACTAGTGTGTTCGTTTGTGTGATTGTCAGATCATCCTGACAGTGTGCCAACTAGTCCGGGAACTACGTGACCCAATGCGTTTAGCCCCAAAACACTAGTATGATTTTAACTACTATATGCCAGCTTGGGACTGTGGTAGAGGTAGTTATAGTAGTAAAGCTAACTTCAACAACACCACCAGCATTGTTATAGATCTTCTATTTCTGTGAAAGATATTTTGACAAAATGAAGTAGTTGCTACTATGGATTTTGTTTTTCGAAAAGGATCCGCTTACTTTCATCCACCCATTATATTTTATCTTTCACGTTGGTAATTAAATTATTTACATTCGTACTTAAAGATCAAGTTTTCTTTTAAATTATTATGAATAATTCCACCATACACGAAACATCAATTTCATTTGAAATTTTGATATATCATTAGCCATGTTTAAATTGTGTGTAATACGTACCATCCGAATCATAAAGGCCGTTAATTTCAACCTCTGTGTAATTTTATCTAAACCCCACGGTTTATGCTTTATTATATGCGCCGCAGACCATTTTATATGTAATATTTTATTCTATTCTATTTATTTTATTACTGAAATTAAAAAAAAAATGAATAAGATATTTCTGCACATGATAAAAGAGCGGTCGATATTTAATGACAGCAATCGTTTTATATCCCTGAAAGGCTAGACGTTTCTGGTTTTCATATAAGTATAGTATGCAGACTTACTCGGGAATTTATGAGACAGAAAATTAAATAAAATATGGGGAATCGTTGTAATACCAACTGAAAGTATAACCTTATTTTAAATACTGTCTTAGTAACATGTTAACTTTTTAATGACAATTAGATAAATAGGACACGCCCGGTAGGGTGATAGTAGATTTGTCATGTCGAGATACGCAGCCGACAGGGGCGAGTCATAATGAGGCGGTATTTAAAGAAGCTTGCAGTATTAACGCGACATTTCTTATAATTTGTATCAAATACGAAAAACCATTTTGGTATGTCATCAGGTTGTGGTCAGGAGTATGTAAGACTTTCTGAGATTCCTTGAGACTTTACGACAAATTGGATTGGCAACTGCTTGATATGCACATATAAAGTCGAACTCCTGATATGCAAATGAATTCTTAAATGGATGGGGGTGAATAGGGAGAGTGCTTCGTGATTTATTGTAAACAGGATTCGTTGAGGTATGAAGTTAGTTCCAACAAATAAGAAAGATAGATTAGTACCGTATATAGAATATTGCAGCTGAAGGTCGATCCAACGACCTCCCGTGTTAGGGGCGGATACCGCTTCATTACCGGGATCTGTGAAGTACAAACGTGGCAAGTACAAAAACATTCCAAATAGAAAGTGAAGAACACGAATGGATTAAGCAATGCTTAGTATAGAACGGCTGAATTACTTGAGCCATTTGAAACCGTCTTTTCATTGTCGCAAATACCAAGTAAGACGTGTGTTTGTTGTTATGCTGGTGTGTACCGTCACTGCAACACTATCTAAGTTAAGCTATTACAGTTGGGGAAGACCCCGAGTGCACAGAGGTATCCTGGTAGAACCACCGACTTACCTTAAGTCCAGCTGGAAGGCTTCCTCACATTAAAAATCTGATTCAGCCGAACTCGAACCCCAGTTACCATCTCAGGTACTTTTTTTCGAATTTGACCCGTACGGAAAAGCTTGAACTAGCCGTTTGGCCAAATGTCCTTAAGATTTCCCAATTCGTGAAAGAATGATGCACACAAAAACACAAAACAAAATAACAACAACAACATTATTATTATTATAATATCTTAAAATATATGCCAAATTCAAAATACCATCCTGGTGGCTTCTGGATTAAATCGCAGATCCTTTAATAATGTCTCAAAGTCGTATAACTCTCGATGTCTGTATTCCGTTCGATGAATATACGAGTTTAGGAAAAAAACTTAACGTCAGTAGCATTCTTTCTAAAAGATTACATTCTGTTGAAGAGCTGCTTTAAGGTCATCAGAAATAATATTATTTTCGGTATGCTTACATTCTGTATTTCTATATTTGTGCAAAACAGCAGTTTTGTAAATGCGAATTTCCAAATAGCCTCATTGTATGCTTTGCATATATTACACACAGTTTCTTCAGATAATCATCAAAAGCAATGAGATGTTTTGAAATAGGCAATGCTGTTTTCTATAAAAGAATACATCATACTGGTACTTTATAAAAGTTTTATCTCTTAAGCCTAAATCTGAACCATTTCTCTGTCCATCTTTAAAACAAATCAGATTCTAAACAAAGATAATCTTTGGATTAGCATTCAAACACACGATACATTTTTTTCTGATTCTTATCTCAATGAAAGATGAACATCACATGTAAGAGAAACCGTTTACTGTTGTTGAGCATTTTTTTTTTCTAAGATTTTGATGACGAAAAAAGTAAATTGCAAGTGAGAAATAAATAAAACTTAAAAAAAGCAGCATTTATTCTTAAACGTTCTATAGTCGTTCGGCAAATAAATGACAAAATCCATTCAAGTGAGCTTTTACAGAGAAGATATTTATTTTTAAAAAATGATACAAGAAATCATAAAAGTGATAATAATATTTTCCTTTTATTAAAAATAGTGATCCTAGGTTTAAAGATTTGATTATAAAAGTAATGAACTGAATGGTCTAAATCACATTAAAGGCACGGTGATTTAAAATAATCAGTAAAAGTATTTTTCTGCTTCAATCTGTTTCAACTATGATATTTGAAATCGGTAGTTCTGCACATAATAGGGTACCGTTGATAAACGAAGAAGATATTTTCCATATAAGTCTCAAAGGCATTTCAGAAAAAGTCTTAGTTAATACCGATTACTGCCTAGTCCCATAGCAAAAAGGTTTCTAATACCTAAACAATAGGGGAAAGATGTGTTAACCCTTTCCCTCATAGAGGAAACCATGAAAAGACCTATGCGAATAACATAAAATCAGATCAGCCTGCGAGTAACTCGCAGGCTGATCAGATTGTATGCTGTTCGCTGCTCCTTAGTGGTCTGGAAATGAGGATTTTGTAATTAAATTCGGTAAGGTTTAACTGTGGTTTTCTGCAGATCAGGCTTTATGTGGTACCTAATGAGTGCGTCAAAATGAGTCTATATGAGGGAAAGGGTTAAGCAACCAACGTTCTTAAATACGGCTACGTTTATTGACATGACAAATATTCTTTCACAATGGCAAGTGTGACCCTACATTCTTTTACCGTGAAATCATTAATTTTCGTGGGACACTAATTTTCGTGGATTTCGTGGAGGGTATTTATCCACGAATATTAATCCCCACGAAAATTGGTCTCTTATATAGACGTCACGTTTTCGAGAGCAAATGTACCCACGAAATTCCCTTGAGTGCATAATCAACGAAATCTAATGTCAACGAAAATTAATGATTTTACAGTATGTCACCTTTTGAAGACCATGGTATCTAAAGATGAGAGATGATGATAATGTATTACAATACTTCATAAGCAAACTACAATGTATTCTGAATTGATGCTTCTTATCCTAGATGAATCTTGGTATACCACTTTCCTTTCTTCCAAAATTCTGCTTTACGGCAACATCTAAAGACATGTTGATGGTAGTAGTCGTTGAAGTAGTGGTGGTGGTAGCAGACGTAATAGAAAAAACAAGCAATGGTGGTGGTAATAGTAGTGGAAGTAGTAGAAGTAGAAATTGAGGTGGTGGTAACACTAGTGTGTTCGTATGTGTGATTGTCAGATCATCATGACAGTGGGCCAACTAGTCCGGGAACTACGTGACCCAATGCGTTTAGCCCAAAAACACTAGTATCATTTCAACTACTATATACCAGCTTGGAACTGTGGTAGAGGTAGTTATAGTAGTAAAGCTAACTTCAACAACAACACCAGCATTGTTATAGATCTTCTATGTCTGTGAAAGATATTTTGACAAAATGAAGTAGTTGTTACTATGGATTTTGTTTTTCGAAAAGGATCCTCTTACTTTCATCCACCCATTATATTTTATCTTTCACGTTGGTAATTAAATTATTTACATTCTTAATTAAAGATCAAGTTTTCTTTTAAATTACTATGAATAATTCCACCATACACGAAACATCAATTTCATTTTGATATATCATTTGCCATGTTTAAATTGAGTGTAATACGTACCATCCGAATCATAAAGGCCGTTAATTTCAACCTCTGTGTAATTTTATCTAAACCCCACGGTTTATGTTTTATTATATGCGCCGCAGACCATTTTATATGTAACATTTTATTCTATTCTATTTATTTTATTGCTGAAATTAAAAAAAAATGAATAAGATATTTCTGAACATGATAAAAGAGCGGTCGATATTTAATGACAGCAATCGTTTTATATCCCTGAAAGGCTAGACGTTTCTGGTTTTCATATAAGTATAGTATGCAGACTTACTCGGGAATTTATGAGACAGAAAATTAAATAAAATATGGGGAATCGTTGTAATACCAACTGAAAGTATAACCTTATTTTAAATGCTGTCTTAGTAACATGTTTACTTTTTAATGACAATTAGATAAAAAGGACACGCCCGGTAGGGTGATAGTAGATTTGTATTGTCGAGATACGCAGCCGACAGGGGCGAGTCAAAATGAGGCGGTATTTAAAGAAGCTTGCAGTATTAACGCGACATTTCTTATAATTGTATCGATACGAAAAACCATTTTGGTATGGCATCAGGTTGTGGTCAGGAGTATGTAAGACTTTCTGAGATTCCTTGAGACTTTGCGACAAATTGGATTGGCAACTGCTTGATATGCACATATAAAGTCGAACTCCTGATATGAAAATGAATTTTAAAATTGGCTGAAGGTCGATCTAACGACCTCCCGTTTAGGGGCGGATACCGCTTCATTACCGGGAGCTGTGAAGTACAAATGTGGCAAGTACAAACATTCCGAAATAGAAAGTGAAGAACACGAATGGCGTAAGCAATGCTTAGTATAGAACGGCTGAATTACTTGAGCCATTTGAAACCGTCTTTTCATTGTCACAAATACCAAGTAAGACGTGTGTTTGTTGTTATGATGGTGTGTAGCGTCTCTGGCAACACTATCTAAATTAAGCTATTACAGTTTGGGAAGACCCCGAGTGCACAGAGGCATCCTGGTAGAACCACCGACTTACCTTTAGTCCAGCTGGAAGGCTTCCTCACATTAAAAATCTGAATTCAGCCGAACTCGAACCCAAATTACCATCTCAGGTACCTTTTCGAATTTGACCCGTACGTAAAAGCTTAAACTAGCCGTTTGGCCAAATGTCCTTAAGATTTCAAATACCCAATTCGTGAAAGAATGATGCAGAAAAAACACAAAACAAAGTCACAACAACAACATTATTATTATTATAATATCTTAAAATATATGCCAAATTCAAAATACCATCTGGTGGCTTCTGGATTAAAAAAAATGCTAATCACAGATCCTTTAATAATGTCTAAAAGTCGTATAACTCTCGATGTCTGTATTCCGTTCGATGAATATACGAGTTTAGGGAAAAAAACTTAACGTTAGTAGCATTCTTTCTAAAAGATTACATTCTTTTGAAGAGCTGCTTTAAGGTCATCAGAAATAATATTATTTTCGGTATGCTTACATTCTGTATTTCCATATTTGTGCAAAACGCAGTTTTGTAAATGCGAATTCCCAAATAGCTTCATTGTATGCTTTGCATATATTACACACAGTTTCTTCAATAATCATCAAAAGCAATGAGATGTTTTAAAATAACAATGCTGTTTTCTATTAAAGAATACATCATACTGATACTTTGTAAAAGTTTTATCTCTTAAGCCTGGAGATCTGAACCATTTCTCTGTCCGTCTTTAAAACAAATCAGATTCTAAACAAAGGTAATCTCTGGATTAGCATTCAAACACAATGCATTTTTTTTTCTGATTCCTATCTCAATGAAAGATGAACATCACATGTAAGAGAAACCGCTTAGTGTTGTTGAACATATTTTATGATTTTGATGATAAAAAATAAATTGCAAGAGACAAATAAAAAACCTTCAAAATTGCAGCATTTATTCTTAAACGTTCTAAACATGTTCAGCAAATAAATTACAGTATGCATTTAAGTGAGCTTTTACAGAGAATACATTCATTTTTATATAGAAATAATAAAAATGATGAAAGTATTTTCCTTTTATTAAAAATAATGCGCATAGGTTTTAAGATTTGATTATAAAAATAAGAACTGAATGTTCTAAATCACATTAAGACACGGTAATTATTAATCAGTAAACGTTTTTTTTTTCTGCTTCAATCTGTTTCAACTTTGATATTTGAAATCGGTGCTCTGCGCATAATAGGGTACCGTCGATAGACGAAGAAAATATTTTCCATATAAGTCTCAAAGGCATTTCAGAAAAAATCTTAGTTAATACCGATTACTGCCTAGTCCCAAAGCAAAAAGGTTTCTAATACTTAAACAATAGGGGAAAGCTACTAACGTTCTTAAAACCTTTCTCTTTTGGTCCCACCATGTCGGTCACGTTAAACCACATGATAAATCTTCTTTTACCATGATTTTATAATATAATAATGATAATAATATATTTAATTGTCTTACAAAGTCAAGTAAGTCCCTAACTTTTCATTCTGAATAACGGTTATAATATTTTTCGGTCTTACAAGACCTTTCCAACAGGGATATTTGTGTTGCATAAAGCCCAGAAGAAGTCTGAAAATATGTTCCAGTATTAACTCCTGAATTTTCAAACCTTTCTTGGATTTAAAACAGTTGCTGTCAAGGAGCTAATAGTATCACTTTAACGCCTCTGGTATGTCGCGGACGAAGATCGAACCCTGAACGCTCTAAACGCTGGGCCACAAGAGACGCAACTTGCATTCTTGTACTGTGAAATCATTAATTTTCATGGGACACTAATTTTCGCCGATTTCGTTGAGGGTTTTATCCTCGAATATTAATCCCCACGAAAACTTATCTCTTCTATAGGCCTCGCGTTTTCGAGAACAAAGATCCACGAATAAACGTACCCTCGATATTCCCTTAAGTACAGAATAAGCGAAATCTAATGTCAACGAAATCTAATGATTTTATAGTATGTCATTTTTGGAGGACCATTGCACCTTCAGATGAGAGATGATTATAATGCATTACAATACTTCATAAGCAAACGACAATGTATTCTAAAATTAATTAGAATTCTTTCAACATGCTTCTTATCCTAGATAAATCCTGATACACCACGTTCTTTTCTTCCAAAATTCTGCTTACGCCAACATCTTAAGTCATGTCTTTACTTTCATCAGTAATTAGAGCTGTTCTATTGTATGATTCTAATTTTTAATATAAAATCTCACATGATAATAAATAGTTGCTTCTTTTTAGTAAATAAATGTTTAGAATGAGATTTAATGTTTCAGATAATAAAGAGTTTATAAAATCTTAACTAAGTTAAGACAGTCTTGGGATGTTTCGTGGATACGATCCTTGTTCCCTGAGGATAATAAATCAACGTTTTAACTAAATCTGCCGATCTTGAACTTTTTACGTAATGATTTAATCTAAGTCTAATGTACTTCTATGTCTTTTTTGTCTGTTAATGAGAAAAATTAAAATACCTCGTTAGTTAATATTTTCTGCAATATGCAATTCATTTTCCTTAATGAGTCTTGGCATCACGCCATTTATCGCTTATCTTTTCTCTTTACTTATGATATAGTAAATGTCAGTTAATTTCCTTTTAATATTAAGATTATTTTTAAGTGTTAGCAGAATTTCTAAAGAAACATAAAAATGTGAAAAATTATTTCTCAATCGATTCAAATTAAGAAAAAAAAGGCAAAACCTTGGTCCACAAAATGTAATATAAAATCGCACATTAATAAAATAAATTGAAAATAAAACATACGGCATAGCTCGAGATGATTTCTCTGTTGCCTCGAGAAATCTTCAAAGTGATATAATAATGAATGCACGATAGGCCCATGTAATCTTGGTTTTGTTTGAAAGTATTTTACGAGTAAAGAGGGGCTTAGTAAAGGAAATTTAAACATTTTTTCAGAAGTCAGTATTCCTATTTTCAATAACATAGACATATGTAGTTTTGTTATCATCCAACTATTGTTTCTTACGACTTAAATCCGAACTAGATGGTCGATTAAATACATTCATACCTGTGTAAGATGTCTATACATAACATGATCAAATAAGACCCTAATAGAAATATGAAACTGTGGACAATTATGTTACAAGGCAGACACAGAATACATGTACTAGTACCATATGACTACTACTACTGCAAATAGTAACAATAAGTATCAGTAGTAGTGGTAATAATTTAAGTTGCTGCGACTGTGATTGTTGATTTCCGAAATAGACGCAGCTCGCTTTCATCGGACCATTTGGATATTTTCTTTGGTAATCAACTTGTTTACCTTCAAACTTAAGAATCAATTCTTAAAGTGAAATCTTATGGTATTACTCCATCAGATACGAAACATTAAATTCATTCGAAATTTCTATGCCATTACTCATAAATAAAGTATTTGCAGTTGTGTATCACGAATTGTGACAGTAGTGCGTTCTTTTATCTAAACCCAAAATATTTTTTATTTCATTATTTGAGCACCATACCATCTGATACACCATGAATTTTGCTTAAATGAATAATCACATCTATCAAAGACAGCTATCAAAAGCTGAAATGTAATAAAGAATGAGAAATGTCTGCACATAAAAGGGTGCCGTCAACTGTTAATGGCTGCAATTATTTTAGGGCCTTGAAAAGCTATACAGTTTTGTAATTAATACTGATAAAGTAAGAAGACGTGAATATCTCCGATGGAGATGATAAAATATGAAGACGTTCCTTTGGGAACATTAAGACAATTACATACACATGACATGTCTGTTTGGGTGATAGAAGATTTGTTATGTCGAGAAACGTGGCTGGCAGAGTCGGGACCAAAGAGGACGGTATTAAAGAACGTTGGCAATTTTAACACGAAATCGTTTCCTATGGTATCATTACGGGAAACAATTTTGGTGAGGCACAAAGCTGTCGCCGGACTAATGTAAGACTTTTTTTCTGAGAGCTTTGGGACAAATTGGATTAGCAACTGTCTGTTATAAATACAGCCGAACACGTCATATGAACGTGAGTTCTTCAATGGATATGGTCGAAAAGGGATTCATGACTAATTAGCGATGCAACTATATCTAATGCTCAACTGTTTCTACCATGCGAACGACTACTTGCAAAATTGAAAATGAAACTTCCGGTCCAATTTCGGGAAATGCGTTATAAGAAAAAGGCACACACAGCGATATAATTGTTTTGAATAAGAAAATATTTAATATAAGAATCATAGCAATTGTTCGGTACGTGGCCGATACCGCTTGATCATCGGGATCCGACATATATAAAGCATTAAAGTGGCATGTACAAATATTTTAAGAGCAATGTATGGTACAGAATACGAAGATATTAAGTATACCTGAATATGGAACAATAATTTCCTCAAAGAATTTTAACCCGCCTTTTCTGTAAGACTTTATAGCGAAGACCCCAATAGGGCATCCGGGCAGATCCATCGACCTACTACACACCAGCTGAAGGGCTTCCTAGCATAAAATCCCTACCAGAGATTGAACTCATGCCAGCTGAAGGGCTTCCTAGCATAAAAATCCTACTAGAGATTGAATCCCGCAGCTGAAGGTCTAGCATAAAACCTACTAGAATTGAACTCACCCACTGAAGGGCTTCTAGCATAAAAACCACCAAATTGAACTACGCAGCGAAGGCTTCCTAGCATAAAAACCTACCGATTGAACTCGCAGCTGAAGGGCAAGCTAAAAACCCTACTAAGATTGAACTCCGCCAGATGAAGGCTTCTAGCATAAAATCCTACCAGAGATTGAACTCCCGCCAGCTGAAGGGCTTCTAGCAAAAACCTCTGAGATTGAACTACGCCAGCTGAAGGGTTCCTGCATAAACCTACTAATTGAATCATCATGAAGTCCTGCTATAAAACTATAGAGATAACTCACGCCATAAGGCTTTAGATAAAACTACAAGATTAATCCGATAAGGTTCCTATTTAACCTACAGAGATTGACCCAGCTGAAGGCTCTAGCTAAAAATCTCCGAGATTGATCTCCCAGCTGAAGCTTCTAGCATAAAACCCTACTAGAATTGAACTCAGCCAGCTGAAGGCTTCTGATAAAACCTACAATTGAACTCAGCCAGCTGAAGGGTTCTAGCATAAAACCTACTCAGAGATTGAACTCCCCAGCTGAAGGGCTTCTGCATAAAACACAGAGTGAACTCACCGTAAGGTTCTAGCATAAAAACTACTAGAATTGAATCAACCAAGGCTTCTGTATCACTGGATAACCGACTGAAGGGTTCTACATAAAAACCCTAAGAGTTGCATCGACCATAAGGTTCTAGCATAAAAATACAGAGATTGAACTACACTGAAGGGTTCTACATAAAATCCAAGAGAACTTACCCGCTGAAGGCTTCTAGCTAAACCTACCAGAATTGAACTCCGCCAGCTGAAGGGCTTCCTAGCATAAAACCCTACCAGAGATTGAACTCCGCCAGCTGAAGGCTTCCTAGCATAAAAACCTACAGAGATTGAACTCCGCCAGCTGAAGGGCTTCCTAGCATAAAACCTACAGAGATTGAACTCCGTCAGCTGAAGGCTTCCTAGCATAAAAACCTACAGAGATTGAACTCCCGCCAGCTGAAGGGCTTCTAGCATAAAAACCCTACAGAGATTGAACTCCGCCAGCTGAAGGCTTCTAGCATAAAAACCTACAGAGATTGAACTCACGCCAGCTGAAGGGCTTCCTAGCATAAAAATCCTACCAGAGATTGAACTCACGCCAGCTGAAGGGCTTCCTGCATAAAAACCTCCAGAGATTGAACTCCCGCCAGCTGAAGGGCTTCCTAGCATAAAAACCCTACCAGAGATTGAACTCCCGCCAGCTGAAGGGCTTCCTTGCATAAAAACCTACCAGAGATTGAACTCCCCCAGCTGAAGGGCTTCCTAGCATAAAAACCCTACCAGAGATTGAACTCCGCCAGCTGAAGGGCTTCTAGCATAAAAACCTACCAGAGATTGAACTCACCCAGTGAAGGGCTTCCTAGCATAAAAACCCTACCAGAGATGAACTCCCCAGCTGAAGGGCTTCTAGCATAAAAACCCTACCAGAGATTGAACTCCACGCCAGCTGAAGGGCTTCCTAGCATAAAACCCTACAGAGATTGAACTCACCCAGCTGAAGGGCTTCCTAGCATAAAAACCCTACCAGAGATTGAACTCACACCAGCTGAAGGGCTTCCCAGCATAAAAACCCTCCAGAGATTGAACTCACACCAGCTGAAGGCTTCCTAGCATAAAAATCCTACCAGAGATTGAACTCCCGCCAGCTGAAGGGCTTCCTAGCATAAAAACCCTACCAGAGATTGAACTCCCACCAGCTGAAGGGCTTCCTAGCATAAAAACCCTACCAGAGATTGAACTCCCGTCAGCTGAAGGGCTTCCTAGCATAAAAACCCTACCAGAGATTGAACTCCCGCCAGCTGAAGGGCTTCCTAGCATAAAAACCCTACCAGAGATTGAACTCACGCCAGCTGAAGGGCTTCCTAGCATAAAAACCTACAGAGATTGAACTACCACCAGCTGAAGGGCTTCCTAGCATAAAAACACCAAGATTGAACTAACACGAAGGTTCTCATAAAAACCAGAGATTGAACTTACACCAGCTGAAGGGCTTCCTAGCATAAAAACCCTACCAGAGATTGAACTCCCGCCAGCTGAAGGGCTTCCTAGCCCGCCAGCTGAAGGGCTTCCTAGCATAAAAAACCCTACCAGAGATTCAACTCCCGCCAGCTGAAGGGCTTCCTTGCATAAAAACCCTACCAGAGATTGAACTCCCGCCAGCTGAAGGGCTTCCTAGCATAAAAACCCTACCAGAGATTGAACTCACACCAGCTGAAGGGCTTCCTAGCATAAAAAACCCTACCAGAGATTCAACTCACACCAGCTGAAGGGCTTCCTAGCATAAAAAACCCTACCAGAGATTCAACTCACACCAGCTGAAGGGCTTCCTAGCATAAAAAACCCTACCAGAGATTGAACTCACGCCAGCTGAAGGGCTTCCGAGCATAAAAACCCTACCAGAGATTGAACTCACGCCAGCTGAAGGACTTCCTAGCATAAAAACCCTACCAGCGATTGAACTTACACCAGCTGAAGGGCTTCCTAGCATAAAAACCCTACCAGAGATTGAACTCACGCCAGCTGAAGGGCTTCCTAGCATAAAAACCCTACCAGAGATTGAACTCACGCCAGCTGAAGGGCTTCCTAGCATAAAAACCCTACCAGAGATTGAACTCACGCCAGCTGAAGGGCTTCCTAGCATAAAAACCCTACCAGAGATTGAACTCACACCAGCTGAAGGGCTTCCTAGCATAAAAACCCTACCAGAGATTGAACTCCCGCCAGCTGAAGGGCTTCCTAGCATAAAAACCCTACCAGAGATTGAACTCACGCCAGCTGAAGGGCTTCCTAGCATAAAAACCCTACCAGAGATTGAACTCACACCAGCTGAAGGGCTTCCTAGCATAAAAACCCTACCAGAGATTGAACTTACACCAGCTGAAGGGCTTCCTAGCATAAAAACCAGAGATTGAACTCCCATTTATCACCGCTGAGTACGTTTTCCAGTTTGTCCCGTCTTTTGTAAGATAAAACGTTTGGCCAAATGTACTTCAGATTTCAAAAATCAAATTCGAGAAAAAAAAACTCCTATTGAAACTGTTTTTTATAAATCACCGTGTCGATAATTCTATTTAGAATTTCGGTTCTTTACTTTTCAATTATAATTTAGCACATAATATCTTAATATTTTAACTACAAAAGAAGGTATTG
>CM037791.1:45493372-45543372 GCA_021229015.1 Solen grandis | reverse complement strand
TCTATGACCCTTAGCATAAGAATAATTTGCAAAATGTTGTTTATGTAACGCGCATATTGTTGAATTTATCAAAATGACAACTGCATGCGATCACTATAGACAAAAATGTTGAAAAATATCTGGAATCAATATTTTTGTTGATTTTAGAATCAAAGTTTTATCAACTTTATTCAACAATCGGATTACAAAAAAAAAATGAAAAAGATAGACACACAGAACTAAAGAAAAAGAAAAGACAACTTTAATAAAATGAACGAATGGAATAAAGAAAGAAATATCATGTCTTAGATAAAGTGTAATCAGCTCCTATATGGATTGACATAAAACACCAAACCTGAACATTTCAAATAATACAAAACATTCTAAATGTGACTTTACAATATCTTGACAGGTTTACTAATTGCCCCCGAAAAAGCATGTCTTCTTGTCTTGCGAAGTTGTTTCAGCCAGACAGCTTGCTTTTTTGGCCGCATACCGACTCTAGGCATTGTTACGCGATGTGATATATTTGCACACTTTGCCCCAGGTTTTACTCAAAATAATAGTGGTCTCCGCCGTTGAGTGGTTAGAGGGTGAGAGTCGCTGATTTAATATTGCTCAACCCCTTACCGCGAATGGCTCGAGACCCTATCCGGTCACTCGGCTCTTTCATGTAAGAAGCCTTCCAGTTGGCTTGCGGAAGTTGGGTGGTTCAACTCGGATGCCTCTGTGCACTAGGGAACTTTATACAGTTGTAATTAGCTGGACGTCGCTATGTGACTTAATTTTTTCGCAGCGAACAACTCATTATTACAATTTTGTTGTATAATGCCCGTGTCATCCGTCAGTAAATGGTCAGCGAGAACAATTTCATCATAAATGTTCATCGAAAAGCGTTAATCTACTTAATGAGGCCATTTGGGTTAGTCATCAAATGCTAGCAATATTACAAAAGATAATAGTCATTTGACATTTGACAGCATATTTAAGTTTATATTTTAATTGTATGTCGTTATGTATGTTTTACTAAATATAATTTCATGAAACGTAAGTTGTTTGTTTATCATCTTTAATTTTATATGTTAAATTATTGAAGCATACTACTAGTTTAAACATATTATATTGCCATACATACTTACATACATACATACAAAGAACAAACCAAAAAGAAGAATGCAAATGGGTCAAACCACAAGTTCAAAAACTTAGTTACGGCTCTCCCCCAACTACTCTATATAGACTGAGCGTGAATAAATGACCTATAGCCTTTGACGGAATAGGATATTTATTTACAGTATGCAAATAAAAATTCAGTTTTTTTCTCCTGCTTTGATGAGGATTTAATTTCTTTTTCAACTTAGACAAAATTTCTTCCGAAGGTTTGGGGTTGGTCCAGTTCTTTGCTCTTAAGAGAGATATCTAGAGAGGCAAATTAAGAGTCTATCCCAAAACGGGATTCAAACCAAACAATCGTTCCCATAATCAATGAAAATGACATCCTACAACCAGTAGATTTTATGGGTGCCTTGGCTTAGTGGAGTGATACTGTTACATATTCAAGCATACATATTTAACCAGAATAAGTCTTATATAGCCCTGACACTTTCCAGCCTTAGTTATCTCATAAATAAAAGTACAATACAATACAGTATTGTATTATAAAATAAAGTTCCAATGTTATAGTTTAATGTATCGAAAACCTTGAATTATTTCGTGATGACATTTGATCTGAACGAGGTAAATAACCGCTTATGATTTATATCTCGCAATATTTAACGCCCATTCAGATGCATTGCATGGTGCGCAATTTTTCATTTTTACCCGCGTGCAAGATTAATCTTCCGCGATAAAAAGTAGACCCAATTGTCTATTGTAAGTGGTATATGGTCACGATTTTCCAGGCCTCAAATTAACCATATTCATTATAAAGCAACCTACACGTACACAAAGAATGGTGTCCCTGTTATAAACAATGGTCGAGAATCATGTCTGAATGTAAGTGTTTAAACCACCAAGACATATTGAATGGTTGCTGAACAAGTAACCATACGACTGGAGTGTTTCCATATATTGAATTTGTTATTAAATTTATATACACATGCCATTGATAAGTGTTTGTTGTATGTCATGGAGATTTACGGTCCACCAAAGTATTTCAATCATTTTAGGACCTCGCCTTCAGGTTACAAATATAATGCTATATTATTATAATGTGAATATATATTATCTATCCAAAACATTATTACGCATATTATCATCTGAAATAATCATGTAATCTATTGTGTAATGTCTTTTTTATAGACAGAAAACATATCTGAATAAATAATATTGCTACTTCTAAAGGATCTTGCAATAATTGCATTTTTTTGCTGATGCTGCTAATTTTACATCCACCACCACCACTATCACTACGGCTATTGCGGTTGTTGTTGATGTTGCAGCTAGTATCATTATATACATCACCGCCCAAACCATCACTACTACTTCTACTACTGTTGTTGATGCTGTTGCTGCTGCTAGTACTCTTAATGTTACTTCTCCACTACCACATTGACACAAATGAATGCCTTGAATTAGGTTTACTTCTAAAGTGGTAATAACACTAAAACACTTTTTTTCTGAAGTGATGCGCCGTGTATTATTTTTAGCACATCTACAAAGCAATATGATTGATTGATCATATCATAGTTAATGGCTTCATTTTTTGTAACATCTTTGGTCATTTATCATACCAAGTCACCGTGAGCCAGTCCTGCTGAAGAAATCTGTGTGAACGAAAAACAGGCGTAGGCCTGTCAACAAATCAGAGGCGAGAGAGTTTGAAAATTCACAGACGTCGGGAGCGATCTCGAACCAGGGACCTTCAGTTAACCGACATTGTGCTTCACAAACTGCGCCACATTGTCGGCTTAAGCATCAAGAGATAAAGGGGCCAGATGGATTGTTTCTGTTGTCCACATGACTTGACCGGAAATTAAACACTCACCATCCCGTTTAATGAGTTGCGATACTAATAGTTTGGTCAATTAAAACATCAAGTATATGCCATAAAATGACAGTTAACTGACCCACGTCATGTTGTCATGTGTATTCCACGGCTGGCCGTCATTTTCTGTCCCCCGAGGGCCATGCAATACAATTATGACATCATTTGACTAGAAAATGACGTAATCTGACGTAATAATAGAGTGGACAAATTGTGTATTAGCTTTCTTTCAACGTCTAAAGCTTTTACTTCTCAGCCTATTTGACTACATGTTGTACCTGACTTGGACATATACCATGGCAGGTGTGCTATTTATATGACATGTGTCTAGTACCGACAATACATTGCCGATAATCTTATCAAGTTAAGTATTGTATACATGTGTATAGACGTGGTATATTTGTATGCGGAACATGTTAATATTGTGATGAAAAAAAAAAACACAAAAAAAAAACCAAAAGTTATGAAACACATTATATGGGTTATGACATACTGTATACATACATGTATATATTCTAAATACCTTAAACGACTTTATGCATTGGTCTAGCGATAAAAATGTTTCTGTGCATATCCTACATGTTTTATGTATAAATAAATCACGTGTGTAATGTATTTGGTTCAACTGTACATAATTTGATTTGCTTTGACCCTCTGTCCTGTACCTGGGGAGGTTCAGGGTTCAATCTCTGTCACGACATAATGGCACATCATGTACTGGTAATGATTGGTTTTCCAGTGGCAAGATAATATGACTGAGTCAGGTATCATTCAACTTGTTGGGGCATGGCTTTTTCATGACCTTTCTGGGAGCAAAGTACTGGTCCAACACAGGAACCAGCGAGTGGCATTAGTATAATTTGAAAATACTTGTTTTCCAACCACGTAAAATAATTAAGTTTAAACAAAATTACCACACACTTCACTGTCAAATAAAGCCTACATATTAACAGGTAAACACACACACACACAAAATGAGCATGGTGGTTACAATTGTTTGACAGTTTGAATTTTAATTTGTTACAAGACTAGTGACTATTCTTGTGAAATAGCAAATAGATTACTTAACTATAGAAGTTTAAAACTGTTTGACATATCTCTTTTCCTAGCACTGGTAACGTTTGCTTTCTATTGACAATATTTGAACCTACTGTAAGTTTGTACCTATCTATCGAAAAAAAAATGATAAGCGACAAATAAAGGCATATACTCTACACAGAAGATATCAGAGGATTTCAGGCACAACAGGTTGATTCAAGGAACATCTAAAACAAGACCGCATATGTTTTGTGAAAGGAATTTATCATTAAATGTTATAGAATATCGTAAATTAGCTAAAGCTTAAACAATGAAAGAATGCAAAAATACGATATTGTATTCTTATATTATACGTGATATCAAATACAAATAATGTGACAGAAATATACACGGATACTGCGTCACAGCGACGTCACCCGTTAGACAAGTGACATGATACCAAACAGTTATTTTATCATAAAACGTTCTTTGAGCCACTGTCATTTTTGAAATGCGAATACAGGAACTATGCAAATATTTGGTGGGATCCGCTTAGTATCGAGCCACAATATTATGTCATACAAGACGTAATGTAAAGTTAACACTGTATAGTATTCCGAAAAGACTTATATAAAAATTCTTTGAAAAAAAGTCTACTTCTCAAACCCATACCTAAAGTGTGTCACATATTTTGCACCTAGTCTCACGAATGCTATTAAAATTTGATACTTATTGTCATTGTTGGTGGGATTACTATAAAACAGTACTTTTTTTTTTCGCGGAGGCCAAATTTTCGCTGATTTCGTTGTTTTATTGTATGGACATTCGAAGAAATCTTTTAACCCTATAGAATTTATTTCATCTAGTAGACCTTGCGTTTTCTTGCCCTCACGAAATTGCCTTATAATTAAGGTCAACAAAATTTATACTGTCAACGAAAATAGATTACTTTACATTATTATAACTTTGACCTTCAAAGGCACAATAAATCGCATAGATAGAAATAAATCATATACTGGAAACACGGGAAAAAGGCTGGGTTTTTTTTTAAAGTGTAGGAACTTGCTGTCCGCACAAAGTGAAATTTTACTTTTAAAACATTTTTTCTCTTAAAATTCCCCAGGATATGAATTTTCTTATCATTATTTAGAAAAAGTTTTTAATGGTTATATAGTTTAATGCAATCCGCCAGTGGGCTTGGTATGTTTAAGAAGTGCATGACTGATGCACGACGAATGCGCGTTATCGCTCGCTGCGTTACAATGCCGTGTGTAATGCTTGCAAAAATGATAAGAAAACAAATTTACCAGCGTGTCGTTACGCAAATTTCAAGTTGTTCTTCAGCCAGAGTAAAGCGCTCTGTACTCCCTGTATAATCATGACATCACATGCAAAATTAAAGTTGAATAAATAGTTGTTGCCTTAACCATTAACACATTTTATGCCATTTTTTTTTCTTCCAAGTTTCTCTTGGTTATTGCAGTATTATCATTATTTGTAGCTTCCAAAAATAGTTACAATAGATTTTATACTATTAGTTTCTTGACAGGGTACATGAGTTTTTAGTCCCGGCTGAGGATAGTCATGTGACATGATTTTCTTTAGCCAGGAATAAAAGGTCATGTACCCTGTCAGGAAACTGTATGACGGATTTATTACAGTCCAATTTCTGCGTTAAAAAAATATTGATAACGTGTTGTACCGAGAGTACATAACGTTATGTACACCAATCAGAAGAGAGAATTTTACTTTGCAGTATAACAATAGCCTATGTGTAGTTGTTTACTGCCATTGACCAAGACTTGAATGATGTGGCTGAAAAATGAAATTGATTAAACTAAACACTCAAAATTAAATTAGAAAATTCTCAAATAAAAATTTTATGAAACGGATGTAGGTTGTACATACAAGGAGTATATTCATCGTAAATTCGAAATTTGTAAAGAAATCCCGATATAACTAATCTTTTTACGCTTTTTAAAGTATTTTTACATTATATTTTCACGAAAATGTGACACCAAATCAGCCACCCGATCTTTTAATTCGTTTGCTTTCTTGGGCTAAACAGCATTTGGAGACTTATCTACTTGAGACAGATGTAGAGCTGACTCTTTGTGATACCATACCGTAGGCAAGTGGTATGATACCATACTAGAAATGAACGCCACGCAAGGCACATATATCAATACAGTTCTAACGCGACCAATCAGTTTGTTTCATTGTTCATTGGGTTTAACATCTCGTCGACAGTGTTTCGGTAATTTGGAGTTCGTTTAACTGAGACAGATATAGTGCTGCCAAACTGCAGTTTCACGCCGTAGACATGTGGCATGATACCACACCGAGTCACATTTTCCAATTAGTCCTGGAACTACCTTAATATGCTGGTATTATACCATGTAACATCTTTTACGGCATTAGTATGTCACGCCCGGGGATCCGACCCATGGCCCAACGATTCAACCAATCTGTTAAACCATGCGAAGGGTACAAATCTTCTTACTTACAGTGTTATATAAATGTTGACAGCGGAATCTATTTGTAGTATACAAAGGTCATATATCCGGGTTTTTTTTTGTTTTTTGTTTTTTTTCAGAATCGAACCTAAATGACTATAATCTTCCTAGACACAAATGACTTTTCCGACTCGGGAACCACCAAGATGTTCGAAGAAGGAATATCCAATTTCTTATACATTTGAATAACAAATTTTAACAACAAAAAATGTTGCCAGTTAACATGTGACGTAAAGCATATTGTCGTTAACGATTGTTTATTTGCATTTCAAAGTATTTGTAAGTGTTTCATTATACATTTGATGAAACATTTTCGTTTGAAGAAACTGTACATCTAGTAAAATTAGCATTATCGATGATTGGCACAAGCCTGTACATCTCAAATTTCAGATTTTTACTAGCGTAAAAATCTGTATTGTTAATTCTGTATTCCCACAACATTGAACTCTTAAGAAATTCATGTCACAAAATATGTTTATAATGATTTTAAAGCAAACGTTATCTTTTCGCTGTGTCAGAAAATCAGAGCTTTAATTAATTTTTAAGATTGTGTTTTAAGAAATATCTCAGTTTGAGATGTTTGTTAAACGCCTATCAGGTTATATACATTGCTGGCCATTTTATTTGTAATATGTTTGTAATTACATACGATGTATTACTGAAGAGCATGACGTCATCATGAAGAGCATGACGTCATCATGCTTTTAAATCATCAAGTTTGAGTAGTTTAGATACAGTAAAAACTTCAACTTGAACTTTCTTCACAAGTGATGTTTTATTTGAGCAAATTGTCTTCTCAGATAAACATTCTGTATATTACAGTATGACATCAATGTTCGTAGATCGGTAATTCATATGTGTTTCATATTATAGAACATTGTTTGCCGCCCTAATTTCCTGTTTTATTGCTAAATATTTTAAATTCAAATAAAATTGTTATAGAAAACAAAACCTTCTAAATGCGTATTTTATTAGGCAATATAGAAAATGGTCGGACAACAATTCCTTATAATATTAGATTCAGTTCTCCACATGACCTTATTTATAATATACAAAATTGATATCTCGAACAAGAAAACAACAGTAAAATTAATTAGATGGTATTACATGCTGGTATCTAATTTCATAAAACGTGTTATCAGTGATGGATTTCTTTTTAACAATTTCTAGATATTTGCACGATCTTATGCATTATGTAATATGACAAAACAAATGTAAGAATGGTATACTTAAGAGGGAAAGTACCCATATAGATAAATCTATAAAACATAATAAAAAAAACAACAAATATACGAATACAAAGGCTTTAATTTCGATTACTAAAATGGCACTTTGGAAAATACTGTTAAGTTGTAAGTGTTGAAAAAAGACGAATCTTTAAATTGACCATTCATATCTTTTTACCTTAGAAACGGTAATTTTAATCCATTAGCACTGAAAAAGCGGCGACCATTCCAGCTACGGTGGTGGACGGTCACCATAGTTCCGACCGAAAATCCAAAACCGGAAGTACCTCTGAGAGAGCGTCCGGTTTTTCAGAACACCAGCACGCACACGAGCAGACGACAAAAATGCCTCCCGTGAAACTGACAATTGTTACGTCTTGCCATTAATGGAACGAGCGGTAATATTCATGCGTCTTATGACGCAGGCCCGGCATGGGGGTCTGGGATATAATCATAACTAGTCATACGTTTGTGTGGTTTTAAGTGCTCCGCTATATATAATTGTATTTATTTACTGGTATTTTATCTATTTATTTATAGTCTATTTTTTTTTTTTTTTTTTTTTTTTTATTTTTTTATTTGTATATCTCTGTCTGGGGCCGCCGTGGCCGAGCGGTTACAGTCGTGGACTACAAATCTCTCAGCCCCTCACCGCTGTGGGTTCGAATCCCGGTAGGGACTTCGGATTTTTCATGTGAGGAAGCCTTCCAGCTGGCTTGCGGTAGGTCGGTGGTTCTACCCGGGTACCTCTGTGTACTCGGGGTCTTCCTCCACCTGTAATTAGCTGGACGTCGCTATATGATTGAAATACTATCACAGTGACGGTAAACCCCAATACAACAACAACAACAACATATCTCTGTCTTATTATTATAATAATTTGTGGCTTTAAATCATCGTATAGAATTATATCATATTTATTTATTTATCAATTTATTTATATAAAAGTAGCTCGTTCACAGATGTACGTTCGAAATTAAAAAATTATCTCCCTCATTAATTTTGGTGAAGTCTTCTTTTCCTGACAAATAAACTCAGCAAGTGTAGGTTATGTTACACTGGAAACGCTTTTTTCGTTCGTAAACGCAACTTCGACAAAATCGTTTAACTATAGAATACGGTATCCCCGAAACAGGTACGGTACCACGTGACACGTTCTGCAACAAGGCGTCTTCACCAGTTCGGGTTATCAATTTCGGAAGTTTAGCCTATCAATTAAGCGCATGCCCAATAGAGAGTGTGATCAGCCAAGTGACGACAAATGAAAGAAGGAAGTCTAAATATAGTATTTATCATTCTAAATATAGTAACAATACAGTCTATGACGGTATTGCATGTGAAGGGACCCCCCCCCCCCCCTATACACCTACATGTATACACACACATAGTTAAAAATAAAGTTCTTAGTCAAAGACCATCTGTGAACGAGCTGCTTTAACATCATCATTGATAATATCATCATCAACATTATTGTGGAAGAAGGCAATTTAATATCTATGTATTTTAGACCGTCAGATGGAATGAAATAAGACAATATACTCGGAGATGTTTTGGTATATTGCATAAATTTATATTGCCAGTTATTTTGTATTCGGCGTTTATTGCTCTTCAGTGAAGGTGACATGATTATAGTATAAAGTGACCATAGTCTGGCAGTTCTTTGGGTATTTTCAAAGCATCATTTAACGTTTTGCGTCCCTTTTTACATATTTATCATTAATGATAAATGTAGTGACATATTGTTAACGTTGAAATGCATATTTCATTTTGCGTGACTCACCGTTCTGCAGTCGTAACATACCTGTCTATGGGTCCAAATGTTGTGGGTTCGAACCTCGTTGTAGGGCAAATATTTTTCATAGCCTTCCAAGGCCCCAAGTACTGTTCCATCCCAGGAACCGTCGAGAGGGATCAGTTTCAATTGTAAGACCTTGTTCTCCAATCCAAAAAGTATTAAAATACACAACACCATATTTAGCAGATAGCAAAATATAGGGACATTAGTATAAGATGCTATAATATTCGATAACATAATACATGTATCTCTTTTGCATGGAAAATAGTTTGATTCTTTTAGATATAACGTTTTCACCATAAGCATTTTTAAATTGTAAATAATTGATGTGAGGAATGAACAATAAACTGCCTAAAAATGATGACGAAACTTGTAAAGGGGATGTAAAGTAACAGGTCTACAATGCGGACTGTATTCTTACACTGTTCCCTGGGCCCCTTTCCTAACCGCTATTGTGTGTTTGTCGCCTGAAGCCTTTTTGCTGGTATAGACAGCAAATGTCACTCAGCCTATATCGTGAGCCTACGTCAAAAGTCGCCACCACTCGGCAATTTCCGTGATTCACGTTTTATAGTGATCCCGAAGTTGACACTGTCGTTTAGGTCATTAATAATAATCATGAAGTTGAAGATATGCACGTGAAATAAGGTAGAGCTGGTTTATTTCAGGACGCTCCGTCAAGCACTGTACTCTTCACGAAAATAATGTTTGCACCTTATTATGTAATGTTCACCGCATATGCCCTATTTATGGGCCTTTGATCAGCGAGATAAAACCCATAAAAAGCACGTGTGTTATGAATTTAATTAATTATATATATATATATGGCGATGTCACTTATTCATAAAGAAGAAGAATTGTTATTATTATTATATGATTACCTAGCTTTATTTTAACTAAATCACACAAGATATCAAACCTGAGAATGGGAGGTCGTAGGTTCGATTCACGGCCGAGATATAATACTCAGTTCCCTTCCTTGGCACTCAGCATTATAAGGGTATTTCCAGGACTAGTTGGCCCGGTGAAAGGATAATGTGACTTGGTGTGGTATCATGCCACATATACGGCGTGGAAACTGCAGTGTGACAGCACTTTATCTGTCTCATGTAGACAATGTTTCTAAATGACTGAAATACTGTCGGTGGGACGTTGAACCCAAGAATGCCGCTCGAAGTATTGAACAAGTAGAAAAAAAAGACACAGGCATTTAGTAATTGAAAAAAAGAAGATCTTTTTAATGACAAAAACTACTATCAGTATAATAAACTATAACATAATTAAACATGTAATAATTAATTTCTTTTACTTTATATTCAATGTATGAATACAACTGTCACGTTTCAGATGGCGTGTATATAGTAAGAGCAGAAATTTCAAAAAGAATATAATACAATTTTATTATTTTCAGTTTAATATTTTGATGAATGGATGTTCGATTCTTTCAATATCCATGACACAAAGGAAAATGTTCGTCATAAATGAAAAAAGTCAAGATTTAATTATACATGATTTACTAAAACACATTCTTATATGCAAACAATTTTCCTAGGGTACCAAAAGGTTTTATGACCTTTTGGTTGAAAATAAAATCTACCTATCTATTATATTTAAAACGCTGTGCTATACCTGTCAAAAGAAGACATGGATTTCAAATGATTGAGATACTGTTCGTGGGACGTTAAACACAATAAACAAACAAACATTTTTATATCTCTTACTTGTCAAAAGGATTTTAATTCCATGCTGATTTTTATTGTGACATTAATGTATTCATTCATTAGACATAGAATATAAGTGTCACATGTCTGCTTTTTCACTCATGAAAAAGCTGAATGATTAGATAATATACATGTTAAGGTAATCCATCCATCATTAAATTGTGACCATGGTCCATCACGTGATCGTGGGAATTTTATGGAAAATTCAAGCCTTTATAGACTGAGCAAAAAAGACCCAAATCAATACATGCTTGCATCTACACTAACGCCTTTTTAAGCATTTGAAGGACCATGATTATAATCTAATGATGGATGGATTACCTTAATGTGTTAAAAATATTAAATAATTAAAATTTTAAAGGGTCCTATGTCCAGTGGTAGGTTACATGACTGTGGATTCTGAGGTTTTGGGATCGAACGTTTTTGGACAAAGACCTGTTATGACCTTCTCTGGCGCAAAATACTGGTCCAGCCCAGGAACTGTCGAGATTTGTTCCCAAATGTTGTAAAAATAAAGAATTTAAAACTTATATTTATTAATTACTATATATATTTCAAATTAATCTTCTGAATTCAGCATTCATGATTTATTCATGTAATATTATATTGTTTATATTTCTATAAATTGGTGAATGTTGAAACATATCTTATGCACATAAATGGAAATTTCATGCGTTTAATTTCCATTAGGGAATTAAATTTTTGAACTAAATATTTGTTCAAAAGTGTTCTTTCGTGTTTACTCAATGTATCAGTAAGACTGATCCATGTTTGATTGTTCACCATCTCGTCAACATCATTTCAATCATTCGTGGCCTATGTCTACGCGAAAGGTCCGTGATCGAATAAATGTCTATTTGTTTGTTTGGGTTTAACATCCTCACGACCGACACTGGACCTTTTTTCAACAAACTAATTGCGATATACAACACGTGGCCTATCTCCAACGCAGGAGATCTCGCGCAGATATCTTCCACAGTGAGTTGTTTGTTTGTTTCTTTGTTGGTTTAACGTCCCAACGACAGTATTTCAGTCATTTGGAGACGATGTCTACTTAAGACAGATATAGTGCTGCCACACTTCAGTATCACGCCGTAGACATGTGAGCATGAAACCACAGCCAGTCACATTATCCTGACACTGGGCCGACCAGTCCTGCAACTACCCTTATATGCTGAGCGCCAAGCAAGGGAGCTGTAACAGTACCATTTTTTACGACTTTGATATGTCGCGGCCGGGGATCGAATACATGACCTCCCGCTCCCGAATCGGACGCTCTAACCACTCGGCCACAGTGAGTTGACAAATTCAGTTTAATAGCAGACTTTCAGCTAAATCACAGGTTAACAACAGCATGACTTTTGGTACACACTAGTATGACAGTAGTGATTGATGTGAAGCCAATTCATTTCGCCAAGTTGCATGATGCTATGCTCAGTCACATTATCCTGACAACAGACCAACCAGTCCTGGTTCAAATGCCACACGAGAGATACAAGTGCAGTTTTTAACGATTTTTTTTTGTGTCGTTTCGGACGCACATTTATGAAGACAAAGTAGATGTAGCAGCTGCATATCTAGCCATACTTACGAATTTGAACTGCCTATAACAATCTTTCTCACGTAAATGTCCGTTTAATCAAAGACCTTGTTTAATGGATTGAAACAGATTTTTTTTTATATCAGATGGACATCAAGGAAGCGGTCAATGTACATCAACAAATGCTGTAACGTTTTCTTAATTGTATCAACATCAACCAGTAAAAGCATTTAAAGAGAAATGGGCATATAAATACCATATTTGTTCATATAAAAATAATGATCAATTTAATCTACGCGCCTAACGAAAAGGGGAAGTAGTTCGTATAATTGTATTCGAACTTAAAGCCAGTTGTTTCCCCTTATGATATTAAACACCATTTATGTGTAATATAGATGCAAAGTACACAAAAAGTATTATGAGATGCATTTATTAAAATGATAGGGCTGTTAAATTTATTAATATAAAATCCGGAAATCAAAACCAACATCCTTATTTGCGGGGCGAGGACTGACTTTTAACAATTCTCTTATAAGTACCACAATTTTGCACATTTTTTTTTTAAAATATTTTTAAATGGACATGCTTTTAAGATTATCTAACTGGCATTTGACATTTAATTTCATTTCAACTGAGCAGCTATCCGGGCTTTATTTTTTTTTTTTTTTTTTTTTTTTTTATTACGAACATTTTTCTTGCTTCGATTGTGAAACAAGTTCTAATAATCTCTTCAATTTAATATAACATATCTCAGATATTTCATATTAATTAATAGATAACATGGAGTTCATCATACTTACAAGTTTCTCCTTTCTTCTTTTTCTTCTTCTTCTTGAAATACTTATTAAATCCGAAATATCGAAAACAGCGTAATTAAAGTACTATCGATAACGCGAATGCTGATATATGTAACGTAGAAGTATTTAAACCGAGGGCCTGGAGGTGCGACCTCTCATGTGAACGCAACCAGAGATCGAACCCGGGTAGAACTGACGAGAAACGAAATGCATTACCACAACGCTATCCGGACAGTCGAGTGCGCATAGCGTACTTGAATGGTTCTAGGGACAGACGGCGCGATATTAAAACATTGTGACCACATGTTGTGTGACATTTCACCAAATCTCAGAGCACTAGAATAGAGAAACTCTAACAACAGCAAATATTTACAAAGTCTATTCAAAACGCAAGCATGTAAACGTTCGATATTTAACCTCAAATCTCCAATTGGTAAACAATCAATAACTCATGCGCACTCAGCCCTTACTCTTTCAAGTGGTGCATCTAAGATCTAGAGTTAAATATACCATAAGTTGTGTATCTCTTACCATCCTTACACAGTCGTGAGTTTTAGAAAAAAAATCGATATAGGTTTGAAATATCGGTTATCAATTAAGGGTTAGACTATTGCAATGTACGTAAGTTTACCGTGAGCCCTAAAGCCCATGGGTATACATATGGTTGGGTGTTTATATACACAAAAGCCTTGGGTAAACATAGCTGGGAATGTTATTTATATATATGGGGTGGTGTGAGTTGTAGATATCTACAAGGAATGTGTAGATCGGATGGTATTGTCTTCCTGGACGGAATGGTGGACTGAAGAACGACAGGTAGATTTCTCTTAGAATTGTGTTATCGTTTAATTTATTTTTTGTTTCTTTAATTATTGGGTGTAGATGTAGTATTATATTTTTTGAGAGTTTAAAACGTGTAAAAGTCAAAGAGTTGAAAAGAACAAAAGTGATGGCATTGGATGAAAACGGATTGTGTGAGTATGTATGATAGACTGGTAGACAGACAGACAGACGGGCGAATTATGACAGAGAAAAGCTGATGATAACAGAAGACGGACTTGTTAAAGAAAGAGAGAGAGAGAGGTTATTAAAAAAAAGAAAAATATAATTGTAGAGAGAGGGAGAAAGGACTTGTCACATAAATCATTGTTTTACCGATCTAAATACAATGTCTTTTAAAATTACAATGATTAGGAAATTTTCACCCACGAAGGTACAGCTCCCCCACCCCGTTTCGTTTGTCCACTGTCTCAGTTTATTGTGTGACTGTTTTCAGTATGTGCCACGTGTCACATTTATGTTTTACAGTCTGTATATCGTTTACAAAATACATAGATGATTAGATATTAATGAAATCAATATTTTTTTCTTTCTCATAAGGACTCTATGTAAACCTATATATTCTTTAATATAAGAGTTCATAACTCATGACTATATGGCTTTATGTATATAAACACGCGCACGCGCGAACTGCCCAAAACGTTTAAAGGTTTTATGAATTATTTAGGTGTTCTATTCAAATTCACTGATTAGTAATGTTGATAATGCTACACTAACGACAGTCATGCACATGCGTCATTCATTCTAAATACCTTTTGTGCTCATATGACACGAAACCTTGCTTGTTTGTCATGCACACACAATGTATTTACATATTTTTACTATTAGAGTTTGTTTTGTTGACTTGAACAACTTAAGGTATAGTCCCTGGAATGGTTCCGCTACGTCTTGGATCACTTAACCTCTACCAAGGTACCCTTAGGAAACCTTGGTTATCTCCGTGAAAGGCCATCAGGTCCGAAATATAGCGGAACCATTACATGACTAACACGAGAAAGGAGTTGTGTGTAAACTTTCATAGGAAGGGGTGGGGGGGGGGAATGGTGTCGCCGCCATACCAAAATAATATACATCATTAAATTTAAAATGAAGTGATAATTTATAATAATGAAATAATAACAGCATTCCAACATGCGGTGTTCTTACAGCGAAAACCCCTCTAAGATGTAGGGTTATATACATATCCTCACGTGTATTTATATCTAAAACCTATGGTCCCAAAACATAAATAGATAAAAAATAGATAAAGAATAGGAAAAGAATAGATAAAGAATAAACCCGGGAATTGATCTAACAATCTCTTTCACTCAAAACAAATGCACTCATCACCCGGTTACCTGGATTGGTGGTTATTGCAGATAATAGGCTATCTCGAAAAATGTATAATTAAACGTTTCTTTCTTGAAATCAATATTTGAAGAGCGTCTATCTAAATCCGTTCTTCTGTAATGAGCGGGACTCTACATGAGATCAGTGTCTATGTTTTAAAACAAGTTTTCTTTCTTTCTTTCTTTCTTTCTTTCTTTCTTTCTACAGATCTGTCCGTCAGTCCATCTTATTGAAATATCAACCATTTCTATGACATATTTAATAGCGACAGTCTAGTGGTAACATTACGGACTGCGGATCTTCAGGTTGTTAGTTCGAACCCCGTTTGGGCAAGGTTTTTTTCTTTCTTTTTTTACCTTCCCAGGCCCAAAGTACTGATCCAACCCAGAAACCGTCGAGATGGATAAATATCAGTTGTAAGAACTTGTTTCCCGATTGACATAAAATAATTAAGTTTGTTCTATAAAACGTCTTTCAGTACTTAGCAATCGATCGATTCATTCACATCTTTCCCATTTTTTTTTCTACGACAATATACATGAAAATAATGTTCATGTCTAAAAATAAGTTCTCACTTCCTTATTGTATTTTTTCATCCATCTATCATTTCATCTTAGTAACTGTCGTTACTATAGAAACAATGTAACTAATCCAATCTGTTACACTAATCCACACTTTCCATTTTCATTTCACCAGACAAGATATGTACAAAAAGCAATACTTGTGATATTGACTTATCTTTCTCAAACTAAGCGATGTATACGATAAAGGTCTGTGTATTACCAAGGTAACGTTCTTACGATAATTAATACTCCAAGAAGCCAGAATCTATAGAGGCTTAGAGATAAATAGACTTCTCTTTTTACATTCATTGTCAATTGTACTTCGCTCTGAAGAAAAAGGTCAGTGGCTATCTGTCTGTCTCTCTTTCTCTCTCTCCGTCTATCTATCCATCAAACAATTTATATATTCATATACATGTATGTGTTTGTCTGGCTTGCTGGCGGGTTGTAAACCAATCTGAAAATACCAGTTTTTACATAGAATACATACGTCTCTCCTCTCTCTCTCTGTCCAACTATCCATCTATTATTGTCTGTCGTCTAGCTAAGTTTATTAAATTTGTCATCCCCATTTCAAGATAATTATACATCTACATACACATAGATCTACATATATTAATCAATTTTATAATTTTTCAATAATTCGTATCATGACACTCCCTCTTGAAACCATTATTAATCACAACATTGACAAGTTAACATATGGTGATCACGTGACTTTTTCCCCCCAGGGATGCGATGTTCACGCTGGATCCTACCACTCGGGCTTGTATTTCATCTGGTGGCATTGACCTTATCAGGTAAGATAAGATGTGGTCTGGGAAGGGTATGGATAATTATTAATATCAATATTGCATATAGAATTAATGATAAATACAGATGATGATGATGATGATGATGATGATGATGATGATGATAATGTGGTGATTTTGATGAATTGACAACGACGATAATGAAAGTGATGACAATAGTTATTGTGATGATAATAATGATGATGATGATGATGATGATGATGTCGACAATTGGGGTGTTGAAAAAAAAAATCACAAATTAATTCATATTGATTAAAATTTGAAATTATAGCAAATGGTTTATGAAAAAGAAATGTCTAGATCACTAAAAAATTTTAGTACGGGTGGGGTTCGAACCCACGCGGACATTCGTCCATTGGAACTTAAGTCCAACGCCTTAACCACTCGGCCACCGTACTGCCTTATACTGTCGTCGATATAATACCGGATTGTAAATAACATTCGACACCAGATGTTTATCAAAATTGATATGATAATGATATCATAATGACATGATAATGATATGATAGTGACATTGATATCCGAGATCTGGACCATGGGTTGATTCGTTACTGTGGGCGGTTTTCAGTTTGCGAATCGTTTTTCCTGTAGAGCACACAAACTGGCTCTAAATGTGTGAGAATTAATTCAACTCACCGAGGGAATGAAATTGTTTCGATACCAATTTCACAATCGATTGCCTTACTTTGATTAAAAGTTAATGAAAATTCTCTAATATGAATGTTTGATTGATAAAAATTAACTGTAAAAACTTGCAAAATTTAAAACCAAAGAACTTTATTTGATTCACAATTGTGATATCGGACCCATTTGATTTAATTTTATAATTACCTGACGAAAATGAACTGATAGTTTTAATTAATTACATTGCATTTACTGTAAAATCATTATATTTCGTTGACATTTAATTTGTTGATTATTTACTGAAGGGATTTTCGTGGATACATGTATTCGTGGATTTACGTTCTAGAACACTCGAAGTCTCTTAAATGAACGGTTTTCGAGGGGGTTAATATTCGTGGATAAACGCTTTAAGAAATCCACAAAAATAAATTCACCACCAAAATTGGTGGTTTTACAGTAATGTATATAACTAATTATGATTTTTTTCTTCTTGACACATAAATATATATTGCATTACAAGTTACGCGATGAACTTAATATGTTTATCTTAAAACTTGTTCTTGTTAATATTTCATGATTTTGAAAGAAAAGAGATTTATTTTGTATTTTCTGTTGTTTTATTTTATTAGCATGAATACTTGCTAATAGTTTAAGCAACCATTTGAACGATCTTATATATAAATTGAATTTAACGGTAACATCTGAAATAAACATCAATCATGAAAACTGGTCATTTGTTTAAGAACAATGGAAACTGGTTTAACTTAAAAGGCATTATTCGGAACTTCTCGGTCATTGTGTTGTCAAAATTGTAGTCTGAGAATAGTCCGAAAAGCTCCGATTTTAATGCAATGAACTAATGGTGTCATGTGATATTTACGGACAGTTACGAAGAGTCCCGACCGTAACCTCGTGGTACAGGACGGTACGGAATCTTGGGAAAGGGATAATGACAGGTAAGTTATCACGTGATTTATTTTTGGTTATGCAAGTATCACTAGCGACTAACCTATAGTTATGCAAATACATACAATGATTGAAAAAAAAGATCTAATCACGAAAAAAAAATCTATCTATAACGGGGATAAGGTGTGCCTTAAACGAAAGAAGAAAATATCTTTAATTTATAAGATATATTTATTACTACTTTCTGGAGTTACCGGTATATCATGTGATACTTTCAATAATGGACAGTTTAGTTGCGAAGTAGTTGTGTTGAAAGCTGTTGTGCAAGAACTTTTCTTTTATTAAAGGTTAACTTCATACTTTATCTTACTATGGATACTAGACATTACCCCTCCCACCCTCTTTTTTGTAAAGAAAAAAAAATAGCGTGGTCAAATCAAACTAACCACGGGATGGATTCTCAGACCCATAATAATTAAGTCAAAAGTCCACTACTCAAACTTCCAGCCTAAGCGTGCACAACATCTGACTAAATGTACTCTTTTATATACATACTATACATAACTTTTCTGCAAAAACAACAACAACAACAACAAAAATACAAGCAATACAAATACTCAAAACCCATAAAACATGGAAGTAAAACTATCATACTATTTCGAAAATGATCATTTTGTTCAGATGTTCTTTTATTCTCAGTAAAGTTAACAAAGGCCGTAGGTTTTCAAGTGCAGCATTGTCTTAATGTGTACGTGCTTAAATTGTGGACATGACATGTGCCGACGTAAAAATCCACCAAATTAATACCCCTAAATAAAAGCAATAAAAAAAAAGATTACAATAATTTTCGCAAAGATTACTTTTTTTAAGTAAATTATTTCAATAGACTGGCATTTGTTCATCGACTGAGTCATTTGTCCCTGAACTTTTACTTTTTATAATATTGCTTAAATAGTCACGTATTTATAAAGGTTAATTATTTTTTTCTATAAATCTAGGTTTATTTTCACATTTTCGAGGATAAGTACTAAAATGCCGCGTTAAATGACGTGCATTAAGGGTTAAACTTAATCCCTTGCTTCGAATACCGTTTGGTACAAGTGATTGTTCATGTATCTCCCAGACGTAAAGTACTAGTCCAACCCAGGAACCTTTGAGACGGATCAGGGATCAATACAGTAAAATCGCAATAATAAAACCATCCTTGGGACTGATGTAAACTGGACTTAAGAATGAGGTGGCCTGATAATCAAATTGCAATTATCAGGAAATAGGGAAAAGGGGATCTGAAAATAGTGGTCTTTATATTGAGGTGGTCTTTATATTGAGGTGGTCTTTAACATGGGTTTTACTGTAAGTTGTAAGAATTTCCCATTCGATGTAAAATAAATAAGTTTAAACTGTTATTGTTATTTAAGCACGGCACAGACGGCCATTCTTGTGACGGGGATCGTCTGCGCAGTCGGCGCAATCTTATTCTGCGGTGCTCTGTGTTTCTGCATCTACCAGAAATGTTGTGTTGGTAAGCAATACGTTTTATTATTTACATAAATAAAATATAAGAAGTAAGCAAACAGCATTTCGACAGGGCGCTTGGCGATATTGTGTCCATGCATATAAACGCTTGTGTCTGGAAAAGAGATCATTATTCCTTGTCATGTACCTGAACGGGATCGAACCTGTAGCTTATTTGCGAGAAGTTTTGGCGTTTATCCTAACTAAACGACATTGTTGTTTGTGTTTGTTTTGGATAAAAATATGGATAAGTTGTTTATTGTTAACCAGTCTCTCCAGGATCGATGTCCGGCACCGCCTCTTAGACTTAAAAAAACTTTGCTCATTAGCGTTGTGGGTTTGAGTCCCGTCAGGGTGATTCACATTTTGAAAACCTTCCAGCTGACTTCCGGAAGGTCGGTGGTTCTACCCAGGTGCCACTTCACTTGAAATCTTTCAGCACCTGCAATGTGCTGGACGTCGCTTTAATTTTGACTGAAATTCTGTTGAAGCAACGGTTAACTCAAGTGCTGCAACAGAGGAAAAAAAAAAAAACCTACTCATTATATAAACTTTTAACTATCGTAATCATATTATCGTAAACTGTAAACTGCACAAAAAAAGAGGGTAAGTGGTCGCCCTTCCAGACACAAATGTTGTTCTCGATTTTCCCTCTTGGCGTACCGCTCTCCAGGGGGACCCGTTTCATTAAATCCGTTCTTAGTCGTTAAGATGTTGTTCAAAGTGTCTATAAAGTTCTTCTTTGCAAAAATATCACATGATAATAATAATAATAAAACAATAATAATCATTATTTACATCTGTGAATTGATTTGCGGTATACTAGGATTTCGTTTTCGAACGAAGTTTAGTGTGCCCCTCATAACACGAACACACGGCGCTATCAAACATATTTGTTGCGTCAATGATGCGAGATAAATGATGTGTAACTTGAACGACATCGAAGGCTCCGTATGTTACAGCTGGGAATAAAGATACAACCTTGTCGGAGGCTGCTGTTCCAACCAGTTATTCACAAATAAAATAACCATAACCAAGGCAGCTTATTGATTGTGTCCACGTATGTGTAAAGTAATTAATAACTAATCAACTGCGTCTCATTCCAGAGGAATGCATAATTTGACGTACTTGGCTACACAAGGTTCTGAAGTTCAAGGGACATAACTCACAATGGGATATGCGGCTGGCGAAGGCGGAGTTTTGTGGATTGCGAGTTGTTGCATTTCAGATCTAGTGGTGCGTTATTAGAGACTAAATAGATTTTCGCCCATTTTCACCAATATATTTCAGTTGTGCCAAATGCATAATTATATAGAAACACATGTATGTATATATGTATACGTAATTTATTTTTCGAAAGTCATTTATTTCAATGTCCTAGATGCCATAATAAATGGCAACATGCATGTATCGAAACATGTTCATTTCGGTAAATTTAGTGATATTAAAAGTTTCTTTCTCACTACGTCATCACTTACCACGTGATAATTAAATTACGTCACAAGACGTCATCACTTGATAATCACATGACGGCCATAGTTGGTGACTCTACATTACACAAGGTAGACAACTCCTAAGTAGTGTATAGTGATAGTTTGTAATGAGTTAAACGTACAAATTAAAAGACGAAAAGATATTTTCGAATTAAGCGATCGAAAACATTTTTGATAACATGCACTCTTTTTTGTCTTTCCATAACATTCATTTGATTAATTTAGGTAGATTTTTAATATCGCTTTTGTCTACAATGTTAATGATACCTGCTTACCAAATATAATATCAGTTTACTTTGAAAGCAAATTTCAGGTGATAAGAAAATATAGGATATTTTATTGTCTGAATTTTCACGTAAATAAATCCAAAGCGAGAGATGGTGGGAGAGAGAGGGAGAGAGAGTTGGACGATTTCAACATTGATTTGCTATGTTAGTTTCACTTATATGTTTATAATGCTAGTCAGTTGATTTGAATTTTGTCAGTGTAGCACAATCATTGCATTTTTTTTTTAAATAAATATGTATTCTTATACAAAAATACGACTACTTAATTCAAAAATAAATTCTTTTACATGATTTTGCTCTTTTCTTTCTATCCATGTGTTAAACAACAACAACAACAAAAGCATTATTTAATAACGTGTAAATTGCTCATGTCTATCCATTTGTTCAGACATCGTTTTATTATGATTTTAAAAAATGGAGATACAGCAATAACTATGTATAAGCATCATACATGCTTCCGGTATATTTTGATTTGATTGATAGACAAATGGAAACGAAGAAAATGTTACGTTCATGTAATGATAAAAAATGATCCTGGTGTTGTGGGTTGGAACTCCAATGGGGACAAGACTCTGTTTCATTGCCTTTACTGACGCAGAGTACTGGTCCAAGCCTAGGACATGCTGTTGGCAGAAGTTTTAAGAATTTATTTTAGAATCAACGTAATGGATATAGTATTTAAACAAACGATAAAAAATTATGTAAAAAAGAAGATAACGAATGATAGTTCTGCTTTAATATGCTAAAAACTGAAAACAAAGATGTCATAATTAAATTAAGAAATTGCAGAATCGTATTGAGAATGGCCTTTACGTGAGAATTTTGGCATTATGTATATTTGCATAATTTTGATATCATTTTGTGTATTTTGTAATGTTATGACAATAAAGTATATTTAAACTAAAATTGAAGAGCAACATCGACACAATATAACTATATATGTTTAATTAATGTTATTATAATATAATAATACGACAAATTTTATGTTCAAATAATTTAATCGTTTCATTAAATTTACCTCAAGGTAAACAATCCATCATTAAATTATAATCATGGTCCATCAAACTTATATAAATCCCTTTTCGAAAGGTTGTCAACAAACACATACAGTGATTTAAAGATGCACAGGCTCAAACATTTAGGGGGGGGGGGGGGGGGGGGAATATACTCGTGATTATCCGTCGAACCTCGGAATATCATAATTTTACACTGGCGACTACACAAGCATTTGAACTTCCGAGTATCGTAATTATATAATTGCGAATAGCCAACATCTGAACCTAGGACACTCGCGATTATCAAAACATCCGAACCTAGGAATATCGTAATTTGCTTAAAGGTTAAGGTTTTACATTCGCTATTACCTAAGCATTCGAGCCTCGGTTATCTATTCTACACTCGCTATTACCAGAACATCGGGAACCTCAAATTACCGTAATATTACACTCGTGATAACTTAATTATCCGAACCTCGGATAATCGTTATATCCGTAATATTACACTCGTGATAACTTAATTATCCGAACCTCGGATAATCGTTATTCTACACTCGCTATTACCAGAACATCGGGAACCTCGAATTACCGTAATATTACACTCGTGATAACTTAATTATCCGAACCTCGGACTATCGTTATTCTACACTCGCTATTACCAGAACATCGGGAACCTCGAATAACCGTAATATTACACTCGTGATAACTTAATTATCTGAACCTCGGAATATCGTTATTCTACACTCGCTATTACCCAAACATCAGGAACCTCGAAATATCGTAACTGCCCAATAATCCGAAGCTCTGAATATCGTAAATCTACACTCGCTGGACCCAAACATCAGGAACCTCGAAATATCATATTACACTCGTGATTGCCCAACTAGCCGAACCTTGGAATATCGTAATTCTACACTCGCTATTACCCAAACATCAGGAACCTCGAAATATCATATTACACTCGCGATTGCCCAAGAAGCCGAACCTTGGAATATCGTAATTCTACACTCGCTAGACCCAAACATCAGGAACCTCGAAATATTATATTACACTCGTGATTGCCCAACTAGACGAACCTTGGAAATCGTAATTCTACACTCGCTATTACCCAAACATCAGAAACCTTGAAATATCGTAATATTACACTCGCGATTACCCAAGCGTCAACCTCGGGATATCGTAGTCTTACGTACAATTGCGATTTTTTTAACGATGTACCCAAAGCCGTTGCATAATACAGACGGGGAAACATAAAAAAGTCCATAGTAGTGTTCGAGATCGTCAGTGTTCGGTGTTATTTTACATTATAACATTTTTACTACAATGTACTTCTGTTTTGTTCTCGAAATAATTAATCAACAAATAAATGTCTCATTTCTTCGTCTACGTCGGTGTTAATGTCAAGAACTTGAACAATATGTCTTTTTTTTTCTTTTATATTTGAGTCATTAGGAAAACGAGCATTTATCATCATTTCGACTTTCGTGTTATAATGGGGCCACGGAAAGTGAGTTACTCTTTCTTTTGGTATAATTGTTTGATACTAACACCCGGTACACGAAGTGAAGATGTATGCTCAAATTGCTTTTACATTTATCTTCGATGTTGATGCTTTTAAAAGGTGATGAAAGTAACAGAGGTATCGATTTTCTTTTCTTTTCTTTGTTTGATATAGGAAAATAATAAAAATTGAGAAAATAGATTCTTTCTCACGTGGCTTGTTTAATACCAAAATAAAAAAAGTATGAAACACTGACATGTTGCATGACCTTTATCTTTGTAAATGAGGTCTTTTTCATTTCTAGAAATCTTATTCAGCGATGTCGACAAAAAAGAAAGAAAATGATTAAACTATTGATTTAAGCACCACAGTTTTAAAGCCATTACATATAAATGGTACTACCATTATAATGGGAGATTGTTTCATTTATTGGCTAATCGCATCCTTTTGGACATTTCTTTTTATAGTGTTTACTTTTGCTTCTGTTATATATATATATATATATTATATATATATATATATGTGTGTGTGTGTGTGTGTGTGTGTGTGTGTGTGTGTGTGTGTGTCAGGGCAGTCTCAGAAGCTGAATAGAGAGAAAGAAAGAGGCAAAATATCTTTTGCTTGTTACAATCGTGTTTCCGAATATAAGGGCGAGGTTAGAACAATTAATATCCAACGTTCAATGAATCACATCGTTCTAATAATTAAGCTTCGCATCCTTTGAAAATTTAATACTCGTTGATCAACGATACCATGATATGAAAAGTAATTACACTTAAACCGCGCCTATTTCAGCAAGATAAGCGATTTAATTTTTAATGCAATGGGTGTTCAAAAGATATTAAGTACTGCACACTTGCGATAATGTCTTTTACAAATAATTAACCATTGCAAATGTAACTTAAGTATTGTAGCAAACACTAAGTGATTTTTTTTTACTGAAGAACGAAGAGAGTATTGCATAATAATACATAATTCACATTATCGTGTTCTAACTGAAAAAAAAAAAATTAAAAGTAAAAAATTAAAATAAAACTTGATTACCCTTATATAAGTTTAGTTTCGACATAAATAGCTTTTTAATTATAGGTTTTGAGTCAGCATGTCTGGTCACACACTATAAACGTGTGCACGCATCAGCTATTTCAAAGCCTCTTAAGTAATACATGTATAAGCCACTTGCTCAATATATCTTACTTTCTTCTAAATTAATAAGATCATACTAAATATCTTAAAGGGTAGATCTTGAAAGAATTTTCATAACAATCTCTTCCGACAAAGTACTGATCCAACCCAGGAATCGTCGAAAGTATGAGTTGTAAAAAATGTTTCTCCAAACGGCGTAAATAAGTTTTAGCTTAAATCTTAAAATACGTGTATTATTTCCTCAATGTTTTCCATTGGCTCCTATGCCGAGGAAATAAAATGGTTAAAATATATATTTTCTCAAATGAAACAAGAAATATGTTTATGAAAAAAAAATTCCACTATGAAATTATCACATAAGAATTTTGTACATATATCAAGTATTTTACAAAGTAAGAACTGCACTTCCAGAGACTATATCGAGGGGTGAGAGCGAAACTATGCTAAGTGCTTATACACATATATGCACTTAGCCTAGTTTCGCTTTCACCCCTCGATTTGTAAACTATACACACAGTAAGTTACGCAACACTTCATTCTAAGATAAGGCTTTACAATTACATTAGTAATTCATATCTTAACTAATATGATTACAGTTATACAATTGCATGTTTTAATAAGCCAATTTAAAGTAAAAAAAAATGTTTTTGCGTGTATTTTTTTTAATTATTGTCTTTTACCTGCTTGCCGTCAAATTCCAATAAAAATGAAAAGAAACTTTATGCTCAACAGATGGAAAACCACTTGTCTTTTGTTGAGCTCTTGCTGAAACTTTTTTTCCAATAGAAACTGAAAACCGTGAAATATATTGTAGTGTTCACATTTATAGGAAGAAAAGAAATGTATGTAATAAAGGCAAAGCCAAATTCAAACTTTTGAGTGAATGAAAAAAAGCCACTAGAAATTTAGCCTGCCTTGAATTGTTCTTTAGCGAAAAAAATAAGTAAATAAATGAAATAAAGAAAATAAACATAAAAAATAAGCAAATAAAAATAAAAAGGCGTTTGTTTCAACTTACATCGCAAAAAAAGAAAATCTCTTTATTTTAATTTATTAATATATTTCCTTTTTTTAGAGGAAGTGACGAAAAACATTATTTCGAAACCATGATAACCCAAATTATAAGAAAAAAATGTTTAGGGTCGGTACAAAAATAGGGTCAGTTGGGTTGCTTGATATATAAGTATACGCCTTATGTTCCTGGCAGCCAGCTTAAATAGTCCAGAAAATACAATCTAGAGAGATTTCTGGTCGGAGATGCTGATCTTTAAATTCTGTATCATTTTTAATCAAAGAAGGAATTTCTACAAAAACACATTTTCAGACAATGGAGCCTTTATTCTCTTAGAATATTTAAAGAGACCTTGTATATGGGTATTAGTTTCGTTAAAAAGTTTTTTAAAAATCCGACGTTCCAAATCACCGACAAGAGTTTCATTTTTCATATTTAACCTCCATTTAGTTTAATCCCATCCAGTCTAACCTTCATAAAGCTGACAACTGCGCAAAATGTTTTTTATTTTTACTGGTCTCTTAAGACAGGTTTGAATGAACAGTCAACATGTATTAGTGGTCATCTCTGAATGGCATCCAACCTGTGAACAAAGGCCATGGACTGGATTTCAAACTAATTTAAGGAGAATATATAACCCTGAATACTGCCAACCTGTTAACAAAGGCCAAGCACTGGATTTCAAACACTGAAGAGAATCTAACCTCTGATAAACAACCACCTCCTGATAAAGTCATTAAGTGGATTTTCTTCATAGTTTTTTACAGGTAAGACTATGCACCGCGTATTGATGAGTCAGTGAATGTTTTAATATTTGATGTCTTAATAATGTATTCATCAAATATGCAGTTTCATTTTATGACTATTGAGATAAATGAGAGATAAATGAGAATTTTGCGTCAGCAAAAGGTACGAATTGAGCCTGTTTTAAGTGCATTCTTGCAATTTTTTTTTTTTTTTTTTTTTTTTTTTTTTTAAAAGAAGAGCTTCTGTTTAAATGTCTTTCAGTTTGGTTCATTATATTCAGAAAATGTCATTGATATGTGTCGGAAACCCACGAGCGCTCATTCTGTTACTCCATAAATCGACCATGGGATTATTAGTTAGCATTTGTCGTTATCGATTATTTAAAAAGCTGCGCCACTATTCGCAGCCCCACTAGATAGTGGGGATTTTTGAAGCAATAGAAACTCCCTTACTTACGACACTTAGACAAACCTTTACCGACGTACATATTTTAGATTCTAAACTAAAGATAACTCATTTGTTTAAGCAGCATTTTGACTGGTCGACGTACCTCTTTTGAATATCCCTATAAAGAATTAGCCAAATATCCAACGGCTGACCATTCTACCATATAGAGGTGACGTCACGCATCTCGTCTAACTTCCACACAATGACACATCACAAAGCCGATCTGGCTTTCTCTACATGCGCTCCTGATTACGCCAAGCTTTTGCGCAAAGAAGTTATCCGTTGTTAAGGTATGACCCCTCCTAATAACCCATTTTCCATATCTTGCTATTGGATGGAAATATATCTATGAAACTTTGAAGACATCGGAAAACAAAAGTGTTTCCTCGCGAGTTTTTCCAGGTTTTATTAGATGTAGGGGAGATAATCTGTATTTAACACTGAAATCTATGGGAAATATAAAAATAAATTTCTGTGAATGTGAAAAACTGAATTTGATTTTCGAGGAAAACTTACGATAGAAAGATGCATTATATGATTCTGATTCATATTTCATCAACACATCTAAACTTTACCGTAGGAAAATGGAGAAAATAACTTTTTGGTAGTTTTCAGGGGAGATAATTTATGGCAACAAAATTATAAAGGGGAGGTAATAAAATAATTTCTGTCATATGACATAACTTGTCAATTTGCCTTTAAGATTTTCATGGTTTGACATTATAAAAGCTTATATTGTGAAGTTATATGCAAGAATTTGATGGTTATTATGGGGCATATACCTTCACCGGAAGTGAATCACAGGGCAAAAACCTTAATCGCCATAAAAATATCAGAGTTACGATAAATCCCAACAGCTTCTCATAAGGAAAATCTAATTCGGAAAATCATATTCTAGCAAAATTAGACATTTCAGGTAAACGAAACACTTATAAAATTATTGCACAGCATCGGCCTAAACTGTAGCCGTCACTTTTACTTCTAGCAATGGCGGATTCTGTCAGACTGATATCAGATATCGCAAAAAGTTTTGGGATATGTGCATCATTTTAAAGCATCCTCTTTAAGATAAACAAATGGAGTGTCTACCCAATGTTGTTAAGAAAAGGGACACTAGATCAACCAGAATAAATGAGGCCGAAATAAATGATCTTTCAATAAACGATTTAAGAGAGCGACCATGATGAAAGTAGTACATATCCCATGATTATTTGAGCGAAACTTGTAAAGATACCCTCATTTCTTCTTTATTTCTCCTCTTAAAATGTTATTTGATTTTTTAGAGAAAGGAATTAAAGATATTAAGTGTTTTCATCGTTTTTTGCTTCATATAATTTTGGTGTATATTGGGTGAAGTATTCGTAATACGAGTATACATGTTTTTATCATAGGCCGGGCATTGTGCGTAAACAGCTGTTGCCTGTTTCGTATAATCATCATGTATTTTAGTTGACTTCAACACGTTACATAAAAAACTTATGGGCCAAATTATATCACTCCGCGTCACGAGCGTGTTTCTATCATGTATATGAATATTGTGTTGAACTTAAACGGGTTAAATGCATTTGGTGCAACTAACTTTGATTGAATATATTTATCATTCATATTATGTTGAAAATGTATAAAAAAAAATACACACGTTAAATCGTTATTTTGAGCGTGTAAGATTACAAATAGGAAGTCACAATCATTTTAGCTCACCAGAGCTCAACGTGCTAAAGGTGAGCTATTGTGATCACCCTGCGTCCGTCGTCGTGCGTCAACTTGCTTTAAAATCCATCTCCTCTGATATAACTGGATAGAAACTTGGCGTAAATCAGCTTTCAGTGAACCACCAAAACAATGCTAAGATAAACTGACAACTGACCCACACAGAACTCAGAACTCTAGTTGCCGTGGCAACTAAACCATTGATTTAAAAAAATCTCAGAATCCAATGGTCAGAATTTAATGTCCTTTAGCACAAATTGTCACTTGATTTTCATCTACCATAAAACTAATATAGTTGATTCCATAGAGCATGAAGCCCCCATGGGGTTTGCTTGTTTTCTTCTATACTCTTTATAAACAACAAATTTATCTGCTCTGAAAGGCCATAATTTAATTTAATTTGGCACAAAGGTCACATAATTTTCCACACCATATTTGCTAAAATGAAGTTGATCCCTTGAAAATTGAGACCCCACTGTGTTGGATAGTTTTCTTAATACTCTCTGCAGCTGGAGGACTAGCTTTCTTATTTAGCTTGTTTACAAACTTTGAAATTGTTTGTATCTAAATATTTATTTGCCGGTTTACTGGGCCTAGGTCATATGCTAAAAATAGATCTGTCATGAATTGCCATTTCATACAAAATCGGATTTAACTCGTTCATGAAAATGTTAATAAAATTTTCATAGACTCGTTCAGTAAAATTAGCTATGAAATAACAATTCATGTCAGATCTTGAATAAATGAAGGAATATTTTCAAAACAAAGCCTAGTTTTGGAGATGATATGGAATAAACGAAGTAAAAAGTTACAATATAATGTCTTTTTTGCCTAGTGAGCCACTCATGTCCCCAATAACGTGCTTTAGCCGGTATCTTGCCAATTTAAGACGCGGTATTCTGCTTTCAGAGAATAAATAGAATGTGCTGATTTTGCAAGACAATCATTGCAGGAGGAAAGCTGAAAATACATATTTAAACTTATAGAAATCCTCGTGAGGAAGATGCTGCTTTATTGGTAAACAGGAAAAAGGAGTAATAAAAGGACTGAGAGAATGAACATGTACAATTAAGCTCATTTGACTGTCACAGAGAAAGTTCAATATCGACAGATGAACTAAGGATGTGCCTTCGTTGTAAGCGTTGGGTTTTTTTTTCCTCAACATTCTATAATCATAAAGAAATATGTTGAAACAACAGTCGCTACAACTACCCAATATTCATAAAGATTCTGACACATTCAACAAATTCATGGATGAGGAAGTGGGAAATATCACAAGGCAAAATAAACTCAATTCAAGCTATTTGGTAGGCAAGCAAAGTCAATGAAGTTCGAAAAGAGGCCATGGTGGAAATGAGAGATTTTCACTGCTTCCAATCACTTGCAGACAGTACTGTAACATTTGAGGATAAGAGAAGCTGTGTGAAACTGACACAAAGTAAGGAGGTAATGAACAAGTGTGAATCAGAAGGAGAAAATATGGATTGAAAGTACATTTGAACAGTATCTTAGAAAGGAACAAAACTATTGTCTTGATATTATGTAGAATCATTATAAGATATAAGATGGAATAACTAAACAAATCATAGAAGAATATGATTTTGTCTTTAATTAATGATTACACCGAAAGAAAACTCTATGAAGAAAAAAAAACTTACTCATAGAAAAAGAAATGAAAACATTTAAGAAATTCCCTAGTGCAGAAATAAGACTTATTGATTTAAATTTTACTTTTATATGTCATAACACGTGGCTTTATATCTTTAGTTGTTTCAAGGCTGACATTACACAACGTACGGAGAGGGGTTCAATACTTCAAGAATAATACTCTGTTGAGTGTTTGAAGTGCCTTTATTATGTTTTGAAGTAACTGTGCAGTAATTGACTAGTTCTCATAATTTTTTAAGAAATATGTCCTGCTGATGTTGACTAGTAGTTCTTATTTAGTCTGTTTAGAAATTAAGAAATGTACTTTTTATCTGGAATTTTAATCAAGGTTAAACTGAATTGGCTAATGAAGTGATGGTACTCTGGTGAGCGTTCTAGGGCCATTGTTTCAGTCACAATCACTTGTACTAAAAATCGATGTTACACTGTACTTACTGACAAGGGATCATTTGGAAATGTCTTTATTTTTTATTAATTACTACTGGCAACAAATCTCTCTCTCTCTCTCTCTCTCTCTATATATATATATATATATATATATACACATATCATCATCATCATCATCATCATCAGGTTTTCATTAATAGATACATGTAGTTGGTTTGCCACTAGTATCCAGCGTCTACTAAAAGGAAAAAGAAACTTTTGTTTATATTCTATGTTAAGCATGTAAAGCGTGAAAAGTTTAAATAATTTGACCATTATTTTGCAAATGGTACTGCAACTATTCACCAAGAATCCTGACAGTCTTCATCAGTCAAATTTATCATTAGCAGGAACACCAGAATAACACTTGGGAACAGTTCTCTAAAATATCTCATAATAGATTAGATAGTAACGTCTGAAGTATGAAGATCATTTTATAACTTTATAAAACACATGTTGAAAGGGGAAAAAGAAAGTTTGTATTTTTCTCAGATAACCGTGGGGCACAAAATAAAAACAAGTATTACACAACATTGCTCTGGTTTGTTATGCAAACTTTAGGCCTTCATCCTGTTCAACACAAATACCTTGAAAAGGGTCATACGCAGAACGAGAACGATTCAGTTCGTGCTGCAATTGAATCCACTAGTAGGAATATGTCTGTATACACGACACCACAATAATCTGCGACAGTAAGTTAAAAGCTCACGTCATATTAAACCACACATTGTATATGAATTGAATTCTTCTGATTTTGTTTAACTTCAAAGAAATATCAGCTTTACGGAACAACTTTGATCATGGTTCTGATCGTCTAAAATATACTGGTCATAGGTAAGAATGTACAAAATGTCATCAGAAAATCCAAACACTGTTAGTGTACAGTATGAGATTAATGTACCAGTGCATCAGCTGATTTTAATGCAGAGGCTGGGGACCCCAAATGTGGTCAACCCCAATGGCATTGTTCTGAAAGTCTTACATGTGGATGGTCAACCCCAATGGCATTGTTCTGAAAGTCTTACATGTGGATGGTCAACCCCAATGGCATTGTTCTGAAAGTCTTACATGTGAATGGTCTTCCTATCAGTTGGGACAAGTACAAGGATTTAATGATGCTGTGTAAAAATGCTATCATTCCTGAAGTTCATATGATCATTCTTCTTCACCATGAGCCTAAGATTTAACGTTGTCAGTTAGTTATGAAACTTTTCAATGACTTTTGATATTTCAGTTTGAAGGCAATCTTCTTAGCAAGGTGTTTGACGGTTTGTAATCCATTACAATATTGCTGGACTATAGTACTAAAAATGACTTTAGATTTTGTGAGATAATTTGTAGTTAAATGGTTTCCTTTTAAATAGAAAATGAATATTTTGCTTATCCTATTATCCTAATGCTGTGAGGGTTGGTAAGTATTGTAAGAGTGTTTCTTGCACTTTGAGTCATGAGAACAGAATTAGTCATCACTAAATATACACGTATTAACAATTGATGTTGTCACTGTGAGTAACTTTCAAAAGTCTTATTTTGTTGATTTCAAATGAGTTTTTCTTATTTATTAGATTATGAATAAACTGATCATTTAATAATTTACATTTGATCAAAAGAAATAAAAGAGCATAATGTAGGGAAATTAATTTCTGAGTTCCTATATTGTAGCTCTTAATGTCTTTATGATCACACTATTCATTTGTTCTGTCAAATACAAGTATTGAGTAATGTATGAACTTAAAGAGTTCTCAACAGTTTATTAAATTAGTCAATATCAAATTTTTAAAAAAAAAAAAAAAAACGCAAAAGAAACACGAACTAACAAAGAAAATATTTATGATATACACAGGACTAAAATGTTAATTACAAAGAGAGGTAGTGTAAAACAATACTATTAGAGTTAGAATAGTTTTTCGTTAAATATATTATGTTATTAATATGATTTGTAGTAAACTATTCAAATTAAAGTTAGAATAGATTTGAACTTATTATATAAGAGAAGTTATTCGAAATATTACGACATTGTTTTGATATTTATATATATTTATATGATGTCTTATGTGATTTGCATGTTACATGATCGTTTACACTGCTTTCACTTTTCGTTTGTTCATCTCTGTCATGTTTTGTACAATTTATGTAATATGTTTTGCCGCATGGGTCGTACGACCTTCTGGCTTATGGTGAATAAAACTTTCAAACTTTCAAACTTTATAATGTAATAAATTTTAGTTTACAATGCAAAACTGTTCCAAGTCATTAAAATATGAAAACTAAAGCAAATATCACGTATTTCCATAAAAATAAGATATGTACATTTGATACATATTTTATATGTGAAAATATTAATACAATTTATTTCTGTGAAAATATATGAGACAGTTTTATCTCCTGTAAAATTTAAAACAACAAACAAACAAAAAACCAGAATAGTTTTGCGCGGAGTCCTCGATATACAGTTCAGATTTATGTAACATACTTGCTGAAACAGGGCTATCCCTATGTTTTCTGAATTCCATTTCTTTTTCTTCATTTGTTCTACAGTGCAATCATATTAAGGAATTTATGTCTTCCTTTGTCGTAACAAGGGAAATCCTTATTTAGACATCAACTTTAGTTAATTAATTATTCTACGTTGTTGTCACTTGCCTTTTTATAATTTGGCCAACTTAAGAGAAAAATGACAAAAATGTTTCCAAAAATTGACGTAGCGGCTGCATTTTGATGGTTGTGGTTGCCGGTAGTTATCGATTTTCCAATTTTGTCCATAGTTTATAAATCACCCTAGAACATATACCGGTCCACTGATGGAACAGTAACAATACTTTCTATGTCCAGATGTTTATTGATTTCACAAAGATACAATTGGACTTGAAAAAAGTAATTCCGTCTCTTTCGAAGACGTCCTGCCATCATCGCGCATATATAGTAATTGAAAGAAATTGCCCGCTACTTTTTCTTTCACATGCTTATTAACGGTTTCTTTTCTCTCTAAAAAAGCAGTACATATAAAAGTGTCAGCTCTACCTGATTTTTTGTCTTTATTTTCATCTGTCAACATTTTCAAGACTGTCTGACATGGTTATAATAAATGTGGCAAAGCAGTATCTTGGGGTATTTATCTGAATGAAATATTTGTTTGCTAACACGTAAAGTACATCACTAATAATGTTTTAGGAATGTTAGAAAATACTGTACATCTGACAAAAAAGATTTTTTTCTTTTGTGTAGTGCAAAATTTTGCGCTTTGCATGCGCTATTATGCTGTCCTATTAAAATCTTTGAAGATACAGCAGATTTCATACGAATCGAAGCAAATTATGCTGTTTGTGATTTAAAATGATGTATTATACACTGTGGTAGGCCACACTGGATAAAGGCTGTATTTGATATTGTAGTTTTCTTTTATTATTAGTTTAATTTAAATTCGACAGAAACTGTAAAAATGATAATAAGACATAGTGCATATCTACAGATGACACTCGGGTAGAACGAACCAGTTAGACTACTGTATGTTAACTGGATGCCTGTCTTACATGTTTAATCGAGCTTTAAGCTGGACTATATTTGCTTATCTGTGTTTGCTTAAAACCACTCCCTCGAAGTCTGTCGCCATGTTTGTAAACAATTATGTTATTTCCCGCTTTTTTGTTAACCTCTTTTTACATAGTCTTGTTATACGTATTCTATGAAGCAGATTACGTCACCTACACTGAATTCTGACGTCATCAGCAATTCTATCCGAAAGTATTTCCGATATCCCTAAACTTCACGTTGTGTTCACTTGGCAAAGGACTCTAAGGGGAGGTAACTGGACCAATCAGTCCTTGAATTACCTTTGTGATGTGTTTGAGGGCCATGCAAAGGAGGTGCCCTAGTGTCATTTTTAGCGACACTTGGAATGTCATGTTCGGGGTTCGAATACTCTTTTTATGTCGGTGTTTTTTATTTGAGGTAATATATACCCTTAGCCTAGTGTCCAGGTCAAAATATGCCCTCACATTCGCATCTAATAGTACATGTAGGAAATACAACTCAAATGGTTCCGAGAGAGAGAGAGAGAGAAGGGGGGGGGGGGGGCAAAAACAGCAAAAACAGAGCTTTATAAAAACAAAGACCCATTAAACAGAGATGTTGGCACTCAACAGATCATTTAATTTTGCAAACTTTCAAAAGGGTATGGAATATAACAGAGGAAAACGTAACCATATCATGTAATAATCATTTCTTTACTGAAAGGAAGTATTTTCAGTTTGATTTATTCTAAACATTCGTTTCATGTATGATTGAAATTCAACAAGTGTATCAGAAAATAGCACAATTTTAAAAAAGGTGATATATAAAAACGTGACTTTGCGAGAAGTGGACAATATGCTGCGTGTTTTTGTGAGATTTAGACTAGTTGCCTATCTTTAATTAGTAGGTCTTTGGGTAAAATGAGAGGCGAACTAACAAGGTACAAGAGAATAGAGCGTGAATAAAGACCCCCGGATCAAAATACGCCATATACCGTATGCCAATATAATATGATCAGTTGTGTCAACGTACCACCTCTGTCAAGTGTTTCAGCCTCGAGTTTAAGTATGGGGATATTAAAAGCAACTCTTTCAATTATTTATGAATTGTCGTCTGCCATGATCTAGGTAATTCCACATTTATCTTTCCCGTCCAATGTAATTACCATGAATACTATTAAGAAAAAAAACAAAAACAAAAAAACTTTCACACGTCTGCTGTCTGGTCAAGGATATGCGTCCTGGGGGCACCTACTCCAAAGTTCTAGCCCACATGCTGATAAAATATTACAACATCCAGACAGGTAATTCTATAACCTAGCCGACGTACCATTTCTGGAACTTTCCTTAGATGCTATGAATATCAGAACACACTATTTATTCATTTCTTTTAAGATTTATAAACTAGATGTTGATGAAAATTATTAACTTTACCCAGACGACGACGATGACGACGACGATGATGATGATGATGATAGCAAACATTGTTTTCAGCAGATTTCTATACCCCGTGGAAGATACCTAAATGTCACGTGATCGCCTATATTACATAATATTTTAGCATACAGTTTCAAGTAAATGGTAAATTCCTAGTCGAACGAAAATCCAATTTTCGGTATGTAATTAAAAAAGTTGAATTCCTTCAAATTGTTGATGTTTTAATTGCTTAAGTGGCGAGGAAAATTAATGCAAAAAAAAATAAAAAAAATTGCAGTGCGGTATGTTGCAAACTCTTGCCCATTTGATTGACTACCACATTGAGTTACCACGTGATCATGGTGTTAACCATGTGATACCTATTGACAAAAATGGATGTCTACAGACATGGCGTTTGAACCGCTGACCAAACCCGTACTCTCAAAATGTGTGTGTGTGTGTGTGTGTGTGTGTGTGTGTGTGTGTGTGATCGCCACCAGTAGTTTAGGAACATAAGGCGTCATAAACAGGAACAGAGTCCAGTATTATGTATGAGAACATTTTGCTTTCGCTTTTTGTTTCCGGTTTGTTGTTGTCGTGTAGAAATGAAATCCTATGACTTTAGTAAAATAAGCATTTTTGTTATTTGGACTAATATATCATATTTATTATCATAAAAATATATTTAAAAAAAATAAGTGAAAAAAAAGATTGAAATTACGAAATAGCACAGTATGTGCTATTTGTAGCAAGAGATCTGTGTGAAATCTCCTAATTGGAGATTGGGTGTGATAATAGCGAGGTTGATGGTATGTGACCATACAATAGTTTTTGGGAATAAAAATAACATTCGCAAATTCAAGTAGGATAGGGATATTCTCTCTCGTCTCTGCCTGAAGTTTCTGACCCCCGGGTGAAATATTCCTATCCTACATTCATGATAGATTCTTATAATCTACATGTTTAACCCTTTCCCTCATATGGACTCATTTTGACGCACTCAATAGGTACCACATAAAGCCTGATCTGCAGAAAACCACAGTTAAACCTTACCAAATTTAATTACAAAATCCTCATTTCCAGACCACTGAGGAGCAGCGAACAGCATAAAACCTGATCAGCCTGCGAGTTACTCGCAGGCTGATCTGGTTTTATGCTGTTCGCATAGGTCTTTTCATGGTTTCCTCTATGAGGGAAAGGGTTAATTGGATGCAAAACATCAAAGACGCCGCGCATCTTTTTGAAGCACGACTTTAAGAAAGCAAAGAGATTTCAGAATATTTTAATGCATGCATTATTTACAAACAGCAGTTCCAATATTTCCACTAGGCAATGATTCATGTCATTTTCACAGAAATCCTCAGCTGTAGGCCGTTTTTCAGAGATTTCTAAAATGCGTTCTAAAAAGTCCATGTAAATCAAGAGTGTCTTCGGCCTATTTCCATAAATGGTTTTTTTGTTTTTTTTTTTTCAAACATTTTTATCTATTAAATCTGAAAAAAAATCATTAAATTATCGACAGTATGGCCGACTAAAAATTCATATTATCAAATCATTCGGAAATATAGAACACAAAAGTACAGAAAAATACTTTAATTACAATCTATAAATAGAGACTGTGACGTCACTAGCTTGCACTAGTTTCTATACTAGACCGTAGGATTCACCCAAAAACTTCGAATTGTGCTTCCGCGCAAATAGACCCAAGTTCTATACAAATATGACCAAACGTTAGTAACATGAGATTGCTTGGATACTACTAAATGTGCCTTAATATTTGTCGGAACATTATACTGTAATTAAAACACTTCTAGTGTAAACTGAGCATATATAAATAAGAATTACGATCCTACTTTCACTTTCACATGAAGTTTTGAAAAACGTTGTCGTGTGTGTGTAATTTGCAGATAAGTATTTTTCTCTCAAAATGTAATACACAATGCAAAATATAATGTACACTGGCATAATAAGTTGACAATAACTTAATACCGTGTCAAAATATTGTATTTACGGTACTTATACATTTCAATGCAATCTCCAACGCAGGAGATCTTGGTGGCGCAACCATGTTTTACCCATGATTCTTTGAGCGCTTTTACACAGGTCATTCAGACCGGTGTTGACACATTGACTTTAATTATAGTGGACATAGTCTATATTATGATAATGATTTACAATAATAACAGTGGTTGCTCCCTGTTTTGATAATGCGGCTTCATTGGCAAAAAAACAAAAACAAAAAAAACTATTCCATACTGACGCCGCGTTTCCACGCGGCATCAATTACGTCAGGATGCACTACTGTACTTAACAAGGGAAGTAACTGCTGAGAATAGATTCGATTTCCGAAGGCGCGACATACCAAAGATATTGTAATTGTCCATGTATATTTCTTTTGCTAGACACTAAGCTCGTCACTAAGCATAGAATTCAGTTCCAGGACTGGTTGGCCCGGTGTCAGGATAATGTGACTGGGTGTGGTATAGGAAGGGGCTATCTACTTATAGGTAATAAACCTATGCCAAATCCAAACAAAACATAATCCTGCGCTCGCTTCTTACATATATAGGAAAAGTGGGACGCAAATTTAGTATGCCAGTAAAAGTTACTTCCCTTTGTCTTATAGATTACCCCAGCTCTCCTTCATCTTGATCTTAAACTTGATATAATGAATGATATGTAGTCTGATAACACTTAAAAGGAATTCCATTTCTTATCACGACTCATTAAACCGTCATATGGTTTCTCCCACGTCTGCAAAAAATAAAAAATAAATAAAAAATCTAATCAAATTGGTTGGCTGTTAATTTGATATAACTTGACATTGTAATTTGTAAGGCTGCAAAGTATTGGATTTTTCTTCTTCGTAGGATAGAATAACTTCAAGATTCTTAAGAATGTGTGTATTGTTCCTTCCCATGGAACATCTATAGTCGTTCCTCGCTACTTGCCGGATATGAGATAGCACCTGATGAGATGTTTGCCCGCTTAGTATAATATGTGCTTCATGATTCTTACGATGAGACGGGATCCAGTCTGAAGTCACCTGATATCAAAGTACGCCATTTATCATCGGCCATTTTAGCTTTTTTGATGACGTGCTGGTTTTCTGTTAAGTCTACAGCGAATCAGTGGCGAATATTGGGTGTCAGTCTAGCAGGTGCGCGTAGGCTTAAAATACGAATTCGTGTTGTCCCGATAAAGAAAAAAAGACGCCTTCCTTAATTGAACTTAGCCCTAAAAAAGTCATTGAATTTCTTGCTTCATTTCCTGTGATACCATGATTTAAAGGAAAAAAATGAACTTAAGAAAGTTTGACTTCGAGAAATGTGCAACCATTGTCCTCTTCATCCTCTAAGGTTATACCTTCTATATGCAAATATTGATGTTGATTTTTTCTTTATCGGGACAACTCGAATTCTAAGTTAGGTAGAAGCGTATTCCACCATCCCTGTTATACGAAATATTTAATTCAATTTGAAAATATAATTGTTTTAGGTAAGTAGGAATGGTTACATTTATCTCCTAGCTCAGTTTAGTTTCTATATATTTATTTTCAAAATTCAAAAGTTTTTTAAAGAATTATCATTAGTTATTCAGGTAATAATCTACACCCGTTTGGTCATGTGATTAAATATCTCGTATAACAGGGATGGTGGAATACGCTTCTACCTACTTAAGAATTCGAGATTACTTAGCGCTAAATTTTGTGATTTGAGATTCCCGGGGTTTTAAAGCAGACAGACCGTCCCCGGTGGCCGAGTGGTAAGAACGTCCTCCTCGGGAACGGAAGGTCGTGGGTTAGATCTCCGGCCGCGAAATACAAAAGTCGTTCAAAATAGTACTGGTATAGTTCCATTACATGAGGCTTAGCATATAAGAGTAGTTCCAGAACTGGTTGGCCCGATGTCAGGATAATGTGACTGGATGTGGTATCATGCTACATGTCTACGGCATGATACTGCGGTGTAGCAGCAATTTATCTGTCTTACGTAGACATAGTCTCCAAATGGCTGAAATATTGTCGAGGGGGCGTTAAACCCAACAAACAAACAAATCAGACAGAAGTATGCTTCCTGCAAGGTTTCTTCGCTCTATCCTTTATTTTTCAGTGGAGTTATAATAGTCATGTCTGTACTTTGTTTAGACATATTACGATATAGTTTTCTGAACATGTCTGTTTGTCAAGCATTAACTAAATAGTCTAACATATCAATCACAATTCTGTAGGCTTGTATTGACTGATCGAATTGCTTAGTCTATGGGTATATTAATTTCGATCTACTAATATGCCATCTTTGCAGACAGAAATTTGACATGCGGTAATTTTTAGCATATATCAAGAGTGTCAGACCCCTAGGTCTTTATGATAAATGATCAAAATCTGTGACGGAAACCCATAGTTTGAAATAGATATAAAATTATCAGTCGAAATATCGTCATTTGTCTACCGAATGATAATATAATGAGACAGTTGTCGGATACATCTATTTCATGCTTTTAAAGAAAAAAAGAGAACAATTGTCGAAAAAGCCCCGCATGCTCATTAATTATAAAATCATAACGTTTTATATCTCACAGTATTACGATGCTGATTATGTACTGTAAGAAAGTTCACGGAGACCTTTATTCTTTAGTTTTCGTGGAGATTAATATTCGTTGATAAAACCCTCCACGAAATCGACGAAAATTAGTGTCCGCGAAAATTAAATATTTCACTGTAAATGTTTTGTTTTTTTTGTTTTTTTTTTTAACATATTTACTTTGGAAAAATGGTAATTTGGTATGTGTTCTATGCATCTTTAATGAAAGTTTTTAAAAAAAAATATCATTTATCGTGAAATGATAACTTTCAGTACTTCACTGTATAAAAAGTTAATGTTATCTCTTTGTTCTTGAATACATTTGTTAAACATACTTAACTCAATATATAATCAAACGTGTCTTAAGCGGCCAGTCAAGGGAAGAAGATAAATTGGCTGCTTAATATAGCTGGCTGCTAAATGAATGTTAAACATATAATAAATGCTGGTTTAGTGACATCAAAACTGACATCTAAATGCAGATTGGCCGCTTAATATAGCTGGCTGCTAAATGAATGTTAAACATAATAAATGCTGGTTTAGTGACATCAAAACTGACATCTAAATGCAGATTGGCCGCTTAATATAGCTGGCTGCTAAATGAATGTTAAACATAATAAATGCTGGTTTAGTGACATCAAAACTGACATCTAAATGCAGATTGACCGCTTAATATAGCTGGCTGCTAAATGAATGTTAAACATAATAAATGCTGGTTTAGTGACATCAAAACTGACATCAAAATGCAGATTGACCGCTTAATATAGCTGGCTGCTAAATGAATGTTAAACATAATAAATGCTGGTTTAGTGACATCAAAATTAATATAGCTGGCTGCTAAATGAATGTTAAACATAATAAATGCTGGTTTAGTGACATCAAAACTGACATCAAATGCAGATTGACCGCTTAATATAGCTGGCTGCTAATACAGGTTCAACTCTATGGGTTTTTTTGTTTTTTTTGTTTGTTGTTGTTGTTTTTTTGGGGGGTTTTTTCATGCTTTTATTAATGAAATACTGAAAATATTGGTTAAAAAATGTCTGATCATTTCTTGTAAAATGATAAATTTCATTATTTTATTGTATAATCTTAAATGTCACCAGACTGTTTTATAACACTTTTATTTTAAAAAGTTAGTGTGTTGGCTCTCACTATACATATATATATATATTTCAGGCTTTTTTGATTAAGTATTTAAAATATTCGTAAAAGATATGCCTGAACAATCATTTCAAAATGATATTATCTAATATTTCATTGTGTAACTTAAAATGTCACCAGGTTTTTGAATACATTAATTTTTCCAAGTTGATAATTTTCCTTTACAAATATATTTATCCCATTATTTCATGATTTTAATGGAATTCTGAAAATAAACAGAACTATGCCTGATCAGTTACTGAGAAAAGATAACAATCGATATTTCACTGTATAACGATAATTTTCACCTCACTGTCTTAGAATAGAATTTTCATAGCCGGTAAGTAATGAGTGATTTGTTGACTGTTTGTTTTTGATGCTGTTGTTTTTGTTTTCTATATTGGACGAAACTTTATTAATTCAGTTGCTTCAATAACATGTTCATTTTCATGAGAAAATTTAGTTTCCCATGTTTTTAATCTTTAGACATTTTTTCCCATGATCATTTATTTCCATTGCAAATTTTTTTTTCTTTTTATTTGCTCGTTCAAGAGATAAATGATGCTCGCGCCCTGGTCCCCTTTGCCCTTAATTGAAAAATTTGCAATTTAGATGAAGTAAAAATCATTTTCATTAGCCCCTTAATACAATTAATAGAAAAAAAAAAGATCGAATTATTTGACTGCTTCGTTTTACATTTCTCCTTTCGTGTGACAAAAACTGTGTTAAGCTTAAACAGCTAGTGGCGAACTAGCACTGCTAAATGGTACGACTTTATAGAGACGCCGTTAAAGGAGAGAGAGAGAGAAATTTTATTGAATAATTTCTTACGATCTCTTAATATATTTGGTCTATTGTTGTTCGTTTACCTGCTTGGGTTTAATGTTCTTAAAGATAAACCGGTGTTTGTGACTAAATGGTTAGAGTCGTGCACTATGCAGTGATTACGTCACGCTGCGCTACTGTACCTAACAAGGGAAGTAACTACTGCGTCGTCGAGTTTGGGTTAGTTCGTCCGCCCAGTACACGGCGGATCTTTGATTTTGTAATTGTCTATGTATATTTCCTTTGCTTGTCAATGAGCATAAAAAAGTGTAGTTTCGGGACTGGTTGGCCCGGTGTCAGGATAATGTGACTGGGTGTGGTATCATGCCACATGTCTACGCCGTGATTCTGCAGTGTGGCAGCACTATATCTGTCTCACGTACACGTCGTCTCCAAATGACTGAAATACTGTCGGTGGGACAGCACGGACAAGGTCTATTTTTCCCGTTTCTTTTCAAATATGACTACATGTAATATAATGTTGGTGAGACATTAAACCAAATCAGACAAATACACACAATGTTAGTCTAAACATTTTATAACAACCAAGAAAAACATCAAGGTAGCCTTATTTATCAATTTTATGAAGTAGAAATTTTGTGATAATAAATTTATGATCTGTAAATTTCTGATGTTTTTTCTTCAGATTTGGTTGTCTTTAGCCGAACATTGGCACTGCAACCCAGCTAGCATCAGAACTATAAATCGTTTTTTTTTTTGTTGTTTTTGTTTGTTTTTTTGTTTGCTTGTGTTTACCTCCTTAGGAAAGTGTTTCACTAATTTTGAGGATTATTTTCTACGTGATAGTTACAATTATTGCTCAATGCGATAACACGCCGTAAACAAGGGGCATGATACCATACCAGTTGACATAATCTCCCGTATATCCTGAGCGCCGAGTACAAGGGAAAATATTTAGGGCACGCCCTGATACAGTCCCTCTTCTCTTATTTATACATGCACTTTGAATGCACCTTGCTGACAGCCCTCGAAATATTAGACGTGCTCATTTTACGAAATTGGTTTGTAGCCTCGTGGATCGAAACAATCAACTCTGTTTGATACCCCACCTGCTAATGTCTAATATGCAGACGCAACCTTTATTTAGACGTTGGGTAAGGTGTAAGTTTTGCCAGCTAGTAACCACTTTTGTATCCACATCGTCTCTTGTCAGAATATTAGAAATGCAATTTTGATAATGGATGTTTTTCTTTAATCTCCATCATGACACGATGACAACCCCATCACAAGAATTGTAATGGATTCAGTATTTTCTTTGAAAAGCATCTGGTCTCCCCCACGCTGATATCCGTGGGTGGCACTCCGATGCTACTGCCATATTGTCATTTATTGTCGGTTTGGTTTCATTTCAATGAGTTTCTTGGAAGCATCATTCGCACAACGATAGTGTATTGGAATGCTTCTTTGATAAAGGAGTTTGGTATCCCGTGAGGTACAAACAACACGTGACCCTGACGAGATGGTTTCTATATTTCAGCATTTTTATGGTTTAGAATTAATGGTGTTTAGAGATTGATAATTATTTGTTGAAAGAACGTTTCGGATTCCAAGTCTGACAGTGGTTTCCTTCTGACAAAGGAATCACGGGAGGTAATAGATTATCCCTATCTTTGCAAGTATAAATGTAAACTTATCCATAGGATCTTGCAAAATGTTGAAAAAGTTTAAAAATAAAGTTGTTTAAGGTTGTAAAAATTGGAAAAGAAACAAAGAATTCGTCTTAAAATAAATTACTTTTAGATATTAAAATACTTGCGGGGGTTAACGTGGTTATTGAGAGTGCAATTGAATATATTCGTTTTTCCCTGATTTAATAATACAATCGGAAATGTTTGGGTTATTTCGGGATTATATTGTGCAATCGGAAGTACTCGGGTTATTCCGTATTAAATTCCATCCAAGATTTGAAAGTCCTAAAATAATATTTTAGTTTGACGTAAGGTTTTCCTGCATTTAACGGTCCAATAACAGGTTTTCATGTTTTGGTTTATATTATCAGAAAGAAATGATGTATATTTATAGTAACATCCCGAATATCCGAATTCCATGCTGAATAACCCGCTTTTTCGAACATTTCCCACCCCAATCCTTGAACAATCGTAATTTCATTGCATATCATTTCCATGAAATAGTACCATTAAACGCTGTTATAATATCCAACAACATTTTCAAAACCTCATTGAAATAGCAGAAAAAATGCTGTAAATATTCAGTAAATTTTCATTTTTCCTGGGAGAGAATATACGAGGATCGATTACGCGAATACCACGGTTGTAGCGAGATTTCTGCCTTTTTCGTACACGAGCTCTATTACTTCATGTTAAACAAAATACGATAATATTTCTTCGGCTTATCAGAGTTTCGCGTTTATTCGAGCATTTCATTACCACCGGCCCACCACAGTCCTTGAAATTTCACGGTTTCACTGTTATTCATTTCCATGAAATAGTGCCAGTAATCGTTTAATTTCGAAAGAAAAAAATCACTGAACAGAGAGAAATGCAATTGAATTATGCAGTAAAATTTCGATATCCGAAAAACAATTATCCAAGTACCATTTCTAATCCGAACATATCAATTACCTCTACACAATCGCAACTTCTTAAACATACTAAAGTTCCCTCGATTTCCGAGTATCGCATTTGTTCGAGAATTTTATATTTTTGCTTTTCTCGAAACTCGCAAGTTTCCTTATCTCTAGAAAGGAGGCCCTTTAGGCCTTTTTTTTTTTTTAAAAAAATCTCAGAAGCAACAGAAGGAAAGAAATGTTATAATATATTGTTTTTTAATATATATCAAGTTTCTGTGGATTCATACTTATGTAAAAAAAAATTCGAGGTACCAAAACCGGTATTGATTATGATGACTCCAAAGTATGAAGGCATAACATGATTATGTTTTGCTACCTAGGTTTAAGTTTTGCTCAGGTTTTGCTTATGTAATATGTAATACTCTGCTTAGGTTTTGCTATTTTGTAGAGATTTTGTACACACAGTAAACAAAAAAGCGAAATTGCACTGAAGAGACATGCAGTTTGAAATTTTAACTGCATATCTGATATGCCTATAGGAGAAGATCTGCAAAATTAAGGTTGATTTTATTATTTATATATGTGTATTTGCTCATTGTTTTATATGTGCGTCAGTTAAATTTAAGGATGTTTTATTCTTTAAGGTAAGATCGCGGTCTAACATTCAAGGTCTTTTGGAGTGCAACCCTCAAGATACACAAGATTATTAAAGGTGTTAGGATGATAAGTTAAACTTTATTTCCCAGTCGACGTAAAAATATATGTAAATATTAAATTGGATAGTAAAAAAGCTTAAAATATTAAATATTTAATGAGTTTTATTGTAACATAAACTAGCAGGTATTAAGTCTTGTTTTAATGATTATTTTCATTTTCCAGCTTACTTATAAGTTCTCTAAAATCATTCATTTTCGTGGAGGACTAATTTTCGTGGTTTCAAAGGCAAAAACAGAGGTTTCTTTAAACTCATTAATTTTCAGGGGGTGGGGGGGGGGGATTTTAATGGATTCATGGACAAAAACAGAGGTTAATGTTGTTATAAAATTTCGTGGCAGACACATTTTCGGGGATTTCGTGAACATAATAGAGGTAATTAAATTTCGTGGATTTCGTGGACGGTCATATGCACGAATATTAACCCTCGCGGTAAATATTTCATTTAGTAGACCTCACGAACTCAAGGGAGAGAGAGAAAATTTAATGTAACGAAAAAAAAGAAAGAAAAAATAATAGTATTTTGTAACGTAGGCTAATGTTTTATTTATCCCCCCCCCCCCCCCCCTCCACCAAAAAAAAAAAGATTTTATCTTTTTTATAAGATTTATATGACATAAGAAAATAATGTCACCGGTTCAGATAAATAAATTTCTGACGACCAGAGCATCATGACAATAAAATGAAAAATGAAATAAGCGTAAAAGTTTAATTTTCAAGATGTATATCGGTTATCGATGCATGATAATTATTCATATTGTAACGGCTTCCAATTCCAGTGTACTTTTGTTTAAGTTTATATCAGGACCATAAAATAAGATCTGATACATTCATTTCTTTATTATATATAACAAAGTTCAGTGGTTCAGTGGTGACGATGTGTGTTTGAACCCCGATGGGGGTATGGGGTTTTCATAAGCGCAAAGTACTTGTCCAATCCAGAAACTTTCGAAAGAGATTAGTGTAGGCTGTAAGAACTTGTTTTGATCGAAGGTTTACCTTGCCTTAAATAAATAAGTTTAAACTATTTTTTATTTGTTTATCCAGATAAAAAAAAACAGACATGTCTATTTACAAATGCTGACGTAAATACTAACAAACGCGTTCTATACACGAAACGTTTCGAAATGGATCACGTAAACTGAATCTAACAATCGCAAGTTTCTATTTTGGTGCGTAAATTGGAGTTTTATGATTTTCTTCTGTTTGCTCTCGCACTTTTTCTTTTTTATGTTGTCTAGCTATGTGTATGCTCCCAATTCACAGTGAAGATCGTGTCACGTGGTACCGCAAGCACCTGCTTCTGGGATACCATATTCTTTATTTAACCGATTTGCTCGAGGTTGGCATTTACGAAATTAACATTTGACCTTGCAAGGGACCTACAGTAGTCGAGTTTATTTGTCAAGAAACAGACTTCATCAACATCAACGAGGGAGAGTAGATTTTTTTTTTTTTTTGAACGAGCTGCTTTCAATATCAAACCATGCGAACTCTGCATGAAAGTCATTGATAGTATCTTTTTGTACAATGTAATCGAGGAAGGCCATATTATTTTCCTTAACACTTTTTCGCTAAAAATCAAGATGACCCTAATCCTCAAGCATTTTTAATTATCATGTGACTTAGACAAAATTCGATGAAATTTCGCCCCACACAATGACAAAACATGCTACCTTTAAATAGAAACTGTGATGTCACTAGCTTTCACTAATCATTCAGACCGGAGTTGACACATTGCAAAACATGTGGTTCTAGTGCAAGTGGGTCAAAGATGTATGTTTATTTCCCATGAACAATGTTTGGAATTTTACACCAACATGTAGATGAGGTTTTTTGGGAATTGCTCGTTGATTTACGTTAGTTTTCGTCTCATTTCGGAGTAAAATGGTCTACTGGCTGAAGCCCCGTCTGTTTAACTTCGCACATTTCCGTAACGGACGTACCTAATTTGATGAGTTTTGTCAGAGCGATTGCTAATTTGTGATTTGCGATGACTATGACTAACGTACTCTGGCATTTGCTATTGGGATGTTGGAGTCATCCTTAATATGCCAATGGACGGTTCTAAATTGTCTATTAAGTCAGTTTACATTAACCAACTTATCAAACAACTGTGTGTGTCGAACGGTTGACCTAGTTTATTCGAATTTTGTTTGTGATGCTGTTTGTAAGCGTCTGGCCTAGGTATGAATTAAAATTGTCAAAATATCAGTAGGGTCAGGAGTTACATAAACACCATGTAACCGTCTATCGGTTAATTTAACGTACAGTTTTAAACCGAATAAAACATCTGATAACTGTTCACTGATTAAATCTTGCGTTCGTGTGAAAAAGATGATATCCGAACTACACTGAACACATGTATGTTAACATAGCATAGACAGACCTGAAGTATATGTAGAGAGAGATTTTAAATATAACTTTTATTTTATAAAAACACAAGTTAAAAATTGTGACAATTATAGAATTTAGTTTTCATGGTCCAAGTTAAGATTTAACCCTGCACACAAACTGCTCATTCAATGCCAGAAGGATTCATCAGCATGAATAAAAAGAATGCTTCCTGGCTTATAATGGGCGGAATGCATTTGCAAGTTCTCGGAAGACCTTATCGTCCACAATTCTTCAACTGAACTAGCTTATGTTTCAAAGCTCGTATCTAATTAGCAAGGTGATTTGAGTTGATCAATAATGATATTCTTTTGGAGATATTTCGAGTATCATAAGTTTTAGTACACCCGCAATGTGACTCTTTGATTAATCCCTCTGTCGATACATCAATTTCGCTCGACTGGTTTTGTTTTGTAATGTAGGATATAGATTTGACTTTACAATGCTGATTTATGAATGGTGAATTCAGTATCAATCCTTTACGAAAACAGCAATGTATCGCGCATCAGCACTGAAACGCTTTGTATCTTTTTTTAGATAAAATGTAGGGATTGTTGATTTGCATAAATACCGCAGCCGTTCTCATCGAATCGTACTACTCATCGCTCAGATTCGTATCAATTCAAAGCGATTGTGGGTCAATGACTTTCTTAGGTATGCAATTCATGAATGAAACCTCACTCCGGAACATTACGAAACAAATCAAAACGACTAATGCACTTAGAGACTGCCGGCGGGTCATCATGAAACAAAGAGCGAATTCAGCTGACTAACTACTAGTAAATAGAGTTGCAGGAAAACGTGTGGAGTATTTGGCGTCATATGACTTTTGCCTCTGTCGAGTTCAAGCCTATTAGAATTACACGTAAAGCAATTTCATCATGTAAATCCTGCTGACAGTCTCCTAGCACATTGTGCGCTTTGATTTCAATATTCAATAGACCATGTTGTTATTTAGACAATTCTTGATGTTATGTGACACCTCTCTGGTTAACTGAGTGACTGTGACGCAAGACATCAAGTACCGTCATTCACGCAGTGTGCCGCACACTGGGCTTTAGTGTTTCTTTCTCGATACGGAATTCATGACGCGTTATTGGAACCAGTTCATTTATCGGCGCCTGCCAGTACACACAAATCCTAGGACTCGATTGCGTTTTACGTTCGACAAAATTGACTTACGCATCATCTATTGGTATTATAACATTATTTCTTTACTTTTAACTCGGTTAATATGTCTCGCTCGATCATTTTCAACAGGAATGGA
>CM037791.1:45443272-45493272 GCA_021229015.1 Solen grandis | reverse complement strand
TGTTGGTAAATCAAATGAAATCTATTTAAATACTTGCCCTTCACATACCCTATACTTAGTTATAACTGGTATACCTTGCCAGTCTGATACCCTTGAATATGTTCATGAAGCCTTAACCCTTTCCCTCATATAGACTCATTTTGACGCACTCAATAGGTACCACATAAAGCCTGATCTGCAGAAAACCACAGTTAAACCTTACCAAATTTAATTACAAAATCCTCATTACCAGACCACTGAGGAGCAGCAAACAGCATAAAACCTGATCAGCCTGCGAGTTACTCGCAGGCTGATCTGGTTTTATGCTGTTTGCATAGGTCTTTTCATGGTGTCCTCTATGAGGGAAAGGGTTAAACCCCATGCTTAGTTACTGAGACATAAGCAAAATAACACTGTGCATGATGCATGCAATACTTTAATCAAAATTTTCAAGTTAGAAAAGGATCACAGTTTGTATTAAATTTAGTCAAGAGATATCTTCCTTGGTTTTCTGATGCCCCTGAACACACTCATAAACTTTCAAGTCAATACCATAAACAATTTCTGAGATATGAGCTGGATAGTAGCTTGCATGCAAAACTTTAACCATTTTTTCTATTGCATGCAAAACTTTAACCATAAATTCTAAGTCAAAAAGTGGCCATAATCTGCATTATATTCAGTCAAAAACTATTTGCTTCTATTATTTGATACCACTCAACATATTAAAGAAGTTTCAAATCAATCCTATGCCTGATTACTGACATACAAGCAAGAAATTTCTTGAATGAGAACTTTTACCAAAATATCTAAGTAAAAAGAGGCCATAATTTGTAATATATCAAGAGTTATCTACCTTGAAAGATACCCCTGAACATGTTAAAGATGTTTCAAATTAATACCATGCCTTGATACTGATATATTAGCATTAAAGTACATTGCATGCAAAACTTTAACCAAAATTTCTAAGTGAAAGAGGGGTCATAATTTGTATCAAATTCAGTCTAGAAATATCTACCTTGGTTGTCTGATGCCCCTGAAAAAACTCCTAAACTTTCAAGTCAATACCATGAATGGTTATTGAGATATAAGCTGGCAAAACTGCAACACAAAAGCCATTGCCAAGGATGACTGCAATAGCTCTCATATTCTTCAAATGGTAGAGCTAAAAATGCTTCATGTTTTTTAATCCTCATCATGGCAGATCTGTTTATTTTTGCCATTCGTTCAAGCTGTTTTATTTACTTAATAAAAAAAATGAACAAAAACAATCTTCTTAATAATAAAACTGTGTCAGAGTAGCAAAACAACAATTTAAACCAATGTAAATTTATTATTTTTATGATAGCCTACATGAAATCTGTGTTACTCTTTGCTTTCTAGAAAATTTAACCCCGCAATCTTTGCTTTTACTCTGTGTCACAAAATGAATGATCTCTATGAAAATGAAGCTTGCAAACCACACTATAGTACAGGTTATACAGGATCACCCGAGACATACTTAGTTGTGGGCTGGTACCGCTGATCCCCTGGTTGTCATGGTAACCAGTGTTCACCTGGTGGTTGATAGCCTGCTGGCTATGGGGCCCGGTGATGCTGGTGTGGTAGTTTACACTGGGGTCCCCAGGGTCTGGAAATCAAACATTAACTAAATAGGACTGAAAATAAATCTGAACATTCTATAAGATAGTACATTTCTCTTGTCCGTACTGGTTTGTCTTAATTAGCAGATTTTTCCTACATACCATTTTACTGGGATTTAGTTATTTTAAGACATGCTTTCTTAAAATTCTCAAATTTTGTTAATAAACCCTTTACAGAGCTACAGATAACTTTTTGATGAAATGGGTAATTTATCCTATGACTTTAATATGAATTGGGTTTTTGACAGATGTGAATTGGGTATCATATTAATTGTATACAACTACAACATTTGAGTTTTCAAAATTTCTTTGCTTTAAGGTACCCCATGATTTTGAAAACTAGTGGGTTTATTGGCCAAAATTAACTGGGTAAATACTCAAATACCCTGCTTATCTGCTGCTCTGCCATTTACCTCATGAGTATCCAATTACAAATTTATGACTCTATGAATATTAATTTACAAATCATTCTTTGCAGTAGCAATCTGAGCTACAATATTTCATGAACAAAAATACTGAGACCTTGATCAGGCAGCTCCTTCCAGGAACTGTCTGATCTGAGTCTGTTCTGTTTGCCCATGCATCAAAATGAGTCAAACAGGTACGGCCACCCTATCAATACAAATCTCCACAAATCCTGCCCCTGGGAAATCCTTGATACTGCTGTATGGACGATTACTACAATGATTGTTACAAACTGATTTTAACCTTGTGAGGCTTCGTTGCTGATGGCCGCAATGTTGGACAGGTCTAGCGTGTTCTCCAGCATGGAGTTGATGCGGCGGAATATGTCCGTGTTGGTCACATAGCTAGACGTTGACGCATGCAGTCCGACATCATACAGATCTTCATGCTTCAGGGCAGCTTCCTGGCTCTGTGCACAGACATAAGTAAGTTACAAGAATTGTACTATCTTCTACCAAATATTTTAGGGCTATGTCCAAATACTAAGACCGCATTATACTCACTTTAAATCTTTTTAAAATACCGTGCTCTGGGAAAAGCAATATCTTTCACAAAACAACTAAGTAAAATATTGTGAAGGTCACCTTAACTTAGTTCACTTTGAAAATAATTCAACACTCCTTATACCACATTAATATTTATGACTTGATGTATAAACAGACTTACTTCAGAATCACAAACATAGTGGTTTCTCCCACTTCCATGTTGGTACCTTTTTTACCATTAGAAAGGAAGAAAGGTTTACAAAGAATAATAATAATAGAATGACTCCTGTGATACATGCTTTTCAGTGACATTGCATGAACATCTTGCTTGTACCTTCATGGAAAAACCAGTTATAAATGTGATTCTGGTTGCTGTTTATTGTCTTTTTGTATATGAAACAATGGAATTTATTTGCCTTGCAGACTAGAATCTGAGTTACAATATCATATAGTCCTGAACAAATAAAGGAGACGCTGATCAGACATCTCCTGGACATATGTCTGATGATGATCTGTTTATCAAGGCACCAAAACATGTCTATATGAGTTATATTGTTGAATTGATGCAAGTGATAATACTATAATATAAACACTTAATAATATATTAATATCACTCATGAATATTTTTTTTTATCTCACCAATAAACCCCATTGAACCTATTTAAGTTAGGAAATCATCAAACCTGCATATTTTGGAAAATCTGTGCCATTTGATATATATATTTATGTACTCAGAATGACTAATTTTATAGCAAAATATTGTTGACTACTTATTTAGATTGTTGTTTTTTAGTATTTAGAGGAAGGAAACTGGCTAAATTTGAGAGAAAATGAATCTTTTTCTGATTATGTGATCACCCTAAGGGTCCCTCCTCCATCATCAGAAAAGAAAGGATGAAACTGATCTTTAACAAGAGTGTTCTGTGGAACACACATGTCACGTACATGCTGAAGTGTGACAGACGGACAACAGAAAGGTGATCCCTGTGTATCACCTCTGCTTACAGCACAAAGCAGGTGACACAAAAATTTTACAATCCCTGGAATTGGTAATGTCTAGAAAGTTGAAGAATATGTACCTGTAATCGGTCCAGTGTTTACAGGTGTATTTTAACGCTTACCATGATAAATTTTTAATTGGACTTGTCCTTTATTCATTCTGGACTGTACCATTAGTTCTAAATGGGGATGTCCCCTCAAAACGTGGGTTCAAAACCCAGCAGGGTATTTGGATTTTCATGTGAGGAAGCCTTCCAACTTGCTTGCAGTAGGTCGGTGGTTCTACCCGGATGTGCTGTTTGTTCAGAGTTTAGTAGCCCGTTTTATCATGTAAATGACGTATTAAATCAACCCATTTAGGCTTCTTTTTTTCGGTCTGTTTGCCTGACAGATGCCTGGGTAATTAAATATCAGGGAGTATTGCGATCGAATAGGTAGAATTACTGAATGCCAACGTATTTGGAAGACGAAAGAGAGAGAGGGGCTCAGCTCTAGAAATTATAGAACACAACGTTGTTAATAAACTGCAACCTGAAATGTAGTACTATTTTCTCAGACATATATTTAAGCTAATTCACGATTATCATCACAAATCGAGGAGCACATGGAAATGATACTGAGTTTCGGAAAGATGCCAAAACGAGAATAACTTACAACAGCTGTCATGTCAGACGAAAAAATCGACAGCAGAACGGAAATCCAACGTGTGTCGCTCTTTTTATATATGACAGGCTGGCTCAACTATATTATTTGGACGCTGGTCAAGAAGAAACTATTTTGCTGTATAATTTATGATGACATATCCTATCGGCGGGACGACGAACGCTCTGTGAAGAAATAGTCTGTTGACAATTAGTCGGGAACCTGCTGCAGTTGAAAATCGTGCGAAATTACGTCATCAACATCCGGTCGAGTTCATTGTTTTGCTTACGGGTGAAGTTACCAAACTCGATGAAAATATAATTGTCGTTCTTAGCTGTATTTATTTTCAAATTGTTACTTTATTAAGTTCCTTCTAATTGTCTTACAACCTTTGGAATTTTCCTGTAAATGAAAAGAAAAAGTCCCGGTGTAACGAAGTAAATTTAAAGTGACACCAATAGAATAATAACGCCCCGGTCATAATTCTTCAGAAAAAATGACCCCCGCTCATAATTACTATGACCCCCTCCACACACACACACACGCGCGCGCGAAGAAGAAGTCACGAAGAATTATGACCCCTCGGTCATTATTCTTCAGGAAGAATAACCCCGGTCATAAGACGGAACAAAGTAAAGTGACTCCCATAGAATGACAACCCCGGTCATTATTCTTCGACCCTGGTCATTATTCTTCAGAAAAAGTGACCCTCACACATAATTTTTTTTTAAAACAAATATTATACTTGTGGTAGATAAGGTTTCGTGATTGATTAGATGGGGGTCAATACGCCATGGAAGAGGTTGGGGGTTGCATTATTTTTAACGGGAGGTAGTATTTCACAAAAAGGGGTCATTTTTTCTGAAGAATAATAACCAGGTACAAAAATTTGATAGATATAATCATTGCAAGGATTCTAGATCTATATGTTATATAGAATTCCTGATAAAGTCGGGTGGTAATTATTTTTAATGGGAGTCAGCAATTTATAAAAAGGGATTTTTCTAAAGAATAATGACCGGAGAAAATATCTTTCATATATATATCATCGTGTGGGTGGGGGTATTATTTTTAAAGGGTTTTAGCATTTTACAGCAAAATTGAACCATGGTCAACATCTTACAGATATCATCGAGTGGGTCATTATTTAAAGGGAGACAATATTTTAGAGAAAGGAGGTCATTTTTTTTGAAAAATATTGACCCGGGTCAATATCTGATACATATCTTCGAGGGGGTGGGGTTCACATTCTCTGAAGAATAATGACACGGGTCAATATTTTATAAATAGCATGTAGGGATGGGGGTCCCATTTTCTGAAGAACAATGACCCGGGTCACTATCTTATACATCGAGGGGGTCACAATTTCTAAAGACTAATGACCGGGGGTCATTTTTCTACGGGGGTCACTTTATTTCGTTACACCGGCATTAGGCTGCATAACCATGAATGAATCCTCATAGCGTACCATGATGGGTGGCCTCGAACCAACACGTATCGATGTTATTTTGACAACTTATAGCAACAAGAAAGTCAGTAGAACTGACAGATGCTCCCCGAAGAACGTCATTGTTACAAATAAGACCTTGGTCAATGGGTGGGAGGATGTAGGAACTGGGTCAAGCCGAAGATATGCGCATCTCCTCTTTGTAATAAAGCTTCACATAAAGTTTTGTTGAAATCAAGCTATTAGTTCCTGAGAAATAGCCCGGACAAGAATCATACTAGATATACCGTTTGCATAAAAGTCAAAGGGCCATAACTCTGTGAAAAATTGAGGGACAAAGTTACCCCCATGATATGCAAATCTTCTCTTCTCTTGGTAATAAAGCTTTCCATAAAGTTTCGTTGAATTCAAGCCATTATTTTCTGAGAAATAGCCCAGACAAGATTCATGCAATATGTACTATAGGCCGAAAAATCAAGGGGCCATAACTCTGTGAAAAATTGAGGAACCAGGTCACGCCGACGATATGCGTATCTACTCTTGGTAATTATGCTTCCCATAAAGTTTCGTTGAATTAAGGCTTTTATTTCCTGAGAAATAGCCCGGTCAATAATCATGCAACATGAACTATAGGCCGAAAAGTCAAGGGGCCATAACTCTGTGAAAAATTGAGGAACCAGGTCACGCCGACGATATGCGTATCTACTCTTGGTAATAAAGCTTCCCATAAAGTTTCGTGAATTCAAGCCATTAGTTCCTGAGAAATAGCCCGGACAAGAATCATGCAATATGTACTATAGGCCGAAAAGTCAATGGGCCATAACTCTTTGAAAAATTTAGGAACCGGGTCAAGCTGAGGATATGCGCATCTCCTCTTGGTAATAAAGCTTCCCATGAAGTTTCGTTGAATTCAAGCCGTTAGTTCCTGAGAAATAGTCCGGACAAGGAAAGTGTGACGGACGAACGGACGGACGGATGGACGGACGAAGCGGCGACTATATGCGTCACCTTCGGTGAGCATAAAAACTTAATGTGTAAAACTTTAAATTTCAGTTGTGGTCTGAGTGACTGTCATTACCTGAGATCTGCAAGCATTCGGGAGCATTGTGACCCTCCCACGAAAAAGTAAGTAACCTTTTAGGTCATAGGCATACAAAAAAAACGTTGTTGAGTCAGCTTTTAATGAAAACTTATCAGACTTCCTTCCATGTGGCCCATATTTTTGATGATATGGATGATGTTTACTGGTCACATGTAACACTTCTCAGACAGGTGGTGGATGAGCATGTCAAAGAGAAATTCACGAAACGAAACCCGCCCCCATATCTGTATACAGGAAAATCATGTACAAAACCCGGCAGGCCAAAAACTCTTTCCTACGAAACAAATCCAAAGATACTTGGGAAAACTGTATCAAGTTTCCTAATCTCAAAACCAAACTAAAAAGAAACTCAGTTAACACTCACTTCAAGGAGAGATGTGGTGTAGGCCCTAAATCAAAGGATTTCTGGCCAACCATGAAGCCTTTCCTGACCCAGAAATCAAAGAAAGTCAGACAACTCCATAATTCTAAAAAATGAAGACAATGATTGTCTCTTTTCTGACCAGTCTATAGTAGCAGAGAAGCTAAACTCTATTTACGTGAATATAACCCAGAACATTGGCATATCTAATCCTACAATTGCTGGTGATACCCATCCAAGTATTAAGAGTATCAAGACAAAATATGACCAAAATGTTAAACGTTAAACCAGTCGCAGAAGTTGACATAGACAAGTTTATTGAAAAGCTCAATCCTAAAAAGGCAACAGGTGTAAACATTATCCCACCTAAGGTAAGTATCGCTGGAAAACTCTCTCTAGCAACACCTAATTGTAATATGGCAAATGAAATTTTAATCAACAAAAGACAATTCCCTGTAAATCTAAAGCTTGCACAGGTAACACAAATTTTCAAAGAGAATGATCCCTTTAATGAAAGGAAGTACAGACCTGTTAATTAGTATCCTACAAACCCTGTCCAATATTTATAAAATGTACCGGTTATTTGTGACCAGCTAACCAACGATTTTCAGGAACTTAAATTTTTCACCCTTTCCTTGCAGCTTTTCGTAAGTCCTTTGGATGCCAAACCACGCCCCTCCGACTTGTCGAGGACTTGAAAAAGGCACTGGATGGCCGTGATAAGGGTGCAGTTCCGGTTGGACTATTGATCCTTTGGGAATTCCCGTGCGATTTTTTAAAGTTAAATCTGTAAAAAAGTGCATTCTTGTGAGTTTTTTTGGGGGGGGGGGGGGAGGGGGGTTGTTTGTTTACATTTATGTATGGTCTGGGAATTATAGAAGAGGGGGCACCCGCCGGGTGCCCGCCCCCCGAATTCGCCACAACAAAATGAAGTTTATTGCTTGTGTAGCCATGATTAGCTATCTATCAAACCGACAACAAAGTTAGGTAGCGTCAATGCCAGGGATAGTATAATCAAAGGGTGCCACAAGGCTCTATATTTGGCCCCCTGATCTTCAATATTTTCATTAATGGTATTTTTTGACTTTATTCACGCTATAATTATGCTGATGACAATACCTCATCTTTCTGCCATACAAATTCTTTATTTGATCACATTTTATGTTTTATGCTATTGATTTCTCTTACAGCTGATTTATCTCTGAAGTTAACATTATACAATATGTTTTGTCGGATAATAGCTCTATGAGCTAATGTTCGCTGTTATATATAACCGACATAAAATAAAGATTCTTGTGTCTTGGGCGATATAATTTATATATATTGCGTAGTTTGATTAAACTGCTCACTATACATGAGTGCGCGCCTGCGCACAAATCGCGAGTGAAGCCAGTGCAATATATGTCTTGTAACATGGCCAAAGATAGAAAGGAGGCGGTACTACGGTCTCGTGACTTTTTTTATGCAGATGATCCCAAATGTTGAGCGCTTTGGGTATCAAAAAGAAACCTCGTGAAAATGACCAATCAGTGAAAGGAAAATTCAAATAATTCCTTCGAAACAAACCCTTACATTTCGGTGCCCTCCGTGCAGATAGGCAAGTACCTTTGAATAGAGAAGGACGCACTGAATTAGTGCTAACAATCTGTTTCACGTTTGACCATGCATGTGAACGACAGTGCGGAAAATCTTTTATTATCACAAGTTAACTTGACATCGATAGATTCTCTTCCATGCTCTGAAAAGGTCTTTAATTCAGTGTGACCCTACCAGTTTCAAACATTTGGGAAAACATCACTAGTGATGTGCTTTTTATACTCACGAACTATGAAGAATTTCTGAGTATTTGGTAATCCAGTACCTCTGACAAAAATTCTTTTCCGAATCGAGGCTTGTGACAGCTTACGATAACCTTATGTACCACGTCGTATGGCCACACCGCTAATTTCTACTTCGCTTTCATTCGTTGTTTTATTTTTGTCTTACTGTATAAGGCAAGTGGAGAAAGTGTTCATTTGGATTCCACTCACTTAGTGATACTAAGAACCACCTAAAGGTTGTGCCGCCATAACTGTGCAGATATTTGTTAACCGAGTGTCCGCCATAACTGTGCGGTTTTCTGGATAACCGCATGGTCCGTCATTACTCAATACAGTGCGGTTATCTGGTAACTGCACGGTTTTTCACCAGTTATTGCATGGGCGTGGAAACTCCGCCCCCACCCCATAGGATTTGTTTTGTTTAAACTAAGTATGCATAAAATATAATATTCTAGTGTTTTAGTGTTTTGACATCAAATCAGTGCCTTGAAAAACCTTGTTTGGATAGCGTTGTGGTAACGTGCTTCGCTTCTCACCAATGCGTCTCGGGTTCAATTCCTGGTCACGTGAGTGAAAGTGTACACGTGGGTTCACTCCGGACTCTACGGTTCCTCTCACAATAATGAAAATCACTGGACCCTTTCTGCACCCCCCCCCCCCCCCCGCAAAGCATTACCTCTTTTCCAAAACAAAAATCGGCAATTTTACATACCTGAAACTTTGTCCGGCAACCTGGCGGTTCATTAGCCATCTTTTAATGCAGGGTTGAATATATACATATGGAGAAAAGAGGGGAAAATAATTTCGATGAAAAGGTGTATTTGCTTGTTTGTTTTTACTTTTTTATTCTTCTTCATTCCTTTGTACACTAGTAAAATATTTCGATACCAATAACATTTTAAATGATGTTGTTCTTAGCGCTTACTGAATTTATGTTTATTCATTTTTATATATTCTTTTAACTGCATCTGAAATTTAAAAAAAAAATCCAAGCAAATTTTCACTGATATAAATTTCTGGTAATTTGTCTCTTAATTTTATATAAGATCGCATGTACATAACAGCTTAATTCAGTCGTATAAAGTACTTGGCAATTGTCAGTTAATCTGTGAAAGTGAACGAAGCATCTGTCATTAAACTGGCATAAGCAATACTAATAAGATTAAGTATTGTTTTCAGTTTATTATTAACCGGTCCATCCAAAGCACGTGTTGCTTAACCACAAGCTTTTTTTTGCTTCATACCAAGTAAAGTCAAATGGATTTACCGGTAATGTTTGAATTTAGCTTTCGACAATTGTTGGTACATGTTTGCAAATCTTCATTAATACTGTAGATTGCATCAATCATTACACAGACTTCTTTTTTTTTTTTTTTTTTTTTTTTTGGCAAAAATGTAACCAAGTATTTTTTTTATTTCTGTTGTTTTGTTTCATTTGGTTAATTTGGTTTTTTTTTTTTTTTTTTAATTTTTATATATATCAATATGTTAAAAATAATACCCCCAATACTTTATAATGATTGATATTTAAATGTTTTGATACTTAAGGCGTGGCATTTCAAACTAAAATGATACATGTATTTAGTATTAATTCATATTGAGTAGCTGAATCAGTGTGGCCATACCACGTGGTATAAGCTAATGCAAATTACATTTCTTGTGTGTGTGTGGTGTGTGTGTGTGAACGGTTACTCTTTATACCTTGAACTATGGCCCAGCTGTTGCTGACATATAAAACATACGAGCTCTGTGGAGCTCTATTTATAGCTGTATCCTGGGGGTTCTGTCTTTAATGTTCTCTAGGAGAAAAAAGATGCGTTTTGCAGCATAGGGGTTGACTTCATTAAAACAAACGTCCAAAACAGGATTTTAATAGTTCCTATCAGCAATAAGTTAAAAACAATAAATATAAACATATATATGAGTAAGGTATTTTCTTGATAATCATTAATGGAGAGAACATTTTGAAAACAGTGACCATGGTAACAGTATTTTAAAAATAAGCAATCAAAACTAAACCATTCAGTAATTTCCTGTTTAAATTCTACAAATGAGCATCCTGTACAGTAATCAAGTTAAACAGTATTTTTTTTTCAAATATATCCCAAAATATAGTACATTTTGCTACGACATATTGGCAACACCCTAAGAAGTCAGTATGTCAAATATATAGACCTTATTCCATATAGTGGAGAAAAAATACGCAAAACAAAAAACAAAAAGACCAAAGTAGACTTCTGTGTTACAGTTATCGCACTTCTGCTACTGTATGAAATTTATATCTTAAGTTTCAAATCAATACCATGTATTGTACCTTGTTATGTTCTGGGCAAAATTATATAAAATAGATAAAGGGAGATAAAGCCAAAATCATATTAGGCACAGTTATAGTTTTTTGGTTACTGCACAGCTCCTACTTGCCATGATACATTATGTTTTACTGGTAAGATTCAAGTCCCAGCCTTGTTTTGTTTATAAATTTGCTCCCAACCAAACTTGATTAAAAAATAAATAAAGGTAGAAGGTTTAAAAAACAGACAAGATAGAGTTATGGCTCTTGGTCATTGCACACTTTCTTCTTGACGTCTGCTTGTGTATAAAGTTATAATCAAATACTTTCAAGGCTGGTAAAGTATTTAAGTACATATCAAATATGTTATTCTCTGGAAAGAAATTCATTTTAGCTCCCTTGCTTGGCATATAACATATAAGGGTAGTTCTTAGACTGCATGGTTGGCATGGTGTCAGGATAATGTGACTAAGTGTGGTACCATTCCACATATCTATGGCGTGATACTGTGCCAAGTAGATATTGTCTCCAAATCACTTAAATACTGTTAGTGGAACATTAACCCAATAAACAAACAAAATCATTATAAAATTGAAAATTGGGAGACAACTAAGAAATTGTTCTAGGAAGAGTTATGAATCTTGGTACATGTCGCTTCGACAGTATTTCAGTCATATAGCGACGTCCAGCTAATTCCAGGTGGAGGAAGACCCCGAATGCACTGAGGCATCTGGGTAGAACCACCGACGTACCGCAAGCCAGCTTCCTCACATGAAAATCCGAATGACCCTGCCGGGTTTCGAACCCACGCGGTGAGGGGCTGAGTCAATGTTAAAATCAGCGACTTTACCCTCTAGGCCACGGAGGCTTCACTTTAAGTTTCAAGTCGGTAGTTTATGAGTTCTGCTCCCAACAAAGGTTTGAAAAAAAAACAACTTAAAAAGGGTGATGATTAAAAAAATTGGGCCAGGTAGTGATATGGCGTTGAAGATATACATAGTGTATCCGTATGACAGTTATCCCCCCTCTTCCATATGCCATTTGTAATTGTTCTTTGCCGCCATTTTTTATTCCCACCTGTCCTTTACATTGCCAGTACCTACCAGATAACGGTGCCGGATGTGCATTCGGGTCTTCCTCCACCTGTAAGTAAAATGGATATAAAATAGCAAAATGCGGGTTTTTTTTTGTTTTGTTTTTTAAACTATGGTATTTTATAGCAGCATTTTCATAGATACAAATGACAAATGGTTAGAAAATATGAATTTCTTGAAGTTAACCCAAATCAAAGTTTACATGGATGAATTGCTCAACCAACAGTATACAAAAGATATTTTCACGTCTTGGCAGGACATGGTTCATAAGAGTGCTCAAGGTTGTTAAGTTTAGGAGTTATTGCCCATTGTAAAATTTCATACTTAATTTATGTCCAGGCCTTTACTTAAGAAATGTAAAAGGTATCAAGATGAAACTTTATATTGGGATAGATCGATCGTTTTGAGAAGGAGTGCAGTGACCAAGAAACATAACCCTCTGTTGCCTAATTTTGGAGTTATTACTCTTTGAATTTTTAAAAAAAAAGGAAAAATTGGTTAACCAATTTGTTGCTAATTTAGGTTATTGCCCTTTGTAAATTTTTATACATAATTTTTGTCTGGACCATAACTCGATAAGGATAAACTCAAGATGAAACTTTGTATGTGGATAAATCTCATTGAAGGGAAGTGCAGGGCCCAAGAACTGTATCCCTCATTTGTGTCATATTAAAATCCCTTTGACAAAGCGGCATGTGGGAGGTATTTGCACCAGGATAATTTTATTATCGTGACTTGTGTTTTAGAACATGAAATTAATGTTGTAATTACAAGAAATGAAAGGAAAAAAAATAAGAGTAAAATTGTGACAGTTTGAACACTTTTCACTGTAATTGTATCAATGTCACCTGCCAGGTTCACTTGGGAGCAGGAGATTTTCTCTGCCTTGGGGTCTAAATAGACCCTTCTTTATATTATCTCATACATGTTCAGTAAGGTAAACAAAACGAGGCTTAGATGGGTTAGTAATGTTATCAAACTCAGTAGCTTACACTGAAAGAGACGTAAGGTGGTGTACACCTTAAGCTTTGTTGAGGCCTAGAAAAGAAGTAAAAATCTCATTTTAATCTGAGAAGTCTTTGAATGAAGTATTCAAGTTTTACTGTGAAGACTATCTACCTAAAATCAAAGATAACTAGGTTTTGTTTGTCCCAAACAAACGATAGGGCTCACTGCTGTAATGACATTATTGTCATTATGACCCTGACCTTTGACTTTATGACCTCAAAAGGGGTCATGTACTGGCAGTGGGCAATGTCCCTACCAAATTTCACAGACCTAGGCTTATTCCTTCTCAAGTAATCAATCAAAAAAGATTTTTTTTGCCCCCACCAAAAATGAGGGGGGGGGGGGGATATATAAATTTGCCTTTGTCATTCTGTATGTACAGACGTACATACGTCTGTCCGTACGTCCTGACACTTTGTGACACACATAACTCTGAAAGCATTTGTACTACAGACTTGATACTTCATTGATATATTATTCAGGACATGAACTTGCGCTCCAGGGTATTTTCATTAAACCGCCATTGAAATTGACAAAGTTATGGGCCTTTGTTTTAGAAAAATATGGAAATTTATGCTTGTGACGCAAGTAATTCTGAAAGTATTTGTACTACGGACTTATAGTTACATTGATATATTATTCAAGACATGAACTTATGCACCTGGGTATTTATATGCCCTCCACCAAAAAGTGAGGCATATAGATTTGCCTTTGTCTGCTATCCATTCTGAAACTGTCACACTGCTAACTCAGAGTTTTTGTGCTACGGACTTTAAACTTCGTGGATTTATTACTTCAGACATGACTTGCACACCTAGGTGTTGGCCTTTGCTTTGGAAAATGCAACAGGTGGGGGCATCTGTGTCCTCTGCACACATTGCTTGTATATTAAGTGTCACTGTGACCTTTATCTTTGACCTTAGGACCTTAAAATCAAAAGGGGTCATTAACTGGCCAAGGACAATGTTCCTACCATGTTTCACAAACTTAGACTTATTCCTTCTCAAATTATTGATCAGACAAGGATTCTACACTGTCACTTTGATCTTGACCTTTGACCTAATGACCTAAAATTTAAAAGGGACCATCAACTGGCCATGGACAATGTCCCTACCAAGTTTCAGCAGACAAGGATTTTTATATCAAATGTCAGTGTGACCTTGACTTTTGATCGAATTACCTAAAAATAAATAGGGTCTTCAACTGACAATGGGCAATTTCCCTACCAAGTTTCAAAAACCTAGGCTCGTTCCTTCTTAAGATAATGTGCAGACAAGGATTTTACACTAAGTGTCAATGTGACCTTGACCTTTGATGTAATGATCCAAAATCAGTAGTGATCCAGTAATCAGTTATCCGCTATCTAATCCACCCTCCCAAGTATGAAGACAGCACACTTTATAGTTATCAAGTTATTGAGTGGACATTGATATGGCCAACAGACGGACTGATGGACACGCGTCATAATACGACTGAAGTTACCTTCTGGCTTATTAAAAACTAGGTACATTTGTACCATAAGAAAGATCTCCCGATTTCCATTATTTCATTTTCTTTTTAGCTCACCTGAGCACAAAGTGCTCAAGGTGAGCTTTTGTGATTGTCCGGCGTCCGTCGTCGTCCGTCGTCCGACATCCGTCGTCAAAAATTTGCTTTAAACGACATCTCCTCTGAAACCACTGGACAGAATTTAATGAAACTTGGCAGGAATGTTCCTTGGGTGAGGCTCTACAACAGTTGCTAAAATAAAGTTGATCCATGAAGAACTCTGGTTGCCATGGCTACAAAAAGAAAAATAATTTGAAAACTTTAAAAATCATCTCCTTCAAAACTACTGGCCAGATTTAAAAAAAATTTGGTACAGATGTTCCTTGGGTCAACCTCTACCAAAGTTGCTAAAATTATTCCAATCCGTAAAAAAACATGGCCGCCAGGGGCGGGGCTTATTTGCCTTATATGTATATAGAGAAACCTTTAAACAACATCTCCTCTGAAACCACTGGACAGAATTTGATTAAACTTGGCAGGGATGATCCTTGGGTCAACCTTCACAAAAGTTGCTAAAATATACTTGATCCATGTAGAACTCTGGTTGCCATGGCAACAAAAAGAAAAAAAAATGAAAACTTTAAAAATCATCTTCTTTAAAACTAATGGCCAGATTTTAAAATAAATTGGTACAGATGTTCCTTGGGTCAACCTCTACCAAAGTTGCTAAAATTATTCCGATCCGTAAAAAAACATGGCCGCCAGGGGCGGGGCTTATTTGCCTTATATGTATATAGAGAAACCTTTAAACAAAATCTCCTCTGAAACCACTGGACAGAATTTGATTAAACTTTGCAGGAATGATCCTTGGGTCAACCTTCACAAAAGTTGCTAAAATAAAATTGATCCATGTAGAACTCTGGTTTCCATGTCAACAAAAAGAAAAAAAAACTTTAAAATCATCTACTTCAAAACTACTGGCCAGATTTTAAAATAAATTGGTACAGATGTTCCTTGGGTCAACCTCTACTGAAGTTGCTAAAATTATTCCGATCAGTAAAAAAACATGGCTGCCAGGGGCGGGGCTTATTTGCCTTATATGTATATAGGGAAACCTTTAAACAACATCTCCTCTGAAACCACTGGACAGAATTTGATTAAACTTGGCAGGGATGATCCTTGGGTCAACCTTCACAAAAGTTGCTAAAATAAACTTGATCCATAATATAGAACTCTGGTTGCCATGGCAACAAAAAGAAAAAAAATATGACAACTTTAAAAATCATCTTCTTCAAAACTACTGGCCAGATTTTAAAATAAATTGGTACAGATGTTCCTTGGGTCAACCTCTACCAAAGTTGCTAAAATTATTCCGATCCGTTAAAAAAAATGGCCACCAGGGGCGGGGCTTATTTGCCTTTTATGTATATAGGGAAACCTTTAAACAACATCTCCTCTGAAACCACTGGACAGAATTTGATTAAATTTGGTAGGATGATCCTTGGGTCAACCTCTACAAAGTTCCCAAAATAACTTGATCCGTAAAGAACCTGGTGCCCATGGGCAACTAAAAATGTAAAAAAAACTGTATTTAAAACATCTTCTCAAAACTCACTGGCCAGAATTTAAAATAAATTGGTAGAATGTCCTTGGGTCAACCATTACATCAGTGACGATTTGACCATATAGACTCTGTTTTACCATGTAAAGCTAAGAAGAAAATAAATTATGAAAAAAAAAACACTTAAACAGCCAAGATTATTTAAATAAAATTTACGATGATCCTTGGATTAAGGCCAATCATTTAATCAGATAGCGATTAGGGCCATCAAGGCTTTGTTTTTTTACCTTTCAAAATTTTGTTTATAGAAAACAACACAGAAAATAGAAAAAAACTGGAATGCAAAGAAGTGTGTTAATCATTATTCTTTCTGATAACTTTTAATTAAGGTCCAATCATAAATAGATAGCATTAGAACTCATTTATAATTATACTTGTTTTGAAAGTCTATCTAATTTTTAGTTCTTAGAGAAAAGCAACACAGAAAATGAAAAGAACCACTGCCGAAGTGCATGAATGAATGGTTTAAATTCTTATTTTTCATGTAACTTCATTAATATGATGTCCAATTTCAAAAACCTAGATAGCGTTAGAAAGGTCCTCAAATTCTCTAAATTTCACCCGCTTTATATATAAATTTATCTTTAACCTTTTTAGTTCACCTGAGCACAATGTGCTCATGGTGAGCTATTGTGATTGCCTTTTGTCCGGCATGTATACGTGCGTGCATCTAGCGTCATCAATTTTCTTTAAACAACAGCTCCTCCTAAACCACTCAGCCAAATTGGATGAAAATTGCTTGTGATGTTCCTTGCATGAAGCTCTATCAAAGTTGTTGAAATGGTTCCGGTCTGTTGCATATCTGGGTTACAAGAAAGTGCCAAGAAAGCCTTGCATGATTTACATTGGCTCCCAATAAAGGCCAGAATCAATTTCAAAATATTGACAATCATGTTCAACTGCAGCACTGGTCGGGCCCCTGTATATTTGACACAATTATTAACTGAACATGTTAATTGTAGACCAGGATTAAGATCAGCCAGTGATTCCAGCATTACATATGATGTGCCGTTTAACAGGAGAACTAGGTTTAATGATAGAAGTTTCTGCACTATAGGGCCGAAATTATGGAACAATCTGCCTCCGTACATTAAGCAAACCGAGTCAATAGACGAGTTTAAGAAAAACTAAAAACGCATTATTTCACTTAGATTTATGTAACAACTGATATTGATTTGAATTATCTGATATTTTACATAACCTTGTCCGGAGCTTTTATAGTTTTGTCATCTGCTTTTATTTTTTTTTTGGAATATTTTTATTGTACAAGAATTGATTATCATGTATAGAAATAGGCGTTTCATCAAATAAACAAGTTTTAACGTTTTTACAGGAGCTAAAAATAGATTTTTAAAGTGAAAACTGCAGGGCCTAGAGATTAGTTATTTAGTGTGTGGTATTGTCTCATGGACCTCTACCAAGGTTGTTCAAATCATGTACCTGGGGCCAAAATTGGCCCCGCCCCAGGGGTAACTTGATTTTACACTGACTTACCGGTACATAGGAAAAACTAGAAAAATCTTCATATCAGAAACCACAAGGATTGAAGTTTAGATATTTATTGTATAACATTACCTAATGGACAACTAATAGGTTTGTTCAAATCATGGCCCTAGGGTCAAAATTGGCCGCCCCAGGGTCACTTGATTTACATAGGCTTATATAGGAAAAAAACTAGAAAAATATTCTTGTCAGAAACCACAAGGGTTGGAATTTAGATATTTGGTGTGTAACATTGCCGTATCAATTTCTACCTTGTTTGTTCAAATAATGGTCCTGGGGTCAAAATTGGCCCTAAATAGGAGACATTGGTTTTATGCATTTTTTGACACTTTGGTAAGTTATTTAGACAACTTTGTCCTCTTTATAATATGGCACAATTTCTTTCTTGTACTAGACAGAACTATAAGCAGTTTAACTAGTGAGTACAAAAATATCTCCATATCTCTTACAGTTATGAACAAAATGGACATGATTTTGTCGCAAAAATATATATTGACTCTTATGTATTTTACACAATGACATTTTCAATAAAAACCTACGGTACAGTTTATCACACACATACACACTGAAAGACATTTTAAATTGGTCGAAAAATTGCACACATACATATCAGTATTAACAATATAATAAATAAGATTTAAAATAGGAAGAAGATTTCAGACTTTTAATTATTTAAGCATCAATATTGGACATTGTGAGACACAGTAATATTGAAGATATACATCGTGTATCCGTGTGACAGTTACCTCTCCTCTTCCATAAGCCATTTGTAATTGTTCTTGCCGCCATTCAGTCTGGGTTTTTTTGTACTCCCACTGTCACTGAGTAAGTATTTATGGAAAGCCATGGCTGTCTTAAATGTAGATACAGCAATATATCAAGTAAATTTGGCATTATATGAAGTGAACATGTCAATAAACTGGGTAATTATGTCTATAAAGTGAGCCGTTGCAACAATATATAGAGGAGATTAAACATTATATGAAGTGAACATGTCAATGTACTGGGTGATTATGTCCTTATATAAGTAATGAGCAGTTGCAACAATACATAAAGTAGATTTGGCATTATATGAAGTGAAAATGTCAATATATTGGGCGACTATGTCCTTATATTGAGCCGTTGCAACAATATATAGAGTAGATTTGGCATTAAATGAAGTGGAATTGTCTATGTTAAAAAAAACATAAAGTAGATTTGGCATGATATGAATAGAACATGTCAATATACTGGTTGACTATGTCCTTATGTCATGTAGTAACGTTGTTATATAGATAAGATAATTTTAGTGGGTTCATTTACATATGCACCGTCAAACTCCATGTAGAAGTTACCTCCCCTTACAGTTGTAGATTACCACTGCCACCACAAGTAAAACTTAACAGAATTTAGGTAATTTTCTTTTTTCCAAAATAAATTATTTTACTGTGAGTGTCATTTCCCTAAGTATGTTTTCTTTAATAAACATCAAATATCGAAAAAAAAAATCATTTTAAAAAATATTTTTGTTGTGAAAGCAGACGGAGATGCCATTTTTAGCTTGTCTGTTTTTCGAAGAAAAAAAATACGAGCATTTGTCATAACTCTGGCGTCCGCTTTCTTGGTTTAGGCGTTGTTGTCGTCTAGAAATATTAATGTTGGCCATAACTTCTCTACTATTCAATATACAACTTTCATTTTTGGTATGTGTATTCATTTTTACAAGACCTATCAAGACCAATGCAAATATTTCACCTATTGACCTTGACCTTTGACCCTATTTTTCTGAAACTTTTGAAAACTTAAAAATGCCTGTCATTTTAAAACCGTTGTCAACAGGGCACTGATATTTCACATGAGAATTCCTTTTAGCAAGGCCTTTCCATCAATGTTACACTCTTAAACTTTTGACCTTGACCTTTGAACTTTGACCTATTTTTGAAATGTTCAACAATAAACTTTAACATTGGCCATAACTTCTTAACTATTTGACATACAACTTTTATTTTTGGTATGCATGTTCATCTTTGCAAGTGCTGTTCAGATAAACCTCAATATTTCATCTATTAACCTTGACCTTTGACCTATTTTTGCTGTAACTTTTGAATCTTTAAAATGCCTGTCATTTCAGAACTGTTACGAACAGGGCACTGATATTTCACACGTGAATTCCTTGTGGCAAGACATTTCCATCAATGTTACAATTTTGGACTTTTGATCTTGATCTTTGAACTTTTACTAATATTTGAAATGTTTTACAAAAAACTTTTAACGTTGGCCATAACTTTTTACTATTTGACATACATCTTTTATATTTGGTATGCATATTCATCTTGACAAGGGTTATTCAGCAGGCCTTTCCACAGACGCAACAAGCGCCCCGGGGCCGGGGCGCCTGAATTTTGAAATCAGAGTCACCGGGGCGCCTAAAATCTCAATCAGAATCACCGGGGCGTCTGAATTTGTCTGAATTTGTCTGCTTACCAAATCATACCTTGCCTCGGTAACAGAGAACCACGCTTTCGCGTCTTGTCTCGCAACTTCCCAGCATGACACCAGTACACACACCTACACGATGCTGTCAGACAGTGTCGTGTATATGATGCTTATCAGTACCCTCCAAAGTGTGAAGGCAGTTTCTGACTGGCAGTCTATCCGTGCGATCTTGCAGGAAAGCGGGTACGAGGCACATGATTCCATGGAATGGATCACGGGACATCTCACCACAAGCCACGTCCTTATCCATAAGTTGGCAACAATTGGCTTGCTGTTGCCAACATCAACTGCTGGTAAGAAACAAAGTCATTTACTTATTAGAAAATTTATTGTAAAAACTAATACAAATCATCCATCAATTTAATCTTTTTTGATATATAACTGTTATTTGAGTTTTTAAAACTGTAACCTTATACTTAAAGTGTAATACGGTTAAAATAACGTAGAACTAAATAACTGAAGTCTTAGGTTGAAAAAAAAAACACACACACAAAAAACACCATGTACATGCAAGTCTTTTTCCTTTTAGATTGCGAGCGGGGCTTCAGTACGTTGAAGCGTGTCAAGACCCAGCATCGAGCGTCCATGTCAAACAAAGTCCTGAACGCACTCCTCGCCGTCAGTCTCCAGGGAGACAGCATTGAGAGCTTCAACTTCAAGACCGCAGTGGAGACATGGCACAGCACAAGGCCCCGACGAACAGCCATTAACTGAAGGGTGCAAACCCCAGGATGTATATTTTTGCCTTACAAAGTTTTTCGTGAGGGAGACTAACTTTTTGTTATTTATTTTTGTTACACTACACTCCAAACAATTCTATTAAATATGCGAAACAATAGTAATGAGTTGTTGTTATTTTCTATTCCTAATATGATTCATTCCCTTCTCATCCCATTGGCCATGAAAGGAACAAAGAAGGAAAGAACAAGCACATACAAAACAAAACAACAACAACAACAACTTTACACGAAAAGCATTTAATTTTCTTAGAGGACATTTGTCTATATACTTTTAATCTGTATCAGCATCGAGTTAAATAACAGTAATTTTTATAAAAAGTGAACTGTGTTCAGCCAGAGTGACGCAACTTAAACACGCGGGTGACTGGCATATTTTCAAACACAGTTCAATGTCATTTCCGGTAAAATGATACTCAAAGATACCGTCTCTGAGTACGATAAAAGGATACGGTAATGTGCATTTCAAACATAGAAAGAAAACTGATCAATGACATTACAAACCAAAAGCATTAGGTTAGTGCGAAAGTTAAACCGGAACCGTTAAAATGTGTAATGTTCGTCGACTGACATTACGACGTCGGCGAGAAGTGAGCATACATAACACCTTAATTAACAACCTGAAAAAAAGAAAAAAAAAAAAGAAAAAAAAAAAGAAACAGAAGACGTCTAAAAAAACTTGTCTCAATATAAATAATGGTTATAGTTACGAAAATGATTATCATCATTATCATCAACGTTGGGTTGATATACATCCCCGGAAATATTGAGTTACCGGGGCGCCTTACCAAAATCCTGTGGAAAGCCCTGATTCAGATATACCTCAATAATATATATATCGACTTTGACCTACAAACTAATTTTGCCATAACTGTGGACAAGTTGTAAGATAGATATTTCTTTGTCATTTTTCAATATTTTTTAATCATCATATGAACCTGTGCAGGTGTGATTTTGGTCATTATCTTTAGGCAGATAAAAAAGAACATTTTTTTTTAAATGTCTTTAAATTTTACAGTTTGTGTTGATTATCAAAAACTCAATGGATTAGTAATTGTGATTTCTTTTTACATATTTTAAGTCTTTGTGTTGTATACATTCTATTCCATGCATAGGTCAAGGTCATCTTTCAAGGTCAGAGGCCAAATTTAAAGGGTATGGTACTTCAGCTTTGCATTTTAAGGCTTACAGTTTTAGTTGTGATTTTCAAGGTCAACTTTTTTAAACGTTTAACAAAAATATGTAACATTGGCAAAAACAGACAAGCCTTGGCACCCGCATGTGGTGCTCTTGTTTAAGTTTACCATCATCACGTGACATTTGTGACAGCAGTGATATTTCTGCTTGCAAGGGAGATCACTGTGTGGAGTTTGATGCACTGCTGGAAAGGGAAGGTGTATTCGGTGGACCCGCCGGATCCAGTTCCAGATCCAATATGTAACATAGAAGGACAAGTACATAGTGGTTACCAATCACATAACATTTACAAAGTAAAAAATATCATACTGAAGGAGAGCAAATGATCTTTATATAAATGTATTATTTTACAGTTTTAGATTTAATTGATTTCTTTTAAATTTATGTTGAAGGCAGCAGATCCAGATCCAATATTTTAAAAATGATTGAATATTACGTATATGAATATGATCATAACTTATTTGTTTCACGTACATATTGGATCCACTGTTCCCGATGAATGAATGGATAGAGCGCCGCCTCGGGGGCGGAAGGTAGTGGGTTCGATCCCCGGCCGCGACATACCAAAGTCATAAATAATGGTATTGTTATAGCTTCCTTGCAGTAGTTGCAGAACTGGTTGGCCCGGTGTCAGGATAATGTGACTTGGTGTGGTATCATGCCACATTTCTACGGCATGATACTGCAGTGTCGCAGTACTATATCTGTCTCAAGAAGACATCCTCTCCAAATGACTAAAATACTGTTTATACAAACAAACATTTTGGATCCGGATCTGATGGATCCGCCGGTTAAACCTGGCCAATACAATGGTGCATACGTACAGGGGTTTACTTAAGGATTTGACTTTCACTTGTCCAGGGGGCAAGTTACTTTGAACATCTACTAGCCCCCATTGAAAACGGGTTGCCCGGTCTTTAAGTTGGTTGGTGTTTGTTAATGTTTGAAACTAAATATGCATAATATTATGGTGAATTTTAGTTTATATGTATCAAACATAATTTGCAAGCATTTCACCCTTGATATACTGTAGAAAATAAAAAAAAACCCGAAAGATTTCATTTACATAAATAAACTTGCCCGCTGGGGTATCTTCTGTAAAAAAAATCACCTGCCCGCAGTGTTTTTAACCCAGCACGGGCAAGCGTAAAATCCCTGACGTAAAATGAACCTACTTAAAATTATCCTCCCTATATAACGACGTAACCAAAACAAAAGGAAATCTCCACCCAATATATGCACATTATTACTTCATATAGGGTCTTGTAGATCCGATATATTGCCGGTACGACTCATTGTGTAGTTGAAAAGACTACATAAGGACAGTTGCAGTCAATATATGGACATTTTCACTTCATATAATGTCATATCTACCCAAATATTGTTGCAATGACTCCATATAAGGACGTCACTAAATTATGGACATTTCCACTTCATATAAAGTCAAATTGACTCTTTCTATTGTTAATAGAAATTCTAATAAACAAAAGGTGGAACAACGACAAGACAGGTTGTGGTTCACATTTTTAATTCTGATTGATGTTTCGACTCAAACTGAGTCTTCATCATTATATTTATATAGCAAAATTAAGTCATTGAAGTATAAAAAATAATCTTTTGGTCACGTGGTTCCATTGTGTTAGTCTATTTTACGTAACAAATCGTTACTAAGGATTTTATTAAAAAGTGAAACTAAAAGTGTTAATACATTTTAAATGAAAATTGTCTAATTTGAATTGAAGATGCCATAGATAGAGTAAATAAAAATGTTTCTCTCTGATAAAATTGTATTGTCAAGTTTGTCGAGGCATACTGTGCTGTTGCTGTCAGAGTTGGTGGGTCCCTCAGTTGTTATCCTGTCCTTTTTTGGTGGTGATGGTGGTGGGGTGATCAATGGGTGGATATTAATCATTTCCTCCAGTATTTTGTCAATGGAAGGTTGTTGTTTTTTGTTCTGGTTTCAACCATTTTTTCTCTCCTGGGATAATTTAAAATTTAGGGGTGGTTCCCTTAGTCTTTCAAATGGTGCATGTGTCCATGCTTTTGGAGGTTCCACATCGATTTTGAATTTGGCTGGGACTTCTTTCGTTCTGTAAGTGGTCAGCTCAGTTTTATGGATTTTCAAACTGAAGTCTTAAAAACTCCCTCCTTATGTAGGATTTATTGCAATCGGTTCATTCAAAGACTAACCTCTTTTTGTTATGGGTGGCAAAGTGTTGGTTGAAGTGGCTGATGGTACCTTTTATGAATTTGTTACAGCTTAGGCATTGTCATAGTTTGGTAGAAATCTCCGTATACGCCAATAATGGTGCGCGTGCAGGTTTTATTTTTTGTGTCCCCATCTTACTGAATTAGATTTATCCAAACGGTTGTCGAGTTTGAAATAACGCAATATAAACTTCTTCCGTTCGTAATCGAATGTTGACGTTGTTAGGGGTGGTAGTAAGTATGGTGACGTCGACGTCATCTATGTCGTGATTGATGGCGCTAAAATGCGCGGATACAGGTTTGTATTGATTCCCGGTTCGTATATCATTAATGTGACCATGAAGTCTTTCTCGTATTGTGTTCTCTGTTTGTCCAATATATTGTATACCACATTTACGACATGTTATTAAGTATATGACACTGCTGGTTGTGCAGTTATACGTACCCTTTAATTTAAAAACGTTCCTTGTTGTATTGGATACCACGGTAGTTTTGGTGGGTTTTAGTAGTTTGCAGGCCGTGCAGTTTTTATCGCATGGAGCGGATCCCCATATTTTATTATTGGGGCGGGAGTCTGAGGTTACAAGCAGGTTTCTAATGTTTGTGGGTCTTCGGTATACTGTAATTATTTTGCATTCTTTAATTTTTGTAAGTTTTTGATCTGTATCCAAAGGAATTTATATTTCGAAAGTATATTGGTAAGTATTAATGGGATAGTGCTTCTTTCTTGTTTGTCGACGTTTATCCTGGAATGTGCCATTTTCACTTTCTCAGTGGCGTGTCTGATTAGCTTTTTGGGGTAGCGTTTCCATGTTCATCTTTCATTACTGTTATGTCGAGAAAATTGGCTGTGTTCCGGCTAATATCTGTCGTAAATTTGATGGTATTATGTTGACTGTATAGGGCTTTAATGAATGAATCTAATTTCTTTTTGAATCCCAGCAGGAACATTCGGATTTTCATGTGAGAAAGCCTTCCAGTTGGCTTGCGGTAGGTCGGTGGTTCTACCCGGATGCCTCCATGCATTCGGGGTCTTCCTCCACCTGTAATTAGCTGGACGTCGCTATATGACTGAAATACTGTCGAAGCGATGGTAAACTGTTGAAGCGATGGTAAACTCATATAGTCAAGTCAATTCCTTTTTAGAGTGTAGCCATATCATGAAAATGTCATCAATGTATCTCTACCATACCATTGTAGAAACCGGGTATTTTTTAAGAAACTCTTGTTCAAACTTAGCCATAAATTGTATTGCGAAGCTGGGAGCACATTTTGTGCCCATAGTTGTTCCGGATATTTGTTCGTAGAATTTGTCATTGAATTTGAAGCAAGTTTTTTTAAGTATAAAGTGTAAATATCTTAGTAAGATCCATGTTTTAGGTTCGGTGTTTTTGTTGTACTGTAATGCCTGTTTTACCGCTAGTATACCTTCTTTATGGGGGATATTGGTATATAAAGCTGTAACATCAATGGTGACCAGGAGGTCATCTTTAGGTATTGTTTTAATTTCAGTATCTTCGTTAAAAGTGGTTAGTATCTTTAATATAGGAAGGTAATTTCTGGGTTAGTGGTTTTATATAGAAGTCTACGTATTCCGAGAGTCTCTCTGTCAGACTATTACATGCTGCTACTATTGGACGTCCCGGAGTATTGTGTTTATGTATTTTTGGCAAAAGATAAAAAAATTGGTGTACGGCAGTTCTTTGGTGTAAGATATCTAATGTGTTCTAGGTCCATGATTGAGCGTTTTTAGCTCATCTGAGCACAACGTGCTCAAGGTGAGCTTTTGTGATCACCCTTCGTCCGTCGTGCGTCGTCATGTGTCGTGCGTCGTCAACAATTTGCTTTAAATGACATCTCCTCTTAAACCACTGTACAGAATTTGATTAAACTTGGCAGGAATGTTCCTTGAGAGTTGCTAAAATAAAGTTGATCCATGAAGAACTCTGGTTGCTATGGCTACAAAAAGAAAAATAATTTGAAAACTTTAAAAATCATCTCCTTCAAAACTACTGGCCAGATTTCAAAATAATTTGGTACAGATGTTCCTTGGGTCAACCTCTACCAAAGTTGCTAAAATTATTTCGATCCGTAAAAAAACATGGCCGCCAGGGGCGGGGCTTATTTGCCTTATATGTATATAGAGAAACCTTAAAACAACATCTCCTCTGAAACCACTGGACAGAATTTGATTAAACTTGGCAGGGATGATCCTTGGGTCAACCTTCACAAAAGTTGCTAAAATAAACTTGATCCATGTAGAACTCTGGTTGCCATGGCAACAAAAAGAAAAAAAAATGCAACTTTTAAAAATCATCTTCTTCAAAACTACTGGCCAGATTTTAAAATAAATTGGTACAGATGTTCCTTGGGTCAACCTCTACCAAAGTTGCTAAAATTATTCCGATCCGTAAAAAAACATGGCCGCCAGGGGCGGGGTTTATTTGCCTTATATGTATATGGGGAAAACTTTAAACAACATCTCCTCTGAAACCACTGGACAGAATTTGATTAAACATGGCAGGGATGATCCTTGGGTCAACCTTCACAAAAGTTGCTAAAATAAACTTGATCCATGTAGAACTCTGGTTGCCATGGCAACAAAAAGGAAAAAAACAAAAAACTTTAAAAATCATCTTCTTCAAAACTACTGGCCAGATTTTAAAATAAATTGGTACAGATGTTCCTTGGGTCAACCTATTTATCTCAGGTGAGTGATTTAGGTCCATCATGGGCCTCTTGTTTCATATAGTTAAGAAAGTTGTTAATTTCTCTGCATGTTTTATTTGTTGAGTCTAGTGAAGTTTCCTTATATACATTATTGTCACTTAACTGTCTCAATGCTTCTATAATATAGTCCGATTTATTAAGTATTACAACTTACCCTCCTTTATCTGCTGGTTTAATGATTATATTCTTGTTGGTTTTAAGGGAATGGATCGCTTTGTATTCTGCTGGGGAGGGGTTGGTATTTTGTTTATCCGTAACACTGTTTTTCAATATGTCCTTTTTTGATCATTGTTAAAAATGCATCTAAATGTGCCGACTTTCCTGCCGGTGGTGTCCATTTGGATGTAGTGGTGAATGGTTGGGTGTTGTAGGTATCAAGGTCTTCACAGAAATGTTGTTTGAGTCTCATTCGTCTGTCAAATAAAAATATGTCTCAGTGTAGCTCTTCTTTATCAATTTTGAGTGGTGTTGGACAAAATGATAGTCCTCTGCATAAAACTGCTTTCTCGGGGCATGTTGGTTTGTAGTTGGAAAGGGTTGGTTACGTAGTTAGAATAATTTTTTAGAATGAGTTTTTCTTTATGAATGGTTGGTGGTCTGAAACGTTTCCTTGGCATTTATTTAGTTTATTGGGATCTCTGGTTTTATTGGGGTAGGTTGTTTCTTCAGGCTCAATTCTTTTTTTTACGTATATTGTGATTTTCAAGATGATATCTGTGATTGGTCAATTTGATCTAATTGGGTTGTTTCTCTGAGGGATTTGTCTACTGCAGCAATTTCTTCTTCCATTTGTATCCGTATATTGTCCGTATATTGTCACTCTATATATGCACATGTTCACTTCATATAATGTTTAATCTACTCTATATATTGTTGCAACGGCTCAATATAAGGACATAACCACCTAGTATATTGACATGTTCACTTCATATAATGTTTAATCTACTCTATATATTGTTGCAACAGCTCAATATAAGGACATAACCACCTAGTAAATTGACATGTCCACTTCATATAATGCTAAATCTACTCTATATATTGTTGCAACGGCTCAATATAAGGACATAATTACCTAGTATATTGACATGTTCACTTCATATAATGCCAAATCTACTCAATATATTGCTGTATCTACATATAAGACAGTCATGGCTTTCCATAAGTATTTATCTTATCATTGTCAATACCTATCAGATAACAACACGGTGCCAGATGTGCATTCAGGGTCTTCCTCCACCTGGGAGATTTTCCTTAATTTCTCCCATTGCTTCCAGTGCTACAAAAAATTTCCATTGCGTGTTTCAGGCGTACCGGCTGAATTGCTCAACCAACAGTACACAACAGATATTTTCAGGCTTTTGCAGGACGTGGTTCACAAATGTTTATGAGCTCTTGCCAACTGTTATAATTTCAAGTTTTCAAAAGTGAAAGAAAATCCGCGAAAACCAATGACATTTTGTATAACAATTAATTTCTTACAACTGTTTATTTACATGGTTTGAAATAGGTGTACATCTATTGTGTAAAATGCTAAAGATACTATGCAAATTCTCAGAAAATATGTCTTTATAGCTTATATTCACAAAATAAATGCATTACCATTAACTATTTCAAAAACAAAGATGGTAATTCACTTACCTGAAATTTTGCCAATTTTGCAGGTAATTTGCAGACTTAAATGCAAAATTAGAAAATATTTTAAGAAAAGTTCAAATGAGTAGATCTACTAAGGCTTGTTTCTTTTTCTTTCATTTCTCCTACTCTAGAGCAAGTGTTTTTAATCCAAAATAGATTGTTGTTGTTTTGCGGTTATGAGAATTTCACATCATTTGCTTTCTAGATGCTATATTCTTAATTTTTTTACATCTGTCTTTCATACATGCCATATTTTCAGTATGTCTCCCAGGGAGATTTTGAAATTTTCACAGGGAGATTTGGGGTCCAGCCAGGGAGATTTTACGACATATATCGAAGAGACGTTCTTAATAAAAAAAATTAAAAAAAATATACATTTGATTACCCCTTCATTAAATTCATTAACAGTTAAAATACTGTTTATTGCATTTAATGAAAATACCATATGAAATTTATATGTAAAAAAAATATGAAATTTATTAATAAATCTAATTCAAATAGAAACTTAACTTTCCACAAGCACTGTTTTACATTAAATGCAACACTAACTTATAACAAATTGGAGAACATGCCATTTACATCAAACACATTTAAATTGATACAGTATCCTTGATTTATTGAATGATTTCTGATCATAAGGTTTTAATTAATGGGGATGAATAAAAATAAAAAGTTGGATCATATTTATACTAATACTTTCACCTTCCGTCTGTGTATTTTTTTTGTTTTCTGAATTAAATTGCTTTTAGCTAAAATATTACTTAGCTTAAAATATTTATCGTGTACGGTATGGTGGTATGAAGTGGTTACCCAACTCTTCCGATCATGACATCTCACTATAGTAAATTACTCAGCAGACGATATCCCTTGTTTATCAAGTCATTTTCGGTGTGAAAATTGCAATTCATTTGCAATTTATCGCTATCTGAGGTGTACTTTCTATGATGTGTCAATATGATGAGTTTTGTTAAGATTTAAATGATTGGTAAACAGTTGATCTAATTATCATTTATTGTTTACACTTCCGGTAAGTAAGGATTAGCTATTCTCCGGGACCTTTTTTTATCCATGATAAGATTTACGTCTTTATTACAGTGTACCAACCTTACTCATTCTAGCTTTAGTATTGCCTTGATAGCTGCTAATTATCCGACGATAATTGTTTCAACTGATAGAGTGTCCAGTCTGCTACCTGTCTGAATTATACAATTTGATTGGATAAGGACGATCACACATTGCTTGTGGCTGTACAGCACACTGGTCAGGATTGATACTAACACATGTTCTTACGTAATCTTCCTAATGCTGTATCATAGCTCGGTAATAAAATGGATTATACTGAGTTCAAAGGGAAACCAGTTTGATTTAAGTCAGACCGGGAGATTTTAACCTCCCGGCGGGAGATCGGGAGACAAGTCGAAATCCCGGGAGATTTAATCTCCCGCCGGGAGATATGGCATGTATGGTCTTTGTTGCATAGTCATGTCCATTTGAATTTCTCAGTTATTAAACTCAGACTGATTGTGATTATTGCATATTTAATTATTTAAACTATGGTAGGTCAATTGCCACGGTAATCAATGCAGACGAGTATCAGACTCAGCAAATGCATGTCAATCAAATTGAATCAATAAAAGAAGCTGGATTTTTAACCAGAATTGGGAATTTTTTAATAGAATAGAGAAAAAAGTATGATTTCTCATGGGGAATGGGTCTGTTTACTGGACTCGTGGATACACCAGAAAAAGGCTTAAATTATACTATCCAGCACTAAAATAATTGGGAGTATGCTGTATTGGGACAGCTCTTGGTTTAATTTCTACCAATCCTCTGTGAACAAGCTGCTTTAATGTCAGTGATTTCCTCTGGGGGCATTTGTTATGGTGACTGTGACAGTTCTTGTTGTAATCTTGCGGAAAGATGCAAATAATTAAGATATAGATTGCTCTATGAATGTTACTTTTAGACAATTAAAATCATATATCCACTGTATCAGTTGCAAAATGTTTTATGGCCAACATTGAACTTTAAGGAACTTGTCAAATTTCCACCAAGATCGCCAAACTTTCGAAATTCTTTGTCTTAGCCTTTTGAATCAATCTGGCACCGTTTTAATCATTATGGGACTGTTTTGACTATTTTGTGCATCGATGAGGGCTGTTTTGACAATTTTTGGTTTGGGACAGCTTCGACCAATTCGGCACTATTTTAATCATTATGGGGTCGTTTTGACTATTTCTTGGAGCTGCTTTGATCAGTCTGGCACCGTTTTAACTTGGGGTCATTTTGTAGCTGTGTTGTTCCTGCATGCCATGTTGATTTTTGTCGTATATCTGCTGGTAAATAACATCCAAATTATTATCACTTACAAAAGGCAGGGTAGAGTGAGTATCAACCAGTTTCATGTTTAGCTTTTGTTTACAGTTAATGCTAGATAAATAAAAGTATGAAAAACAATTCCTTTTTTTATTTCAAATAAGTCGTTTTTCTGTTTCAGTTTTCCTACAAGTAAACTGTGTTCATGGAGTCATGGACAACAAGAGAAAAGAAGAACCATACAAATGTGATGTGTGTAATAATGATTCAAGGAATAAATCAACCCTCATCCAACACATGTTAATTCATGTAGGAGAAAAACCCTATAGATGTTCTTTATGTGGTCATACATTTAGTAGAAAGTCACACTTGTCCAGTCACAGACGGACACATACAGGAGAAAAACCATACAAGTGTACTTTATGTGATCATGCATGTAGTGTAAAGTCTAATTTGACACGTCACATACGGACACATACAGGAGAAAAACCATACAAATGTACTTTGTGATCAAATTTAGTAAGTCAAGCTTGACCAGTCACAACGGTCATACAGGAGAAAAACCATACAAATGTACTTATGTGATGGCATACAGGAGAAAAACCATACAAATGTACTGTGTGATCAAATTTAGTAAGTCAGTTTGACACGTCACATACGGACACATTCAGGAGAAAAACCATACAAGTGTACTTTATGTGATCATGCATGTAGTGTAAAGTCTAATTTGACACGTCACATACGGACACATACAGGAGAAAAACCATACAAATGTAGTGTATGTGATCAGAAATTTAGTGTTAAGTCAAGCTTGACCAGTCACAGACGGGTGCATACAGGAGAAAAACCATACAATTGTACTTTGTGCAATCATACATTTAGTCATAAGTCTAGCTTGATATGTCACAAACGGACCCATATAGTAGAAAATTTATAAATTCATAAATTCAGTTGTAAGTCTAGCTTGACAGTACACAGACAGTCACATAAGGAAGATAAATGATTCAAATGTACTTTGTGTGGTCATTATGTTAGCAGTAAGGAGTCAGGACTAGTCACAAGTGGACACATACAGGAGAAATATCAAACAAATATACTGCGTGTGATCATATATATAGAAGAAAGACAGGAGAAAAACCCTAAATATGTACTTTGTATAATCATACATTTAAACAAATGACAAAATTCACCATGGACAGGTATACACATAAATGAGAACACAGCATACAAATGTGCAATGTATTGTCATATATTTTGTCATATTTTAAGTCATATGTGTGTAATCATATACATAAAAATGTCACACTTGCCTGAATACAAGAAAAAACATACAAGTGTCAAAATTAATGCTTTAAAAGACAGACAGACACATTCAGGAGAAATAAATTACTTTGTTTAATGTGTGATCACATGTTTAGTCAATTTTCAATTGTGAACATTCACATGTTAATTCACACAGGAGAATAACAATGCAATGTACACAGGACAACTATACACTCAGATAGTCATAAATATCACTTGACCAGACTCAAAGGGCCACATACAGAGACTAACTGAATTTGTACTGTGTTTGAATATGCTATATGCCTTTAAGTGATATAGTCAGGGAAAATACATTGTAAGTGATCAAACATGTAGCCATGAGTCACAGTTGACCATACTTGGATGGACATATACCAGAGAAAGCCTTGTTAATGTATGTGCTTTCTAAATTGAAATTTGATATAATAATTGTTTATTACTAGTGTTTTTTTTAAAACAATTTCTGTTTAAATTTGAAAATTTTCTGAAACCAAAAACCTTATAGCTAAGGTATTATGTGTGTAGCATTGTCCCATGATACTCTACCAAGCTTGTCCATATTACTTCCATTGTAAAAAAGATTAGAAATTTATCATTGTGGGTCTGTATGGTTTTCTTTCACTTCGTTTTAAGTTAGAAAACAACATGATTAGTTCATATATTATTTAATTAAATTCATTTTCTTTAAAATTGTAATTTATATGATATGTGAAACATGCAGATAGTAGCAGTAAGAAAACTGGTATTGATAGAGAAATGAATTTGGATAAAATTCGAGATTTTTTTTATATCAATTATGAGCACAAATGCACAATCATTTTCAGTTTAGAATCTATACCAATGGTCTTTTTTTGCTAAGTATCCAAAATGTTATTGTTGTTCCTATATGTGTGTTGGAATTCTAATTTACATTAAGTTGCTTTCCTTCTGTGAAAACTTTGCCTTAAAAGTGATATATTGTGTTTCAAGAAGAAATGCATGTATATGTATTGCAAAATAAAGAGCTTTGTATCACATTTTATGATGTTTTGTGTTAAATTTTCTTTTCAGTTGAAGTGTATTTAAGTTGAAGTTTATACTATTTCGTTCTGTAAATGTCTGATGAAAGATATTTGTAAAATATGTTGTTAATAAAACCTGTTTTTCTTTGTTTTGTTTTAGTTTGTAATTATTATATTTCATAAAAATTACAAATGTATTCAGTAATCCAGAAACCTTGTCAGATGACTTTAAATATCCCTTGCTTGCACACTGTTCTTCCAGAATTGTCAAGGTGGGTCCCTGGACAACATAGTGGTAATGCATTTTGAAGCTCTTAGATGCGTCCCAAGTTTGATTCAATCTTAGTCATACCTATCCAGACAGTTTGGTTTCTCCCATAATAACACCTTTTGTGCCCCTTTGAAGAATAGTGGAATATTGTTTTGTTTCTGTCAGTTGGTAGACCACTTCAGTTCTGATCTGTGAAGGAAGCATGATTTTTTTTTTTATATATTTTAAGTATCAAATTTTACACAATGATGAACATTTTTACACTTTATTTTATCACACACAAATACACACATCAAAGCTATTTTTAAAGCAGTCTAAAAAAATGCACACATGGATATTTATAATGTTAAATGGGATTTATAATGGGGAGACGATTTCACTGGGGTACATTTTGAATGTGGGACGTTTTCATCATAAAACAATCTATGATGAAAACCAAATCGATAGTTGTTAAAAGCATCATTATTTGACATTTGTGAGACACGGTAATGTTGAAGATATACATAACATCACTTTAGCAGAGTTATCTCCCTTCTTCCATAGGCCGTTTGTAATTGTTCTTGCCGCCATTCAGTCTGTTTTTGTACTAACCCTCTGTCACTGAGTAAGTATTTATCTTATTATTGTCAATACCGTCCTAGGAGATGAATATCTATTTTTAGAGTTGCTTATCCAGGCTCGGATCCAGCCGGGGTGGAGTGGGGTTACCCCTCCAGCTTCCCTGGTCATACATTTTTTTCTAGGCTGTAAAATCCCTTGGTTACATTATAGTAGTGTTGTCTAGAGAGAGAAAATCCCCGTCGTGGGCCCCCATACTGAACCACCCGCATAACCACCTGACCATCCAGACTCCTATTGTCTTGATGGCCCCCTGCTGTTAATGTGTAGGTAATCCGAATCGGCAGTCATGACTGATAAGCATGTGTTTTAGGGTTCTGCGGACACGTTCACTGATTGAGAGAAATTTACGTCATCTGCCAAGTGATCTAACAAATGGGAAGAATAGGCAACTACCAAAAGTTTGTATCAGTTACAACTATAAGCTATTCTAGACAAATGCAGTTTAAGAAATAGCATAAAATAGTTAAGCATAAATTAGCCACTAAAAACAACTAAGTTGGACATTAAAATGTAATTAGCATCAAAACAATTTCACTAGAGCCCATTTTAAGAATTAAAAAAAACTACTTTGACTAAATATACTGAACGGAATTTTTAATTCACTTTTCTCTACATGTATAAAGTTTTAAATCTTGCATTAAAAGCGGGCTAATTAGCTACCAGCAGGTTGATGAGCTTTCAGGTATGAAAAATTGCTGATTTCGTTTCTGAAAAAGGTGATGATTTTTTATTTTTGCTGTAGCAAAAAAAAATCTTAGTATTCTGGAGAGTAGATGCATGCCTATCGCTAGCCATGCAAGTTAAATTCTATAAGAAATCTAAATGTCATCAGTTTTACCATTTTTAGCTCACCTGAGCACAATGTGCCCAAGGGTGACCTTTTGTGATGGCTCTTCGTCCGTTGTGTATCGTCAACAATTTGGCTTGTTAACACTCTAGAGGCCATATGTTTAGGCCAATCTTCTTGAAACTTGGTCAGAATGTTTGTCTCCATAAAATCTTGGACAAGTTCGAAATTGGGTCATAAGGGGTCAAAAAGTAGGTCACGAGGTCAAGTCTTATAAAAACCTTGTTAACACTCTAGAAGCCACATTTTTAGCCCAATCCTCATGAAACTTAGTCAGAATGTTTGTCTCCATAAAATCTTGGACAGGTTCGAAATTGGGTCATGAGGGGTCAAAAAGTAGGTCACGAGGTCAAGTCTTATAAAAACCTTGTTAACACTCTAGAAGCCACATTTTTAGCCCAATCCTCATGAAACTTGGTCAGAATGTTTCTCTGCATAAAATCTTGGACACATTCAAAATTGGGTCATGTGGGGTCAAAAAGTAGGTCACGAGGTCAAGTCTTTGAAAAACCTTGTAAATACTCTAGAGGCCACATTTTTGGCCAAATCTTCATGAAACTTGGTCAGAATGTTTGTCTTATAAAATCTTGGACAAATTCAAAATTGGGTCATGTGGGGTCAAAAAGTAGGTCACAAGGTGAAATCTTAGAAAAAACCTTGTTAACACTCTAGAGGCCACATTTTTGGCCCAATCTTCATGAAACTAGGTCAGAATGTTTCTCTCCATAAAATCTTGGACAAGTTTGAAATTGGGTCACGTGGGGTCAAAAAGTAGGTCATGAGGTCAAATCTTTAAAAAAACATTGTTTACACTCCATAGGCCACATTTTTGGCCATATATTCATGAATCTTTGTCAGAATGTCTGTTTCCATAAAATCTTGGGCAAGTTCAAAATTTGGTCATGAGGTCAAATCTTAGAAAAACCTTCTTAACACTCTAGAGGCCACATTTTTGGCCCAATCCTCATGAAACTTGGTCAGAATGTTTTTTTCCATAAAATCTTGGACAAGTTCGAATTTGGGCCATGTGGGGTCAAAAAGTAGGTCATGAGGTCAAATCTTAGAAAAACTTTTTACACTCAAGGCCACATTTTTGGCCAATCTCATGAAACTTGGTCAGAATGTCTGTATCCATAAAATCTTGGACAAGCTCAAAAGTGGGTCATGTGGGGTCAGAAAATAGGTCAATATGAAAAATCCTACATATGTTGCTCATTTTTCAATCAGGTGAGCGATCATGGCCCTCTTGTTTCTGTTTGTTATGGTTAAAACTGACATTTGACTCTTTACAAGTAAAGAATTTAAAACTTTAAAATTGTGAGTTGATTTTTCATTTAGCAAGACAGAATTTGAATTAATTTGGTAAGGATAATCCTTGGGTGAACCTTTACAAATGTTGCTAAAATAAACTGTATCCATGTAGAACTCTGGTTGCTATGGCAATGGAAAAAAACAGTTATGAAAACTTTAAAAATCATCTTCAAAACTACTGGCCAAATTTCAAAATGTTTTAATAGTACAGATGTTCTTTGGGTAACCCTTTACTCAGGTGAGCAATCCAGGGCCTCTATGGCCCTCTTGTTAGCTCATCTGAGCACATGGTGAGCTATTGTGGTCACCTTTTGTCCGTTGTCTGTGCGTCCGTCCATGTTTGTGTCCAATTTTCTTTAAACATCTCCTCTGAAACCACTGGACCAAATTTGGTAAAATTCACCTGTGATGTTCCTTGCATGAAGCTCTACCAAAGTTGTTCAAATTGTTCCAGTCTGTTGCATATTTGGGTCAAAGGAGCTAAAAATAGATTTTAAAATGAAATCTTTAAAAATCTTCTCCCAAACCACAAGGCCTAGAGCTTAGGTACTTGGTGTGTGGCATTATCTTATGAACCTCTACCAAGATTGTACAAATTATGACTCTTGGGTTAAAATTTGCCCTGCCTCAGTACATAGGCTCATATAGGAAAATCTAGAAAAAAATTCTTGTCAGAAACCACAAGGCCTGGAGTTAAGATATTGGGTGCGTAGCATTGTCTAGCGGACCTCTACCAAGATTGTACAAATCATGACCCAACAGTCAAAATTGGCCCCGCCCGAGGGGTCACTTTATTTTACATAGGCTTATATAGGAAAATGTAGAAAAGTATTCTTGTCAGAAACCACAAGGCCTGAAGTTCAGATATTGGGTGTGTTGCATTGTCTTGTAAATCTCTACCATGTTTGTTCAAATCATGGCCCTGGGGTCAAAATTAACCCTGCCCCAGGGGTCACTTTATTTTGCATAGGCATGTATGGGAAAATTTAGAAAAATGTTCTTGTTTGAAACTACAAGGCCTGGAGTATAAATATTTGGTGTGAAACATGACCTTATAGACATGTACAAAATTTGCTCAAATTATGGCCCTTGGGTCAAAATTGGCCCTGCCCAAGGGTTCACTTGATTTTACATAGACTTAAATAGGAAAACTAGAAAAACTTACTTGTCAGAAACTTAAAGGCTTGGAGTTAAGATTACTGGTATATAGTATGGCCTAGTTGACATCTACCAACTTTGTTCACATCATGGCCCTGGGGTAAAATTGGTCCTGCTCCAGGGGTCAATTTATTTTACATACATAGGCACATACACAAAAATCTAGAAAATCCTCTTGTCAGGAACCACAAGGCTTGGAGTTTAGATATTTGGTGTATTACCTAATCTTATAGACATGTACAAAGTTTGTTCAAATCATGGTTCATGGATCAAATTTGTCCCTACCCAGTGGACACTTGATTTTACATACTTATATAGGAGAGTCTTTAAAAGATCTTGTCAGAAACATGGGTTTAGATATTTGGTATGTAACATGGCCTTGTGAGTCTGAATCAAGTTTTCAAATCATGGCTCTTGGGTATAATTTGGTCCTGCCCTAGGGGACACCTGATTTTATAGCTAAGACCATCAAAATTTTGACAAAAGGTACAGTTCTTGTGTGCAGTTTGAGTTACGATTATTTTGCTATACTTCTGCATGGATTTTGTATTCAATATGACTCTTTATAAAAGGCAATGCAGGCAATATTAATCAGGTGAGCGATTCAGGGCCATCATGGCCCTCTTGTTTTTATATGTTACAGGCCTTTTTCTGGCCATTTTGGGAAAATTGCAACTTTTGAATTGAGATCGTCCCCGGTGGCCGAGTTGTAAGACCGTCCGCCTTGGGAGCGGGAGGTTGTGGGTTCAGTCCATGACCGCGACATACCAAAGTCATAAAAAGTAGTAATTTATAGCCGCCTTGCTTGGCGCTCAGCATATAAGGGTAGTTGCAGGACTGGTTGGCTCATTATCAGGATAATGTGACTGGGTGTAGTATCATGCCATATGTCTACAGTCTGAAACTGCAGTGTGGCAGCACTATATCTGTCTCAAGTAGTCATCGTCTCCAAATGACTGCAATACTGTCGGTGGGATGTTAAACCCAACAAAAAAACAAACAATTTTGGAATTGTGATTTTTTTTGCGCAAAAACTAGAGTACTTGGGAAATCCTTATTCACTGAATAAGCTAGTTTCTTTTTTTAAATCATTTTTGTGATTTAGATTTCTTGCATTATTAGCTTGACTATTCAAAGAATATGAGAGCTATTGTAGTCGCCCTTGCGTCGGCGTCGGTGTTGGCATTGCAGCTTTTGGTTAAAGTTTTGCATGCAAGTTACTATCAATCTTATATCTCAATAACCATTTATGGTATTGACTTGAAAGTTTATAGATATGTTCAAGGGCATCAGACAACCAAGGTAAATAACTCTTGACTGAATTTAATATAAATTATGGCCCCTTTTTAACTTAGAAATTTTGGTTAAAGTTTTGCATGCAATAGACAATTTGGTTAAAGTTTTGCATGCAAGCTACTATCTAGCTTGTATCTCAGTAACCATTCATGGTATTGACTTGAAAGTTTATGAATATGTTTAGGGGCATCAGACAGCCAAGGTAGAAAACTCTTGAAGGAAGATATTACAAATTATGGCCCTTTTTTAACTTGTAAATTTTGTTTAAATTTTGCATGCAAGATATCTTCATGCTTATATCTCAGTATCCAGGCATGCAATTGATTTGAAACATCTTTAATATGTTTAGGCATAACATACTATCAAGAAAGAGAACACTTTATGGAATATGTTACAAATTATGGCCCCTTTTTAACTTAGAAATTTTGTTTTTTTCTAACTTGGATACTTGGTTAAAGTTTTGCTTGCACAGTGTTATTAAGCTTATGTCTTAGTAACTAGGCATGAAATTGATTTTAGACTTCATAAAGATATTTAGGGGTATCAGACTATCAAGGTATATCATTTTTAGCTCGACTATTCGTAGAATATGAGAGCTATTGTAGTCACCCTGGTGTCGGCGTCGGCGTCGGCGTTGGCGTTGCAGCTTTTGGTTAAAGTTTTGCGTGCAAGTTACTATCAACCTTATATCTCAATTACCATTTATGGTATTGACTTGAAAGTTTATAAATATGTTCAGGGGCATCAGACAACCAAGGTAGATAACTCTTGACTGAATTTAATATGAATTATGGCCCCTTTTTAACTTAGAAATTTTGGTTAAAGTTTTGCATGCAATAGAAAATTTGGTTAAAGTTTTGCGTGCAAGCTACTATGTAGTTTGTATCTCAATAACCATTCATGGTATTGACTTGAAAGTTTATGAATATGTTTAGGGGCATCATATAACCAAGGTAGATAACTCTTGATGGAATATATTACAAATTATGGCCCCTTTTTAACTTAGAAATTTTGGTTAAAGTTTTGCATGCAAGATACTCTCATGCTTATATCTCAGTATCAAACATATGATTGATTTGAAACATCTTTACTTTTATGGTAGATAACCTTGATAGAATTTGTTACAAATTATTGCCCCTTTTTAACTTAGAAATTTTGGTTAAAGTTTTGCATGCAAGGTACTTTCATGCTAATATCTCAGCCAGGCATGGGATTGATTTGAAACATCTTTAATAGTTTAAGGGTATCATACTTTCATGGTAGATAACTTTTGTGAATTTTACAATTATGGCCCCTGTTTTAACATAGAAATTTTGGTTGAAGTTTTGCATGCAAGTTACTTTCATGCTTATATCTCGGTATCCAGGCATGGGATTGATTTAAAATATCTTAAATATGTTTAGGAGTATCATACTGTCAAGGTAGATAACTTTTTATGGAATATATTACAAGTTATTGCCCCTTTTTTAACTTAGAAATTTTGGTTAAAGTTTTGCATGCAAGGTACTTTCATGCTTATATCTCAGAGTCCAGGCATGGAATTGATTTGAAACATCTTTAATATGTTTAGGGGTATCATACTATAAAGGAAGATAACACTTGATGGAATAAATTAAAAATTATGATCCCCTTTAAACTTAGAATTATGGTTAAATTTTTGCATTCAAGCTACTATCCAGCTTATATCTCAGAAATTGCTTGTGGAATTGACGAGAAAGTTAAGGTGTGTCTTCAAGGGCATCAGAAAACAGGAGGATAACTTTTGGACTGATGCAAATTATGGCCCTTTTCTAACTTGGATTTTTGGTTTAAGTTTTGCATGCACAGTGTTATTGTGCTTATGTCTCAATAACTAGGCATGGGATTGATTTTAGACATCATAAATATATTAAGGGGTATCAGACTATCAAGGTATATCATTTTTTACTATTACTATGAAGGGCAAGAATTTTAAATAGATTTCATTTGATTTACCAACAAGCATTTTGAATAGTCGAGCGTGCTGTCCTCTGACAGCTCTTGTTGACTATTATTATATACAGGGTATGTGAAGGGCAAGAATTGAAATAGATTTCATTTGATATTTCAACAAGCATTTTGAATAGTCGAGCGTGCTGTCCTCTGACAGCTCTTGTTTTCATTATGAAAAGAAATTAATCAGCACTAAAAGGGAATTTAGTTACAAACAAAAAAACATTTTTAACTTAATTAGCTCAAATATTCAAAGCATATGAGAGCTATTGTAGTCGCCCTTGCGTTGGCATTGGAGCTGCAGCTCTTGGTTAAAGTTTTGCATGCAAGTTACTTTCAACCTTATATCTCAATAACCATTTATGGTATTGATTTGAAAGTTTATGAATAAGTTCAGGGGTATCAGACAACCAAGCTCTTGACTGTATATAACATGAATAATGGCCCCTTTTTAACTTAAAAAAATTGGTTAAAGTTTTGCATGCAATAGAAAATTTGGTTAAAGTTTTGCATGCAAGCTACTATCAGCCTTATATCTCAATAACCATTCATGGTATTGACTTGAAATGTTATGAATATATTTAGGGGCATTAGATAACCAAGGTAGATAACTCTTGATGGAATATATTACAAATTATGGCCCCTTTTTTATTTAGAAATTTTGGTTAAAGTTTTACATGCAAGGTACTTTCATGCTTATATCTCAGTATCTAGGCATGCAATTGATTTGAAACATCTTTAATATGTTTAGTGGTATTATACTATAAAGGAAGATAACACTTGATGGAATATATTACAAATTATGGCCCCTTTTTAACCTTTTAGAAATTTTGGTTTAAGTTTTGCATGCAATGAATTTTATACCTATATTTTAGTAACCAGGCATGGGTTTGTTTTGTAACATCTTTAATATGTTCAATGGTATCATATTGTAGTGGCAGATAGTTTTTGACTGAATATAATACAGATTAAGTCCACTTTTTGACTTGACATTTTGGTTTAAGTTTTGCATGCAAGCTTCTATCCAGGGTATCTCAGAAATTGTTTATGGTATTGACTAGAAAGTTTAGAAGTGTGTTCAGGGACATCAGAAAACCAAGGAGGATAACTCTTAAACTGAATTTTATACAAATTATGGCCCTTTTCTAACTTGGGATACTTGGTTAAAGTTTTGCATGTACAGTGTTATTATGCATATGTCTCGGATTGATTTTAGACTTCATAAATCTATTTAGGGGTATTAGACTATTAAGGTATATCATTTTTTTTACGCTGCAGGAGGTGGTCGTATATTGGCATCATCTTCTCCGTCCATCGGTTCGTCCATTTCTTGTGAACAAACTCTTCCTTTGTTTCTGAATGAATTTTTTCAAAACTTGGTCAATGTCATTACTATAATGGGTAGATGTGCGTGAAGTGGCGATTTTCCAGTTCATTGATTTTCACATGATTTGTGTCCCTTGAAACTTAGTCTCTGTAGCTGAATGATATTACAGCCTTGTGAATGCAACTCCTAGTATGTTTCTGAACGAGTCTTTTCAAAACTTGGTCAGTGTCATTACTATAATGTGTAGATGTGCATGAAGTGGCAATTTTCCGGTTCATTAATTTTCACATGATTTGTGTCCCTTGAAACTTAGTCTCTGTAGCTGAATGATATTACAGCCTTGTGAATGCAACTCCTAGTATGTTTCTGAACGAGTCTTTTCAAAACTTGGTCAGTGTCATTACTATAATGTGTAGATGTGCATGAAGTGGCAATTTTCCGGTTCATTAATTTTTGCAAGATTTTTGTCCCTTGAAACTTAGTCTCTATAGCTGATTGATATTTCAGCCTTGTGAATGCCATTCCTTGTATGTTTCTGACCTAATCTTTTCAAACTGTGGATAAACTGTTTTGCTCAAGAAAACACCCAGCTGCCCCTGCAGAGATCGAACCTACTACCCAGGCAACCACAATCTCAGGCCCCTGTCTTTTCATCATCTTTAGTGATTGCCTCACTTTGAGAAAAGTATATTCGCGAATATACTGCTCTTTCAGCTAAATTAAATAGTCTCACAGACTTCATTATGAGCTTATGCTTACAGAAATGTTAAAGGCAATAATTAAAAGGACCCTCTTGGTCTTTATGTTTTGTGGCAGCGTATTTTGTGGCAGCACTGGCACTCCTGATGACTATTATTATATACAGGGTATATCAAAGGCTAGAATTGAAATAGATTTATATTATTTACCAACAAGCATTTTGAATAGTCAAGCGTGCTGTCCTCTGACAGCTCTTGTATAATCTATTTTCACTTATTATTTTGTGTGCAGTAAATTAAAAAGGAATGTTCCAGTCATTTGTCATGAAAGCATTCTCACTCATTTTATGTGGAGTCAATTATAATTTCAAGTTTTCAAAAGTGAAAAAGAATCCGCCAAAACCAATGACATTTTGTATAACAGTTAATTTCTCGCAACTGTTTATTTACATGGTTTGAAACAGGTGTAAATCTACTTTGTAAAATGCTAAAGATACTACACGTATACAAATTCTCAAAAATTTGTCTTTATAGCTAATATTCACAAAAACAAGAGGGCCATGATGGCCCTGAATCGCTCACCTGAGTACCATTGCTTCAACTGATGTCAAGGTTTTTAAACAGACAAGGATTCTGATATAACTTAATCTAAAACATTTTACCCCTGACAATACTACACACCAAATATCTAAGCAATGGGCCATATGGTTTCAGAGAAGACTTGGGCGCAGGGTCATTTATCACCGTAGGGCCAAGACTTTGAAAATCTTTGTAATGAACCATTAGATGCTACTACATACCAAAAATCTTAGCTTTAGGCCTTATTGATTCATAGAAGAAGATTTTTTAAGATTTTCCTATTTAACTCTATGTAAAACAAGTGACCCCTGGTGTGGGGTCATTTATCACCATTGGGCTATGATTTGTACAATCTTGGTAGTGGCCCATAAGATGATGCTACATACCAAATATCTAAGCTCTAGGCCTTATGGATTCATAGAAGAAGATTTTTTAAGATTTTCTAATATAACTCTGTGTAAAACAAGTTACCCCTTGTGCGGGGTCATTTATCACCATAGGGCTATGATTTGTACAATCTTGGTAGTGGCCCATAAGATAATGCTTCATACCAAATATCTAAGCTCTAGGCCTTATGCATTCATGGAAGAAGATTTTTTAAGATTTTCCTATATAACTCTATGTAAAACAAGTGACCCCTGGTGCGGGGTCATTTATCACCATAGGGCTATGATTTGTACAATCTTGGTAGTGGCCCATAAGATATGCTCATACCAAATATCTAAGCTCTAGGCCTTATGATTCATGAAGAAGATTTTTAAGATTTTCCTATATAACTCTGTAAAACAAGTGACCCCTGGTGCGGGGTCATTTATCACCATAGGGCTATGATTTGTACAATCTTGGTAGTGGTCCATAAGATGATGCTTCATACCAAATATCTAAGCTCTAGGCCTTATGCATTCATGGAAGAAGATTTTTTAAGATTTTCCTATATAACTCTATGTAAAACAAGTGACCCCTGGTGCGGAGTCATTTATCACCATAGGGCTATGATTTGTACAATCTTGGTAGTGGTCCATAAGATGATGCTTCATACCAAATATCTAAGCTCTAGGCCTTATGCATTCATGGAAGAAGATTTTTTAAGATTTTCCTATATAACTCTATGAAAAACAAGTGACCCCTGGTGCGGAGTCATTTATCACCATAGGGCTATGATTTGTACAATCTTGGTAGTGGCCCATAAGATGATGCTACATACTAAATATCTAAGCTCTAGGCCTTATGGATTCATAGAAGAAGATTTTTTAAGATTTTTCTATATAACTCTATGTAAAACAAGTGACCCCTTGTGCGGGGTCATTTATCCCCATAGGGCTATGATTTGTACAATCTTGGTAGTGGCCCATAAGATGATGCTACATACCAAATATCTAAGCTCTAGGCCTTGCAGTTTTGCAGAAGAAGATTTTCAAAGTTTGCATTTTTAAAAAAATTTTTTAGCTCCTGTGACCAAATTATGCAATGGACCAGAACCATTTATACAACTTTAGTAGAGCTTCATCCAAGGAACATTCCTGCAAAATATTTTTCAAATTAGCCAAGCCTTTTAGGAGGAGATGTTGTTTGAAGCAATTGTTGACGCCGGACGCACGCACGGATGACGGACGACGGACAAAAGGCGATCAGAAAAGCTCACCTTGAGCACGTTGTGCTCATGTGAGCTAAAAAATGCATTACAATAAAGTATTTCTAAAACAAAGACGGCAATTCACCTGCCTGAAATTTTGCCAATTTTGCAGGTAATTTGAAGGCTTTAATGCAAAATTAGATAATATATTGAGAAAAGTTCAAATGAGTAGATCTGCTCAAGCTTGTTTCTTTTTTTTCTTTCAATTCCCCTACTCTAGAGCAAATGTTTAAATGCTAAAAAGATTTGTTGTTTTTGTGCGGTTATGAGAATATCACATTATTTACTTTCTAGATGCTATTTCCTTAATATATTTATATCTTTGTTGAATGGTCACATCCATTTGAATTTGAAAGGAAATTAACTTCAGATCGATTGTGATTATGGCATATTAATTATTTAATCTATGGTAGGCCATTCGACACAGTAATCAATGCAACAACTACCAGACTAAGCAAATGCCTGTCAATCAAATTGAATCAATGAAATGATTTCTCATGGTGAATGGGTCTGTTTACCAGACCCGTGGATACGCCAGAAAAAGGCCTGCTGTTAACACTAAAATTATACTATCCAGCACCAGCACTCAAAAAATTTGGAGTACGCTGTCTTGGGACAGCTCTTGGTTTAATTTCTACTGATCATCTGTGAATAAGCTGCTTTAATGTCAGTGATTTCCTTTGGGGGCATTTGTCATGGTGACTGTGACAGTTCTTGTTGTAATCTTGCAGAAAGATGTAAATAATTAAGAAATAGATTGCTCTATGAATGTTACTTTTAGACAATTAAAATCATATATCCACTCTATCAGTTGCAAAATGTTTTATGGCCAACATTGAACTCTAAAGGGCTTGTCAAATTTCCACCAAGATCGCCAAACTTTCGAAATTCTTTGTCTTAGCCTTTTGAATCAATCTGGCACCGTTTTAATCATTATGGGACTTGGGACATTTTTGGTTTTAATCATTATGGGGTCGTTTTGACTATTTCTTGAAGCTGCTTTGATCAGTCTGGCACCGTTTTAACTTGGGGTCATTTTGTAGCTGTGTTGTTCCTGCATGCCATGTTGACTTTTGTCGTATGTCTGCTGGTAAATAACATCCAAATTATTATCACTTACAAAAGGCAGGGTAGAGTGAGTATCAACCAGTTTCATGTATAGCTTTTGTTTACAGTTAATGCTAGATAAATAAAAGTATGAAAAACAATTCCTTTTTTATTTCAAATAAGTCGTTTTTCTGTTTCAGTTTTCCTACAAGTAAACTGTGTTCATGGAGTCATGGACAACAAGAGAAAAGAAGAACCATACAAATGTGATGTGTGTAATAATGATTCAAGGAATAAATCAACCCTCATCCAACACATGCTAATTCATGTAGGAGAAAAACCCTATAGATGTTCTGTATGTGGTCATACATTTAGTAGTAAGTCACACTTGTCCAGTCACAGATGGACACATACAGGAAAAAAAACATACAAATGTACTATGTGTGATCATACATTTACTCAAATGTCTAGCTTGACCAGTCACATACGGACACATACAGGAGAAAAACCATACAAATGTACTATGTGTGATCATACATTTAGTCAAAAGTCTAGCTTGACCCGTCACATACAGACACATACAGGAGAAAAACCATACAAGTGTTCTTTATGTGATCATTCATTTAGTGTAAAGTCTAATTTGACACGTCACATACGGACACATACAGGAGAAAAACCATACAAATGTACTATATGTGATCAGAAATTTAGTGTTAAGTCAAGCTTGACCAGTCACAGACGGGTGCATACAGGAGAAAAACTATACAATTGTACTTTGTGCAATCATACATTTAGTCATAACTCTAGCTTGATGTGTCACAAACGGACCCATATAGAAGAAAATTTATACAAGTGTTCTTTGTGTGGTCATAAATTCAGTTGTAAGTCTAGCTTGATAGTACACACAAAATAATTTAAATGTACTTTGTGTGGTCATTATGTTAGCAGTAAGGAGTCAGGACTAGTCACAAACGGGAGAAATATCAAAAATTACTTATAAAGGGGACAAAAAAAAAAATGTAATGATGTCAATTTATATATTTTAAACCGAAGTCATGTGTGTAATCAAATACATAAAAATATCACACTTGGCTGAATGCAAGAAAAAACATACAAGTGTCAAAGTTAATGCTTTAAAAGACAGACAGACACATTCAGGAGAAATAAATTACTATTGTTTAATGTGTGATCACATGTTTAGTCAATTTTCAATTGTGAACATTCACATGTTAATTCAAACAGGAGAATAACAATGAAATGTACACACGACAACTATACACTCAGTTAGTCATAAATAACACTTGACCAGACTCAAAGGGCCACATACATAGACTAACTGAATTTGTACTGTGTTTGAATATGCTATATGCCTTTAAGTGATACTAGTCAGAAGTGATAATTAATTCACATGGGAAAGAGCCATGTATATACATTGTAAGTGATCATACATGTAGCCGTGAGTCACAGTTGACCATACTTGGATGGACATATACCAGAGAAAGCCTTGTTAATGTATGTGCTTTCTAAATTGAAACTTGACGTAATAATTGTTTATTACTATTGTACAATAAAAGCTCCAATTAGTGTTTAACTTTAATGAATATTGTACAAAAGTAACACATGAATATATTTTTTTTATATTTTGGCATAAAATATTATGTTCCTTGGGTACCGTAACCTTCCAAAAAGATTGCTCAGAATAGTCGGAAAGGTTGTAAACCTTGCCAGGCTATTTGCCTTATATGTATAAACTTTAAAAATTGGGTCTGAAACCAAAAACCCAAAATTATGTGTGTATCATTGTCCTATGATACTCTACCAAGCTTGTCCAAATTACGTCCATTGTAAAAAAGCTGACTTTTTGGGGTGTAATTTCACATTTCTTGTTGAAAAAAATAAATAGATCACATATTTAGGGTTAGGAATGAAATTTATCATTGTGGGTCTGTATGGTTTTCCTTCACTTCGTTCTAAGTTAGAAAACAACATGATTAGTTCATATATTATTTAATTAAATTCATTTTCTTTAAAATTGTATTTTATATGATACGTGAAACATGTAGATAGTAGCAGTAAGGAGACTGGTATTGATATAGAAATGAATTTGGATAAAATTCGAGATTTTTTTTATACCAATTATGAGCACGATCATTTTCAGTTTAGAATCTATACCAATGATCTTTTTTGCTAAGTATCCAAAATGTTATTGTTGTTCCTATATGTGTGTTGGAATTCTAATTTACATTAAGTTGCTTTCCTTCTGTGAAAAGTTTGCCTTAAATGTGATATATATTGTTTCAAGAAGAAATGCATGTACATGTATGGCAAAATAAAGAGTTTTGTATAATCACATTTTATGATGTTTTATGTTACATTTTCTTTTCAATTGAAGTGTATTTAAGTTGAAGTTTATACTACTTTGTTCTGTAAATGTCTGATGAAAGATATTTGTAAAATATGTTGGTAATAAAACCTGTTTTTCTTTGTTTTGTTTTAGTTTGTAATTATTATATTTCATAAAAATTACAAATGTATTCAGTAATCCAGAAACCTGGTCAGATGACTTTAAATATCCCTTGCTTGCACATTGTTCTTCCAGAATTGTCAAGGTGGGTCCCTGGACAACATAGTGGTAATGCATTTTGAAGCTCTTAGATGCGTCCCAAGTTTGATTCAATCTTAGTCATACCTATCCAGACAGTTGGGGTTTCTCCAATAATAACACCTTTTGTGCCCCTTTGAAGAATAGTGGAATATTGTTTTGTTTCTGTCAGTTGGTAGACCACTTCAGTTCTGATCTGTGAAGGAAGCATGATTTTTTTTATATATATTTTAAGTATCAAGTTTTACACAATGATGAACATTTTTACACTTTATTTTATCACACACAAATACATCATAGATATTTTTAAAGCAGTCTAAAAAAATACACACATGGATATTAATAATGTTAAATGGGATATATAATGGGGAGACGATTTCACTGGGGTACATTTTGAATGTGGGACGTTTTGATCATAAAACAATCTATGATGAAAACCAAATCGATAGTTGTTAAAAGCATCATTATTTGACATTTGTGAGACACGGTAATGTTGAAGATATACATAACGTATCACTTTAACAGAGTTATCTCCCCTCTTCCATAAGCCGTTTGTAATTGTTCTTGCCGCCATTCAGTCTGTTTTTGTACTGACCCTCTGTCACTGGGTAAGTATTTATCTTATCATTGTCAATACCGTCCTAGGAGATGAATATCTATTTTTAGAGTTGCTTATCCAGGCTCGGATCCAGCCGGGGTGGAGTGGGGTAACCCCTCCAGCTTCCCTGGTCATACATTTTTTCTAGGCTATAAAATCCCTTGGTTACATTATAGTAGTGTTGTCTAGAGAGAGAAAATCCCCATCGTGGGCCCCCATACTGAACCACCCGCATAACCACCTGACCAGCCAGACTCCTATTGTCTTAATGCCCCCTGCTGTTAATGTGTAGGTAATCCGAATCGGCAGTCATGACTGTGATAAGCATGTGTTTTAGGGTTCTGCGGACACGTTCACTGATTGAGAGAAATTTACGTCATCTGCCAAGCGATCTAACAATTGGGAAGAATAGGCAACTACCAAAAGTTTGTATCAGTTACAACTATAAGCTATTCTAGACAAATGCAGTTTAAAAAATAGCATAAAATAGTTA
>CM037791.1:45401954-45443172 GCA_021229015.1 Solen grandis | reverse complement strand
GTTAAAAATGATTAAAATTTAGAAAATTTTGGGGGGGAAAAAACCTTGTTAACACTCTAGAAGCCACATTTTTAGCCCAATCCTCATGAAACTTGGTCAGAATGTTTCTCTGCATAAAATCTTGGACACATTCGAAATTGGGTCAAGTCTTATAAAAACCTTGTTAACACTCTAGAAGCCACATTTTTAGCCCAATCCTCATGAAACTTGGTCAGAATGTTTCTCTGCATAAAATCTTGGACACATTCAAAATTGGGTCATGTGGGGTCAAAAAGTAGGTCACGAGGTCAAGTCTTTGAAAAACCTTGTAAACACTCTAGAGGCCACATTTTTGGCCAAATCTTCATGAAACTTGGTCAGAATGTTTGTCTCCATAAAATCTTGGACACATTCAAAATTGGGTCATGTGGGGTCAAAAAGTAGGTCACAAGGTGAAATCTTAGAAAAAACCTTGTTAACACTCTAGAGGCCACATTTTTGGCCCAATCTTCATGAAACTAGGTCAGAATGTTTCTCTCCATAAAATCTTGACAAGTTTGAAATTGGGTCACGTGGGGTCAAAAAGTAGGTCATGAGGTCAAATCTTTAAAAAAACATTGTTTACACTCCAAAGGCCACATTTTTGGCCATATATTCATGAATCTTTGTCAGAATGTCTGTTTCCATAAAATCTTGGACAAGTTCGAAATTTGGTCATATGGGATCAAAAAGTAGGTCATGAGGTCAAATCTTAGAAAAACATTGTTACACTCAAGGCCACATTTTGGCCAATTTTGAATTGTCAGAATGTTGTTTCCATAAAATCTTGATTAAATTGGGTCATGGGGGTCAAAAAGTAGGTCAGAGGTCAATCTTAGAAAAACATTGTTAACACTCTAGAGGCAACAATTTTGGCCCAATCTTTTTGAAACTTGGTCAGAATGTTTGTTTCCATAAAATCTTGAACAAGTTCGAAATTGGGTCATGTGGGGTCAAAAAGTAGGTCATGAGGTCAAATCTTAGAAAAACCTTGTTAACACTCTAGAGGCCACATTTTTGGCCCAATCCTCATGAAACTTGGTCAGAATGTTTTTTTCCATAAAATCTTGAACAAGTTCGAATTTGGGCCATGTGGGGTCAAAAAGTAGGTCATGAGGTCAAATCTTAGAAAAACATTGTTTACACTCCATAGGCCACATTTTTGGCCATATCTTCATGAAACTTGGTCAGAATGTCTGTTTCCATAAAATCTTGGACAAGTTCATAAGTGGGTCATGTGGGGTCAGAAAATAGGTCAATATGAAAAATCCTACATATGTTGCTCATTTTTAATCAGGTGAGCGATCATGGCCCTCTTGTTTCTGTTTGTTATGGTTAAAACTGACATTTGACTCTTTACAAGTAAAGAATTTAAAACTTTAAAACTGTGAGTTGATTTTTCATTTAGCAAGACAGAATTTGAATTAATTTGGTAAGGATAATCCTTGGGTGAACCTTTACAAATGTTGCTAAAATAAACTGTATCCATGTAGAACTCTGGTTGCTATGGCAATGGAAAAAAACAGTTATGAAAACTTTAAAAATCATCTTCAAAACTACTGGCCAAATTTCAAAATGTTTTAATAGTACAGATGTTCTTTGGGTAACCCTTTACTCAGGTGAGCAATCCAGGGCCTCTATGGCCCTCTTGTTAGCTCATCTGAGCACATGGTGAGCTATTGTGGTCACCTTTTGTCCGTTGTCTGTGCGTCCGTCCATGTTTGTGTCCAATTTTCTTTAAACATCTCCTCTGAAACCACTGGACCAAATTTGGTAAAATTCACCTGTGATGTTACTCTTGGGTCAAAATTTGCCCTGCCTCAGTACATAGGCTCATATAGGAAAATCTAGAAAAAAATTCTTGTCAGAAACCACAAGGCCTGGAGTTAAGATATTGGGTGCGTAGCATTGTCTAGCGGACCTCTACCAAGATTGTACAACTCATGACCCTGGGGTCAAAATTGACCCTGACCCAGGGGTCACTTTATTTTGCATAGGCATGTATGGTAAATTTAGAAAAATGTTCTTGTTTGAAACTACATGGCCTGGAGTATAAATATTTGGTGTGAAACATGACCTTATAGACATGTACAAAATTTGCTCAAATTATGGCCCTTGGGTCAAAATTGGCCCTGCCCAAGGGTTCACTTGATTTTACATAGACTTAAATAGGAAAACTAGAAAAACTTACTTGTCAGAAACTTAAAGGCTTGGAGTTAAGATTACTGGTATATAGTATGGCCTAGTTGACATCTACCAACTTTGTTCACATCATGGCCCTGGGGTAAAATTGGTCCTGCTCCAGGGGTCACTTTATTTTACATACGTAGGCACATACACAAAAATCTAGAAAATCCTCTTGTCAGAAACCACAAGGCTTGGAGTTTAGATATTTGGTGCATTACCTAACCTTATAGACATGTACACAGTTTGCTCAAATCATAGTTCATGGATAAAATTTGTCCCTACCCAGTGGACACTTGATTTTACATAATTATATAGGAGAGTCTTTAAAAGATCTTGTCAGAAACCACAAGATCATGGGTTTAGATATTTGGTATGTAACATGGCCTTGTGAGTCTGAATCAAGTTTTCAAATCATGGCTCTTGGGTATAATTTGGTCCTGCCCTAGGGGACACCTGATTTTATAGCTAAGACCATCAAAATTTTGACAAAAGGTACAGTTCTTGTGTGCAGTTTGAGTTACGATTATTTTGCTATACTTCTGCATGGATTTTGTATTCAATATGACTCTTTATAAAAGGCAATGCAGGCAATATTAATCAGGTGAGCGATTCAGGGCCATCATGGCCCTCTTGTTTTTATATGTTACAGGCCTTTTTCTGGCCATTTTGGGAAAACTTTTGAATTGAGACCGTCCCAGGTGGCCGAGTTGTGGGTTCAATCCCTTACCGCAACATACCAAAGTCATAAAAAATAGTAATTTATAGCCGCCTTGCTTGGCGCTCAGCATATAAGGGTAGTTGCAGGACTGGTTGGCTCATTATCAGGATAATGTGACTGGGTGTAGTATCATGCCATATGTCTACAGTCTGAAACTGCAGTGTGGCAGCACTATATCTGTCTCAAGTAGTCATCGTCTCCAAATGACTGCAATACTGTCGGTGGGATGTTAAACCCAACAAAAAAACACACAATTTTGGAATTGTGATTTTTTTCGCGCAAAAACTAGAGTACTTGGGAAAACCTTATTCACTGAATAAGCTAGTTTCTTTTTTTAAATCATTTTTGTGATTTAGATTTCTTGCATTATTAGCTTGACTATTCAAAGAATATGTGAGCTATTGTAGTCGCCCTTGCGTCCGCATCGGTGTTGGCATTGCAGCTTTTGGTTAAAGTTTTGCATGCAAGTTACTATCAACCTTATATCTCAATAACCATTTATGGTATTGACTTGAAAGTTTATAGATATGTTCAAGGGCATCAGACAACCAAGGTAAATAACTCTTGACTGAATTTAATATAAATGATTGCCCCTTTTTAACTTAGAAATTTTGGTTAAAATTTTGCATGCAATAGAAAATTTGGTTAAAGTTTTGCATGCAAGCTACTATCTAGCTTGTATCTCAATAACCATTCATGGTATTGAATATGTTTAGGGGCATCAGACAACCAAGGTAGAAAACTCTTGAAGGAATATATCACAAATTATGGCCCTTTTTTAACTTGTAAATTTTGGTTAAAGTTTTACATGCAAGTACCTTTATGCTTATATTAGTATCCAGGCATGTGATTGATTTGAAACATCTTTAATACTTTAAGAGGTATCATACTTTCAAGGTAGATAACTCTTGATGAAATATAGTACAAATTATAGCCCCTTTTTAACTTAGAAATTTTGGTTAAAGTTTTGCATGCAAGGTACTTTCATGCTAATATTTTAGTATCCAGGCATGCAATTGATTTGAAACATCTTTAATATGTTTAGGCATAACATACTATCAAGAAAGAGAACACTTTATGGAATATGTTACAAATTATGGCCCCTTTTTAACTTAGAAATTTTGTTTTTTTCTAACTTGGATACTTGGTTAAAGTTTTGCTTGCACAGTGTTATTATGCTTATGTCTTAGTAACTAGGCATGAGAATGATTTTAGACTTCATAAAGATATTATGAGGTATCAGACTATCAAGGTATATCATTTTTGACTATTATTATATACAGGGTATGTGAAGGGCAAGAATTGAAATAGATTTCATTTGATTTTTCAACAAGCATTTTGAATAGTTGAGCATGCTGTCCTCTGACAGCTCTTGTTTTCATTATGAAAAGAAATTAATCAGCGCTAAAAGGGAATTAAGTTACAAACAAAAAAGCATTTTTAACTTAATTAGCTCAAATATTCAAAGAATATGAGAGCTATTGTAGTCGCCCTTGCGTTGGCATTGGAGTTGCAGCTCTTGGTTAAAGTTTGCATGCAAGTTACTTTCAACCTTATATCTCAATAACCATTTATGGTATTGATTTGAAAGTTTATGAATAAGTTCAGGGGTATCAGACAACCAAGCTCTTGACTGTATATAACATGAATAATGGCCCCTTTTTAACTTAAAAAAATTGGTTAAAGTTTTGCATGCAATAGAAAATATGGTTAAAGTTTTGCATGCAAGCTACTATCAGCCTTATATCTCAATAACCATTCATGGTATTGACTTGAAATGTTATGAATATATTTAGGGGCATCAGATAACCAAGGTAGATAACTCTTGATGGAATATATTACAAATTATGGCCCCTTTTTAACCTTTTAGAAATTTTGGTTTAAGTTTTGCATGCAATGAATTTTATACCTATATTTTAGTAACCAGGCATGAGTTTGTTTTGTAACATCTTTAAGATGTTCAATGGTATCATATTGTAGTGGCAGATAGTTTTTGACTGAATATAATACAGATTAAGTCCACTTTTTGACTTAGACATTTTGGTTTAAGTTTTGCATACAAGCTTCTATCCAGGGTATATCTCAGAAATTGTTTATGGTATTGACTAGAACGTTTAGAAGTGTGTTCAGGGACATCAGAAAACCAAGGAGGATAACTCTTGAACTGAATTTTATACAAATTATGGCCCTTTTCTAACTTGGGATACTTGGTTAAAGTTTTGCATGTACAGTGTTATTATGCATATGTCTCGGATTGATTTTAGACTTCATAAATCTATTTAGGGGTATTAGACTATTAAGGTATATCATATTTTTTACGCTGCAGGAGGTGGTCGTATATTGGCATCATCTTCTCCATCCATCCGTTCGTCCATTTCTTGTGAACGCAACTCCTCCTTTGTTTCTGAATGAATTTTTTCAAAACTTGGTCAATGTCATTACTATAATGGGTAGATGTGCGTGAAGTGGCAATTTTCCAGTTCATTGATTTTCACATGATTTGTGTCCCTTGAAACTTAGTCTCTGTAGCTGAATGATATTGCAGCCTTGTGAACCAACTCCTTAGTTTCTGAAGAATCTTTTCAAAACTTGGTCAGTGTCATTACTATAATGGGTAGATGTGCATGAAGTGCATTTTCCGTTCATTAATTTTTGCAAGATTTTTGTCCCTTGAAACTTAGTCTCTGTAGTTGATTGATATTGCAGCCTTGTGAACTCGACTCCTACGTTTCTGAATGAATCTTTTCAAAACTTGGTCAGTGTCATTACTATAATGGGTAGATGTGCATGAAGTGACGATTTTCCTGTTCATTAATTTTTGCAAGATTTTTGTCCCTTGAAACTTAGTCTCTATAGCTGATTGATATTTCAGCCCTGTGAATGCCATTCCTTGTATGTTTCTGACCTAATCTTTTCAAACTGTGGATAAACTGTTTTGCTCAAGAAAACACCCAGCTGCCCCTGCAGAGATCGAGCCTACTACCCAGCCAACCACAATCTCAGGCCCCTGTCTTTTCATCATCTTTAGTGATTGCCTCACTTTGAGAAAAGTATATTCGCGAATATACTGCTCTTTCAGCTAAATTAAATAGTCTCACAGACTTCATTATGAGCTTATGCTTACAGAAATGTTAAAGGCAATAATTAAAAGGACCCTCTTGGTCTTTATGTTTTGTGGCAGCGTATTTTGTGGCAGCATTGGCACTCCTGATGACTATTATTATATACAGGGTATATCAAAGGCTAGAATTGAAATAGATTTATATTATTTACCAACAAGCATTTTGAATAGTCAAGCGTGCTGTCCTCTGACAGCTCTTGTATAATCTATTTTCACTTATTATTTTGTGTGCAGTAAATTAAAAAGGAATGTTCCAGTCATTTGTCATGAAAGCATTCTCACTCATTTTATGTGGAGTCAATTATAACTTCAAGTTTTCAAAAGTGAAAAAGAATCCGCCAAAAACCAATGACATTTTGTATAACAGTTAATTTCTCGCTACTGTTTATTTACATGGTTTGAAAGATACTACACGTATACAAATTCTCAAAAATTTGTCTTTATAGCTAATATTCACAAAAAAAATGCATTACAATAAAGTATTTCTAAAACAAAGACGGCAATTCACCTGCCTGAAATTTTGCCAATTTTGCAGGTAATTTGCAGGCTTTAATGCAAAATTAGAAAATATATTGAGAAAAGTTCAAATGAGTAGATCTGCTCAAGCTTGTTTCTTTTTTTTTCTTTCATTTCCCCTACTCAAGAGCAAATGTGTAAATGCTAAAAAGATTTGTTGTTTTTGTGCGGTTAGGAGAATATCACATTATTTGCTTTCTAGATGCTATTTCCTTAATATATTTATATCTTTGTTGAATGGTCACATCCATTTGAATTTGAAAGGAAATTAACTTCAGATCGATTGTGATTATTGCATATTAATTATTTAATCTATGGTAGGCCATTCGACACAGTAATCAATGCAACAACTACCAGACTTAGCAAATGCCTGTCAATCATATTGAATCAATGAAATGATTTCTCATGGTGAATGGGTCAGTTTACCAGACCCGTGGATACGCCAGAAAAAGGCCTGCTGTTAACACTAAAATTATACTATCCAGCACCAGCACTCAAAAAATTTGGAGAACGCTGTCTTGGGACAGCTCTTGGTTTAATTTCTACTGATCATCTGTGAACAAGCTGCTTTAATGTCAGTGATTTCCTTTGGGGGCATTTGTCATGGTGACTGTCACAGTTCTTGTTGTAATCTTGCAGAAAGATGCAAATAACTAAGAAATAGATTGCTCTATGAATGTTACTTTTAGACAATTAAAATCATATATCCACTGTATCAGTTGCAAAATGTTTTATGGCCAACATTGAACTTTAAGGGGCTTGTCAAATTTTCGCCAAGATCGCCAAACTTTCGAAATTCTTTGTCTTAGCCTTTTGAATCAATCTGGCACCGTTTTAACCATTATGGGACTATTTTGACTATTTTGTGCATCGATGAGGGCTGTTTTGACAATTTTTGGGACAACTTTGACCAATTCGGCACTATTTTAATCATTATGGGACTGCTTTGACTATTTTGTGCATCGATGAGGGCTGTTTTGACAATTTTTGGGACAACTTTGACCAATTCGGCACTATTTTAATCATTATGGGACTGTTTTGACTATTTTTGGGACAACTTCGACCAATTCGGCACTATTTTAATCATTATGGGACAACTTTGACCAATTCGGCACTATTTTAATCATTATGGGGTCGTTTTGACTATTTCTTGGAGCTGCTTTGATCAGTCTGGCACCGTTTTAACTTGGGGTCATTTTGTAGCTGTGTTGTTCCTGCATGCCATGTTGACTTTTGTCGTATGTCTGCTGGTAAATAACATCCAAATTATTATCACTTACAAAAGGCAGGGTAGAGTGAGTATCAACCAGTTTCATGTATAGCTTTTGTTTACAGTTAATGCTAGATAAATAAAAGTATGAAAAACAATTCCTTTTTTATTTCAAATAAGTTGTTTTTCTGTTTCAGTTTTCCTACAAGTAAACTGTGTTCATGTAGTCATGGACAACAAGAGAAAAGAAGAACCATACAAATGTGATGTGTGTAATAATGATTCAAGGGATAAATCAACCCTCATCCAACACATGTTAATTCATGTAGGAGAAAAACCATACAAATGTACTATGTGTGATCATACATTTAGTCAAATACTTGACAATCACAGACGGACACATACAGGAGAAAAACCATACAAATGTACTATGTGTGATCATACATTTAGTCAAAAGTCTAGCTTGACCAGTCACAGACGGACACATACAGGAGAAAAACCATACAAATGTACTATGTGTGATCAAACATTTAGTCAAAGTCTCATTGACAGTCACAGATGGACACATACAGGAGAAAAATTATACAAATGTACTATGTGTGATCAAACATTTAGTCAAAAGTCTAGCTTGACCAGACACAGACGGACACATACAGGAGAAAAACCATTCAAGTGCTCTGTGTGTGATCATACATTTAGTGTAAAGTCTAATTTGACAAGTCACAAACGGACACATACAGGAGAAAAAACATACAAGTGTACTTTATGTGAAATCATACATTTAGTCATAACTCTAGCTTGATGTGTCACAAACGGACCCATATAGAAGAAAATTTATACAAGTGTTCTTTGTGTGGTCATAAATTCAGTTGTAAGTCTAGCTTGATAGTACACAGACAGTCACATTAGGAAGATAAATAATTTAAATGTACTTTGTGTGGTCATTATGTTAGCAGTAAGGAGTCAGGACTAGTCACAAACGGGAGAAATATCAAACAAATATACTGTGTGTGATCATATAGATAGAAGAAAGACAGGCTAGATCAGACATAGACAGGAGAAAAACCCTAAAAATGTACTGTGTATAATCATACATTTAAACAAAAAATTCCAGGACAGGTATACACATAAATAAGAACACAGCATACAAATGTGCAATGTATTGTCATATATTTTGTCATATTTTAAACCGAAGTCATGTGTGTAATCAAATACATAAAATTATCACACTTGGCTGAATGCAAGAAAAAAACATACAAGTGTCAAAGTTAATGCTTTAAAAGACAGACAGACACATTCAGGAGAAATAAATTACTATTGTTTAATGTGTGATCACATGTTTAGTCAATTTTCAATTGTGAACATTCACATGTTAATTCAAACAGGAGAATAACAATGAAATGTACACACGACAACTATACACTCAGTTAGTCATAAATAACACTTGACCAGACTCAAAGGGCCACATACATAGACTAACTGAATTTGTACTGTGTTTGAATATGCTATATGCCTTTAAGTGATACTAGTCAGAAGTGATAATTAATTCACATGGGAAAGAGCCATGTATATACATTGTAAGTGATCATACATGTAGCCATGAGTCACAGTTGACCATACTTGGATGGACATATACCAGAGAAAGCCTTGTTAATGTATGTGCTTTCTAAATTGAAACTTGACGTAATAATTGTTCATTACTATTGTACAATAAAAGCTCCAATTAGTGTTTAACTTTAATGAATATTGTACAAAAGTAACACATGAATATATTTTTTTTATATTTTGGCATAAAATATTATGTTCCTTGGGTACCGTAACCTTCCAAAAAGATTGCTCAGAATAGTCGGATAGGTTGTAAACCTTGCCAGGCTATTTGCCTTATATGTATAAACTTTAAAAATCTTCTTGGGTCTGAAACCAAAAACCCTAAAGCTAAGGTATTATGTGTGTAGCATTGTCCCATGATACTCTACCAAGCTTGTCCATATTACTTCCATTGTAAAAAAGCTGATTTTTTTGGGTGTAATTCCACATTTCTTGTTGAAAAAAATAGATCACATATTTAGGGTTAGGAATGAAATTTATCATTGTGGGTCTGTATGGTTTTCCTTCACTTCGTTCTAAGTTAGAAAACAACATGATTAGTTCATATATTATTTAATTAAATTCATTTTCTTTAAAATTGTATTTTATATATATGTGAAACATGTAGATAGTAGCAGTAAGGCTGGTATTGATATAGAAATGAATTTGGATAAAATTCGAGATTTTTTTTATACCAATTATGAGCACGATCATTTTCAGTTTAGAATCTATACCAATGATCTTTTTTGCTAAGTATCCAAAATGTTATTGTTGTTCCTATATGTGTGTTGGAATTCTAATTTACATTAAGTTGCTTTCCTTCTGTGAAAAGTTTGCCTTAAAGTGATATATATTGTTTCAAGAAGAAATGCATGTACATGTATGGCAAAATAAATTTCACATTTTATGATGTTTTATGTTACATTTTCTTTTCAATTGAAGTGTATTTAAGTTGAAGTTTATACTACTTCGTTCTGTAAATGTCTGATGAAAGATATTTGTAAAATATGTTGGTAATAAAACCTGTTTTTCTTTGTTTTGTTTTAGTTTGTAATTATTATATTTCATAAAAATTACAAATGTATTCAGTAATCCAGAAACCTTGTCAGATGACTTTAAATATCCCTTGCTTGCACACTGTTCTTCCAGAATTGTCAAGGTGGGTCCCTGGACAACATAGTGGTAATGCATTTTGAAGCTCTTAGATGCGTCCCAAGTTTGATTCAATCTTAGTCATACCTATCCAGACAGTTTGGTTTCTCCCATAATAACACCTTTTGTGCCCCTTTGAAGAATAGTGGAATATTGTTTTGTTTCTGTCGGTTGGTAGACCACTTCATTTCTGATCTGTGAAGGAAACATGGATTTTTTATACATTTTAAATATCAAATTTTACACAATGATGAACATTTTTCAATAAAACTTACACTTTATTTTATCACACACAAATACACACATCAAAGCTATTTTTAAAGCACTAGTCTAAAAAAATGCATACATGGATATTAATAATGTTAAATGGGATTTATAATGGGGAGACGATTTCACTGGGGTACATTTTGAATGTGGGACGTTTTGATCATAAAACAATCTATGATGAAAACCAAATCGATAGTTGTTAAAAGCATCATTATTTGACATTGTGAGACACAGTAATGTTGAAGATATACATAACGTATCACTTTAACAGAGTTATCTCCCCTCTTCCATAGGCCGTTTTTAATTGTTCTTGCCGCCATTCAATCTGTTTTTGTACTGACCCTCTGTCACTGGGCAAGTATTTATCTTATCATTGTCAATACCGTCTAAGGAGATGAATATCTATTTTTAGAGTTGCTTATTCAGGCTCGGACCCAGCCGGGGTGGAGTGGGGTAACCCCTCCAGCTTCCCTGGTCATACATTTTTTCTAGGCTATAAAATCCCTTGGTTACATCATAGAAGTGTTGTCTAGAGAGAGAAAATCCCCATCGTGGGCCCCCATACTGAACCACCCGCATAACCACCTGACCAGCCAGACTCCTATTGTCTTAGGGCCCCCTGCTGTTAATGTGTAGGTAATCCGAATCACAGGCTACCGGCGTGGGACCCCCCAATGATACAAAGTAACACTTGAAAACCAGTTTATAACAAAATTTCACAATTCAAGAAAAAAAATATATTGATATTATAAAATAAGAAAAGGTATGTAACTCTCCGTTCAAAATCTATAGGAAAACTGACATGGTCGTATTCTGAGCTTCGTATCTGACACAGTTTTGGCCAATTTCAAATATGCCGGGCTTGTTCAGCGCAGAAACAGTAGGCCTTTTCGTTGCCGAGTCGATTTTCTATCTTAGATAAACTACAAAGACAATACAAGTCACGAAACTCAGTGGAAACTGTACTCGGACACTGTGACCAAAGCAATGCATATCACAGTCAATGCTTTTTTCAACGGCAACTTCACAGAAATACAATATTTCCAACAAATACCCATATTAAACAATAAATTATGTATTTATTTAATTCTCACAAGTTATGCTTTTTTCTAGAAGTCGCTAGTATCGATGCATTCCGCCCTCATTTCACTGTTGCATTTTGTTATGACTGGCGGCTACCATATTGAATTGGTTATCGGCTTTTGTGATGATTACAATATGACATTGGGGAACCAGCGATTATGGATGTCTCTGACAAGATAGGTCTGCCAGACCCTCGACTGGCCAGCTATATGTACTGCCAGACCCTTGACTGGCCAGCTATATATACTGCCAGACCCTTGACTGGCCAGCTATATATACTGCCAGACCCTTGACTGGCCAGCTATATATACCGGTACTGGCCAGTAGCCATGCACAACATAGCCTAACAGAAACCATATGTAAAACACAACAAACAAACAGAAGGTAGAAACTAACAACAGAAGATATAGTATTAGCAACAGTCAATAGTTGTAACAGACATTGCATAACCAGACCAACAGTCATGTTACAATCAAGAATGGTATATACCATACAAAATTGGACTTAATACCACAATAGGGAGTCCGATAATATTTCAAAGGCATTATTTTGATAATATATTGGGATTGGTGGTTGGTTGAATGATTTCCCAGTTTGGAAGACTTTTTTTTTGTGGTGCAGTTACCCCGACACAGTTTTGCAGTGAGGGTATAGTTTAAACTTATTTATTTTACGTTGATTAGGAAATAAGTTCTTACAACTTATACTAATCCCTCTCGACGGTTCCTGGGTTGGACCAGTATTTTGCGCCCGGGAAGGTCATGAAGAGTTCTTGCCTCCAACGGCATTTGAACCCACAACCTTTGGATCCATAATCGGATGTTTCCATTGGACCACGGTGAGGGTATAACTGTAAGCAAAATTATCATGCTGCTTTTCATACATTTTTAGCTCACCTGAGCACATCGTGCTCAAGGTGAGCTTTTGTGATCGCCCTTCATCCATCGTGCGTCGTTCGTCGTCAACAATTTGGCTTGTTAACACTCTAGAGGCCATATTTTTTGGCCAATCTTCATGAAACTTGGTCAGAATATTTGTCTCCATAAATTCTTGGACAAGTTCGAAATTGGGTTATGTGGGGTCAAAACGTAGGTCATGAGGTCAAATCTTAGAAAAACCTTGTTTACATTCTAGAGGGCACATTTTTGGCCCAATCTTTATGAAACTTGGTCAGAATGTTTCTTTCCATAACATCTTGGACAGGTTCGAAATTGGGTCATGTGGGGTCAAAAAGTAGGTCATGAGGTCAAATTTTTGTTAACACTCTAGAGGCCACATTTTTGGCCCAATCTTCATGAAAATTGGTCAGAATGTTGTTTCCATAAATCTTGGCCAAGCTCGAAAGTGGGTCATGTGATGTCAAGAAGTAGGTCAATATGAAAAATCCAACATATGTTGCTCATTTACAATCAGGTGAGCGATTCAGGGCCATCATGGCCCTCTTGTTTTATAACTAACACTTTCCGACTTTTCCAGCAAATAATTAATGTTTCCACAAAATAACCACCAAAAATTCATTTTGCCTCCATGCTGTAAGTGACTGTGTTGTGAGATGAATAAGTATGAATAGAGTGTAATACTTCTTCATTAAAAAGTAACTATTTTAAGCTGATTTAGACTCAAAAATTGATAGTTTGCTGTTGGAATTTATGCAAATTGATTGAATTGTATGCAAACGTCTGCGCTTTTTGCCATAAATTTTTTTATTTGATTGATCGGTACAATAGAAAATGTTGGGATGCATAGAAATACCGAAACAAAATCTGTAATTAGCAAAACACTTTTCATGAATATATCAGTATGTATCAAAACACGTTTTATATGCTATATTGCGAACCTACTCATATAAACCATCAAATAACTATGTATGTATCCAATATCAGGTATTTGTCATTTATGTATAAACAAATATTTGATATTAACTTGGTGGGTATATATGTAATCTAATAGATTATTCAATATGCTTGCATGTATAAAATTATAATTTTACTATAATTATTTTAGACTATATGGAACATTGTTTAAGTCTACATTTGTTTACTTTACTCGAAAGAAAAAAAAATGACTAAGCAAAGTGATTTCCACAACAAATGGTAAAGTAATGCTTACATTGAATTGAAGAATATAAAATTATAGGTAATAGATTCATAAACATGTATCATTTAACAAGTATACATAATGTTTATGAGTACTTTGAGACCAATTGTTTCCCCTTTATAGTTTTATCTTCTGCAAAAGCGAGAATGGAATGATAGAGAAATGCTAGTCAGGCAGATGTTATTGTTGTATTGGACCTTATCTTAGTAGTGATAATATTTCAGACAGGTGTGGGATGACCACGATACAGACGCACCCCGTTAGAACTACTGACCTACTGCAATCCAGCAAGAAGACTTCCTCACAGGAAAAGGCTGACTGACCCAGGATTCGAACCCACAGGGGTGAGGGTTGAGTGACGTTAAGTCAGCAACTTTACCCACTCAGCCACGAAGATCCCCAATCTGTATCTCCGAAATGACTTAGATTATACATGTAGTATATGAACTTGAGACATATGTATCTCTTGCCTTGCTGGACTCAATAATAATGTGCTAGAGTTCAAAGCTGAAGGTTGTGGGTCTGATTCCAGCTCTGACAAGATATATTTTTCTTCCTATTTTAAAGGAATTTTGACCAATCTGTTTAACAATTTATCCCATGCAAGTCACACAGATCGCGGTTTTATCAAACTCATTGTTGAATACTTTAGCTGGTTTACTAAGTCTACTACATATAGGATTAAACAGTATATTAAATATATATAAAACAAATATTAAATCAAAAGAAATTATTCATCCATCCATTCACACCACAAAAAAATCCTCTATGGCCCTCTTGTTAGCTCATCTGAGCACATGGTGAGCTATTGTGGTCACCTTTTGTCCGTTGTCTGTGCATCCGTCCATGTTTGTGTCCTGTGTTAACAATTTTCTTTAACAATTTTCTTCTCTGAAACCACTGAACCTGTGATGTTCCTTGCATGAAGTTCTACTAAAGTTGTTAAAATTGTTCCGGTCTGTTGCATATTTGGGTCACAGGAGCTAAAAATAGATTTTTAAAATGAAATCTTTAAAAATCTTCTCCAAAACCACAAGGCCTAGAGCTTAGGTACTTGGTGTGTGGCATTATCTTATGAACCTCTACCAAGATTGTACAAATCATGACTCAGGGGTCAAAATTTGCCCTGCCTCAGTACATAGGCTCATATAGGAAAATCTAGAAAAGTATTCTTGTCAGAAACCACAAGGCCTTGAGTTTAGGTATTGGGTGTGTAGCATTGTCTAGTGGACCTCTACAAAGATGTTACAAATCATGACCCTACGGTCAAAATTGGCCCCGCCCCAGGGGTCACTTTATTTTACATAGGCTTATATAGGAAAATGTAGACAAGTATTCTTGTCAGAAACCACAAGGCCTGAAGTTCAGATATTGGGTGTGTTGCATTGTCTTGTAAATCTCTACCATGTTTGTTCAGATCATGGCCCTGGGGTCAAAATTGGCCCTGCCCCAGGGGTCACTTTATTTTGTATAGGCATGTATGGGAAAATTTAGAAAAAATGTTCTTGTTTGAAACTACAAGGCCTGAAGTATATATATTTGGTGTGAAACATGACCTTATAGACATGTACAAAATTTGGTCAAATTTATGGCCTTTGGGTCAAAATTGGCCCTGCCCAAGGGTTCACTTGATTTTACATAGACATAAATAGGAAAACTAGAAAAACTTACTTGTCAGAAACTTAAAGGCTTGGAGTTAAGATTTACTGGTATATAGTATGGCCTAGTTGACATCTACCAACTTTGTTCACATCATGGCCCTGGGGTAAAATTGGTCCTGCCCCAGGGGTCACTTCATTTTACATACATAGGCATCTACACAAAAATCTAGAAAATCTTCTTGTCAGAAACCACAAGGCTTGGAGTTTAGATATGTATGGTGTATTACCTAACCTTATAGACAAGTACAAAGTTTGCTCAAATCATGGTTCATGGATCAAATTTTTCCCTACTTAGGGGACACTTGATTTTACATACTTATATAGGAGAGTCTTTTAAAGATCTTGTCAGAAACCACAAGATCATGGGTTTATATATTTGGTATGTAACATGGCCTTGTGAGTCTGAATCAAGTTTTCAAATCATGGCTCTTGGGTATAATTTGGTCCTGCCCTAGGGGACACCTGATTTTATAGCTAAGACCATGAAAATTTTGACAAAAGGTACAGTTCTTGTGTGCAGTTTGAGTTACGATTATTTTGCTATACTTCTGCATGGATTTTGTATTCATTATGACTCTTTATAAAAGGCAATGCAGGCAATATTAATCAGGTGAGCGATTCAGGGCCATCATGGCCCTCTTGTTTTTATATGTTACAGGCCTTTTTCTGGCCATTTTGGGAAAATTGCAACTTTTGAATTGAGATCGTCCCCGGTGGCCGAGTTGTAAGACCGTCCACCTTGGGAGCGGGAGGTTGTGGGTTCAGTCCCTGACCGCGACATACCAAAGTCATAAAAAATAGTAATTTATAGCCGCCTTGCTTGGCGCTCAGCATATAAAGGTAGTTGCAGGACTGGTTGGCTCATTATCAGGATAATGTGACTGGGTGTAGTATCATGCCATATGTCTACAGTCTGAAACTGCAGTGTGGCAGCACTATATCTGTCTAAAAGTAGTCATCGTCTCCAAATGACTGCAATACTGTCGGTGGGATGTTAAACCCAACAAAAAAACAAACAATTTTGGAATTGTGATTTTTTTTGCGCAAAAACTAGAGTACTTGGGAAAACCTTATTCACTGAATAAGCTAGTTTCTTTTTTTAAATCATTTTTGTGATTTAGATTTCTTGCATTATTAGCTTGACTATTCAAAGAATATAAGAGCTATTGTAGTCGCCCTTGTGTCGGCATCGGTGTTGGCATTGCAGCTTTTGGTTAAAGTTTTGCATGCAAGTTACTGTCAATCTTATATCTCAATAACCATTTATGGTATTGACTTGAAAGTTTATAGATATGTTCAAGGGCATCAGACAACCAAGGTAAATAACTCTTAACTGAATTTAATATAAATTATGGCCCCTTTTTAACTTAGAAATTTTGGTTAAAGTTTTGCATGCAATAGACAATTTGATTAAAGTTTTGCATGCAAGCTACTATCTAGCTTGTATCTCAGTAACCATTCATGGTATTGACTTGAAAGTTTATGAATATGTTTAGGGGCATCAGACAGCCAAGGTAGAAAACTCTTGAAGGAAGATATTACAAATTATGGCCCTTTTTAGCTCACCTGAGCACGTGTGCTCAGGATGAGCTTTTAGGATCGATGAATGTCCGTCGTCCGTCCGTCCGTCCGTCCGTCGTCCGTCGTCCACAATTTGTTTGTTTGCACTCTAGCATCTTCATTTTATGAGCAATTATCTTCAAACTTTAAAACAATGTTTATGACCATAAAATCTCGGCCAAGTTCGATTATGGCTGATATCGGAACATTAGGTCAGGAGTTATGCCCCTTTTAAAATTCAAAAAAGCCAGATTTCACATTGTTTGCACTCTAGCATCTTCATTTCATGAGCAATTATCTTAAAATTTTAAATCAATGTTTATGACCATAAAATCTCGGCCAAGTTCGATTATGGCTGATATCGGAACATTAGGTCAGGAGTTATGCCCCTTTTCAAATTCAAAAAAGCCAGATTTCACATTGTTTGCACTCTAGCATCTTCATTTCATGAGCAATTATCTTAAAACTTTATATCAATGTTTATGACCATAAAATCTCGGCCAAGTTCGATTATGGCTGATATCGGAACATTAGGTCAGGAGTTATGCCCCTTTTAATATTCAAAAAAAGCCATATTTCAAGTTGTTTGCACTCTAGCATCTTCATTTCATGAGCAATTATCTTCAAACTTTATATCAATGTTTATAACCATAAAATCACGACCAAGTTCGATTGTGGCTGATATCGTACCATTAGGTCAGGAGTTATGCCCCTTTTAATATTCAAAAAATGCCATATTTCAAGTTGTTTACACTCTAGCATCTTCATCTTTTGAGCAATCGTCTTCAAACTTTATGGCAATGCTTATGACCATAAGGTTTCGATTGAGTTCGATTATGGCTGACATTCATCAATTAGGTCAGGAGTAATGCCCCTTTTAATATTCAAAAAATGCCATATTTCACATTGTTTACACTCTAGCATCTTCATCTTTTGAGCAATCATCTTCAAACTTTATGGCAATGCTTATGACCATAAGGTCTCGATTGAGTTTGATTATGACTGAGATCTGTTGATTAGGTCAGGAGTTAAGCCCCTTTTGATATAAAAAAATGCCAGAAATCACTTTGTTTACACTCTAGCATCTTCATCTTTTGAGCAATCATCTTCAAACTTTATGACAATGCTTATGACCATAAGGTCTCGATTGAGTTCGATTATGGCTGAGATCCTTCAATTTGGTCAGGAGTTATGCCCCTTTTAATATAAAAAAATCCATATTTCACGTTGTTTACACTCTAGCATCTTCCTTTTTTTAGCAATCATCTTCAAACTTTATGACATTGTTAATGACCATAATGTCTCGATTGAGTTCAATTGTGGCTGAGATGGGTCATTTAGGTCAGGAGTTATGCCCCTTTTAATACAAAAAATGCAAGATTTCACTTTGTTTATTCTCTACCAACTTCATTTTTTTAACAATCATTTTTAAACTTTAAGACAATGTTTATGCCCATAATCTCACAATCGGGTTCAATTATAACTGATATTAACTTGTAAATTTAGGAGTTATGCCCATTTCACCATAAAAAAAGCCAGATTTCACTTTTACACTCAAGCATCTTTATTTCTTAAGCAATCATCTTTCTCAGGTGAGCGACCAAGGGCCATCTTGGCCCTCTTGTTTAACTTGTAAATTTTGTTTAAATTTTGCATGCAAGATATCTTCATGCTTATATCTCAGTATCCAGGCATGTGATTGATTTGAAACATCTTTAATACGTTAAGAGGTATCGTACTTTCAAGGTAGATAACTCTTGATGAAATATAGTACAAATTATGGCCCCTTTTTAACTTAGAAATTTTGTTTCTTTCTAACTTGGATACTTGGTTCAAGTTTTGCATGCAAGGTACTTTCATGCTAATATTTTAGTATCCAGGCATGCAATTGATTTGAAACATCTTTAATATGTTTAGGCATAACATACTATCAAGAACGAGAACACTTTATGGAATATGTTACAAATTATGGCCCCTTTTTAACTTAGAAATTTTGTTTTCTAACTTGGATACTTGGTTAAAGTTTTGCTTGCACAGTGTTATTAAGCTTATGTCTTAGTAACTAGGCATGAAATTGATTTTAGACTTCATAAAGATATTTAGGGGTATCAGACTATCAAGGTATATCATTTTTGACTATTATTATATACAGGGTATGTGAAGGGCAAGAATTGAAATAGATTTCATTTGATATTTCAACAAGCATTTTGAATAGTCGAGCGTGCTGTCCTCTGACAGCTCTTGTTTTCATTATGAAAAGAAATTAATCAGCGCTAAAAGGGAATTTAGTTACAAACAAAAAAGCATTTTTAACTTAATTAGCTCAAATATTCAAAGAATATGAGAGCTATTGTAGTCGCCCTTGCGTTGGCATTGGAGTTGCAGCTCTTGGTTAAAGTTTTGCATGCAAGTTACTTTCAACCTTATATCTCAATAACCATTTATGGTATTGATTTGAAAGTTTATGAATAAGTTCAGGGGTATCAGACAACCAAGCTCTTGACTGTATATAACATGAATAATGGCCCCTTTTTAACTTAAAAAAATTGGTTAAAGTTTTGCATGCAATAGAAAATTTGGTTAAAGTTTTGCATGCAAGCTACTATCAGCCTTATATCTCAATAACCATTCATGGTATTGACTTGAAATGTTATGAATATATTTAGGGGCATCAGATAACTCTTGATGGAATATATTACCAATTATGGCCCCTTTTTAGCTCACCTGAGCACAAAGTGCTCAAGGTGAGCTTTTGTGATCGCCCTTCGTCCGGCGTCCGTCGTCCGTCGTCAACAATTTGCTTTAAACGACATCTCCTCTGAAACCGCTGGACAGAATTTAATGAAACTTGGCAGGAATGTTCCTTGGGTGAGGCTCTACAAAAGTTGCTAAAATAAAGTTGATCTATGAAGAACTCTGGTTGCCATGGCAACAAAAAGAGAAAAAAAATGAAAACTTTAAAAATCATCTTCTTCAAAACTACTGGCCAGATTTTAAAATAAATTGGTACAGATGTTCCTTGGGTCAACCTCTACCAAAGTTGCTAAAATTATTCCGATCCGTAAAAAAACATGGCCGCCAGGGGCGGGGCTTATTTGCCTTATATGTATATAGAGAAACCTTTAAACAACATCTCCTCTGAAACCACTGGACAGAATTTGATTAAACTTGGCAGGGATGATCCTTGGGTCAACCTACAAAAAAGTTGCTAAAATAAACTTGATCCATGTAGAACTCTGGTTGCCATGGCAACATAAAGAAAAAAAAATGAAAACTTTAAAAATCATCTTCTTCAAAACTACTGGCCAGATTTTAAAATAAATTGGTACAGATGTTCCTTGGGTCAACCTCTACTAAAGTTGCTAAAATTATTCCTATCCGTAAAAAAACATGGCCGCCAGGGGCGGGGCTTATTTGCCTTATATGTATATAGAGAAACCTTTAAACAACATCTCCTGTGAAACCACTGGACAGAATTTGATTAAACTTGGCAGGGATGATCCTTGGGTCAACCTTCACAAAAGTTGCTAAAATAAACTTGATCCATATAGAACTCTGGTTGCCATGGCAACAAAAAGAAAAAAAATATGAAAACTTTAAAAATCATCTTCTTTAAAACTACTGGCCAGATTTTAAAATAAATTGGTACAGATGTTCCTTGGGTCAACCTATTTATCTCAGGTGAGCGATTTAGGGCCATCATGGGCCTCTTGTTTATTTAGAAATTTTGGTTAAAGTTTTACATGCAAGGTACTTTCATGCTTATATCTCAGTATCTAGGCATGCAATTGATTTGAAACATCTTTAATATGTTCAATGGTATCATATTGTAGTGGCAGATAGTTTTTGACTGAATATAATACAGATTAAGTCCACTTTTTGACTTAGACATTTTGGTTTAAGTTTTGCATGCAAGCTTCTATCCAGGGTATATCTCAGAAATTGTTTATGGTATTGACTAGAAAGTTTAGAAGTGTGTTCAGGGACATCAGAAAACCAAGGAGGATAACTCTTGAACTGAATTTTATACAAATTATGGCCCTTTTCTAACTTGGGATACTTGGTTAAAGTTTTGCATGTACAGTGTTATTATGCATATGTCTCGGATTGATTTTAGACTTCATAAATCTATTTAGGGGTATTAGACTATTAAGGTATATCATTTTTTTTACGCTGCAGGAGGTGGTCGTATATTGGCATCATCTTCTCCGTCCATCCGTTTGTCCATTTCTTGTGAACGCAACTCCTCCTTTGTTTCTAAATGAATTTTTTCAAAACTTGGTCAATGTCATTACTATAATGGGTAGATGTGCGTGAAGTGGCAATTTTCCAGTTCATTGATTTTCACATGATTTGTGTCCCTTGAAACTTAGTCTCTGTAGCTGAATGATATTGCAGCCTTGTGAACGCAACTCCTAGTATGTTTCTGAACGAATCTTTTCAAAACTTGGTCAGTGTCATTACTATAATGTGTAGATGTGCATGAAGTGGCAATTTTCCGGTTCATTAATTTTTGCAAGATTTTTGTCCCTTGAAACTTAGTCTCTGTAGTTGATTGATATTGCAGCCTTGTGAACTCGAACTCCTCCTACGTTTCTGAATGAATCTTTTCAAAACTTGGTCAGTGTCATTACTATAATGGGTAGATGTGCATGAAGTGACGATTTTCCTGTTCATTAATTTTTGCAAGATTTTTGTCCCTTGAAACTTAGTCTCTATAGCTGATTGATATTTCAGCCCTGTGAATGCCATTCCTTGTATGTTTCTGACCTAATCTTTTCAAACTGTGGATAAACTGTTTTGCTCAAGAAAACACCCAGCTGCCCCTGCAGAGATCGAGCCTACTACCCAGCCAACCACAATCTCAGGCCCCTGTCTTTTCATCATCTTTAGTGATTGCCTCACTTTGAGAAAAGTATATTCGCGAATATACTGCTCTTTCAGCTAAATTAAATAGTCTCACAGACTTCATTATGAGCTTATGCTTACAGAAATGTTAAAGGCAATAATTAAAAGGACCCTCTTGGTCTTTATGTTTTGTGGCAGCGTATTTTGTGGCAGCACTGGCACTCCTGATGACTATTATTATATACAGGGTATATGAAAGGCTAGAATTGAAATAGATTTATATTATTTACCAACAAGCATTTTGAATAGTCAAGCGTGCTGTCCTCTGACAGCTCTTGTATAATCTATTTTCACTTATTATTTTGTGTGCAGTAACTTAAAAAGGAATGTTCCAGTCATTTGTCATGAAAACATTCTCACTCATTTTATGTGGAGTCAATTATAATTTCAAGTTTTCAAAAGTGAAAAAGAATCCGCCAAAACGAATTACATTTTGTATAACAGTTAATTTCTCGCAACTGTTTATTTACATGGTTTGATACTACAGGTATACAAATTCTCAAAAATTTGTCTTTATAGCTAATATTCACAAAAAAAATGCATTACAATAAAGTATTTCTAAAACAAAGACGGCAATTCACCTGCCTGAAATTTTGCCAATTTTGCAGGTACATGTAATTTGCAGGCTTTAATGCAAAATTAGAAAATATATTGAGAAAAGTTCAAATGAGTAGATCTGCTCAAGCTTGTTTCTTTTTTTTTCTTTCATTTCCCCTACTCTAGAGCAAATGTGTAAATGCTAAAAAGATTTGTTGTTTTTGTGCGGTTAGGAGAATATCACATTATTTGCTTTCTAGATGCTATTTCCTTAATATATTTATATCTTTGTTGAATGGTCACATCCATTTGAATTTGAAAGGAAATTAACTTCAGATCGATTGTGATTATTGCATATTAATTATTTAATCTATGGTAGGCCATTCGACACAGTAATCAATGCAACAACTACCAGACTTAGCAAATGCCTGTCAATCATATTGAATCAATGAAATGATTTCTCATGGTGAATGGGTCAGTTTACCAGACCCGTGGATACGCCAGAAAAAGGCCTGCTGTTAACACTAAAATTATACTATCCAGCACCAGCACTCAAAAAATTTGGAGTACGCTGTCTTGGGACAGCTCTTGGTTTAATTTCTACTGATCATCTGTGAACAAGCTGCTTTAATGTCAGTGATTTCCTTTGGGGGCATTTGTCATGGTGACTGTCACAGTTCTTGTTGTAATCTTGCAGAAAGATGCAAATAACTAAGAAATAGATTGCTCTATGAATGTTACTTTTAGACAATTAAAATCATATATCCACTGTATCAGTTGCAAAATGTTTTATGGCCAACATTGAACTTTAAGGGGTTGTCAAATTTTCGCCAAGATCGCCAAACTTTCAAAATTCTTTGTCTTAGCCTTTTGAATCAATCTGGCACCGTTTTAACCATTATGGGACTATTTTGACTATTTTGTGCATCGATGAGGGCTGTTTTGACAATTTTTGGGACAACTTTGACCAATTCGGCACTATTTTAATCATTATGGGGTCGTTTTGACTATTTTCCAATTCGGCACTATTTTAAGTTTTGACCATTTTTGGGACAACTTTGACCAATTCGGCACTATTTTAATCATTATGGGGTCGTTTTGACTATTTCTTGGAGCTGCTTTGATCAGTCTGGCAACGTTTTAACTTGGGGTCATTTTGTAGCTGTGTTGTTCCTGCATGCCATGTTGACTTTTGTCGTATGTCTGCTGGTAAATAACATCCAAATTATTATCACTTACAAAAGGCAGGGTAGAGTGAGTATCAACCAGTTTCATGTATAGCTTTTGTTTACAGTTAATGCTAGATAAATAAAAGTATGAAAAACAATTCCTTTTTTATTTCAAATAAGTTGTTTTTCTGTTTCAGTTTTCCTACAAGTAAACTGTGTTCATGTAGTCATGGACAACAAGAGAAAAGAAGAACCATACAAATGTGATGTGTGTAATAATGATTCAAGGAATAAATCAACCCTCATCCAACACATGTTAATTCATGTAGGAGAAAAACCCTATAGATGTTCTGTATGTGGTCATACATTTAGTAGTAAGTCACACTTGTCCAGTCACAGATGGACACATACAGGAAAAAAAACATACAAATGTACTATGTGGTCATACATTTATAAATTACCAGTCACAGGCGGACACATACAGGAGAAAAACCATACAAATGTACTATGTGTGATCATACATCTAGTCAAAAGTCTAGCTTGACCACACACAGACGGACACATACAGGAGAAAAACCATACAACTGTTCTATGTGTAATCATACATTTAGTCGAATGTCTCAGTTGACCAGTCACAGATGGACACATACAGGAGAAAAATTATACAAATGTACTATGTGTGATCAACATTTAGTGAAAAGTTTAATTTGACACGTCACATACGGACACATTCAGGAGAAAAACCATACAAATGTACTATATGATATGAGAACAGTCACTAAGACACAACATAATCAGCTTGGTCACAAACGGCCATAAGAGAAAATATACAATGTCTTTGTGAATTAGTTAATCTTTGATGGAAACCCAAAATTTATACAAGTGTTCTTTGTGTGGTCATAAATTCAGTTGTAAGTCTAGCTTGATAGTACACAGACAGTCACATTAGGAAGATAAATAATTTAAATGTACTTTGTGTGGTCATTATGTTAGCAGTATAAGTGGAATGCAAAAAAGAAAAAAAAAAAATGTGTGATCATATAATAGAAGAAAGACAGGCTCCAAAAATATAATCATACATTTAAACAAATGTCAAACTTCAGGACAGGTATACACATAAATGAGAACACAGCATACAAATGTGCAATGTATTGTCATATATTTTGTCATATTTTAAACCGAAGTCATGTGTGTAATCAAATACATAAAAATATCACACTTGGCTGAATGCAAGAAAAAAACATACAAGTGTCAAAGTTAATGCTTTAAAAGACAGACAGACACATTCAGGAGAAATAAATTACTATTGTTTAATGTGTGATCACATGTTTAGTCAATTTTCAATTGTGAACATTCACATGTTAATTCAAACAGGAGAATAACAATGAAATGTACACACGACAACTATACACTCAGTTAGTCATAAATAACACTTGACCAGACTCAAAGGGCCACATACATAGACTAACTGAATTTGTACTGTGTTTGAATATGCTATATGTCTTTAAGTGATACTAGTCAGAAGTGATAATTAATTCACATGGGAAAGAGCCATGTATATACATTGTAAGTGATCATACATGTAGCCGTGAGTCACAGTTGACCATACTTGGATGGACATATACCAGAGAAAGCCTTGTTAATGTATGTGCTTTCTAAATTGAAACTTGACGTAATAATTGTTTATTACTATTGTACAATAAAAGCTCCAATTAGTGTTTAACTTTAATGAATATTGTACAAAAGTAACAATTTTTTTTATATTTTGGCATAAAATATTATGTTCCTTGGGTACCGTAACCTTCTAATAAGATTGTTCAGAATAGTCTGATAGGTTAAAAACCTTGCCAGGCTATTTGCCTTATATGTATAAACTTTAAAAATCTTCTTGGGTCTGAAACCAAAAACCCTAAAGCTAAGGTATTATGTGTGTATCATTGTCCTATGATACTCTACCAAGCTTGTCCAAATTACGTCCATTGTAAAAAAGCTGATTTTTTGGGGTGTAATTTCACATTTCTTGTTGAAAAAAATAAATAAATCACATATTTAGGGTTAGGAATGAAATTTATCATTTGGGCGTTCTAAGTTAGAAAACAACATGATTAGTTCATATATTATTTAATTAAATTCATTTTCTTTAAAATTGTATTTTATATGATATGTGAAACATGTAGATAGTAGCAGTAAGGAGACTGGTATTGATATAGAAATGAATTTGGATAAAATTCGAGATTTTTTTTATACCAATTATGAGCACAATCATTTTCAGTTTAGAATCTATACCAATGTCTTTTTTGCTAAGTTCCAAAATTTTTTGGAATTCTAATTTACATTAAGTTGCTTTCCTTCTGTGAAAAGTTTGCCTTAAATGTGATATATATTGTTTCAAGAAGAAATGCATGTACATGTATGGCAAAATAAAGAGTTTTGTATATTCACATTTTATGATGTTTTATGTTACATTTTCTTTTCAATTGAAGTGTATTTAAGTTGAAGTTTATACTACTTCGTTCTGTAAATGTCTGATGAAAGATATTTGTAAAATATGTTGGTAATAAAACCTGTTTTTCTTTGTTTTGTTTTAGTTTGTAATTATTATATTTCATAAAAATTACAAATGTATTCAGTAATCCAGAAACCTTGTCAGATGACTTTAAATATCCCTTGCTTGCACATTGTTCTTCCAGAATTGTCAAGGTGGGTCCCTGGACAACATAGTGGTAATGCATTTTGAAGCTCTTAGATTCGTCCCAAGTTTGATTCAATCTTAGTCATGCCTATCCAGACAGTTGGGGTTTCTCCAATAATAACACCTTTTGTGCCCCTTTGAAGAATAGTGGAATATTGTTTTGTTTCTGTCGGTTGGTAGACCACTTCAATTCTGATCTGTGAAGGAAACATGGATTTTTTATATATTTTAAATATCAAATTTTACACAATGATGAACATTTTTCAATAAAACTTACACTTTATTTTATCACACACAAATACACACATCAAAGCTATTTTTAAAGCACTAGTCTAAAAAAATGCATACATGGATATTAATAATGTTAAATGGGATTTATAATGGGGAGACGATTTCACTGGGGTACATTTTGAATGTGGGACGTTTTGATCATAAAACAATCTATGATGAAAACCAAATCGATAGTTGTTAAAAGCATCATTATTTGATATTTGTGAGACACGGTAATGTTGAAGATATACATAACGTATCACTTTAACAGAGTTATCTCCCCTCTTCCATAGGCCGTTTGTAATTGTTCTTGCCGCCATTCAGTCTGTTTTTGTACTGACCCTCTGTCACTGGGTAAGTATTTATCTTATCATTGTCAATACCGTCCTAGGAGATGAATATCTATTTTTAGAGTTGCTTATTCAGGCTCGGACCCAGCCGGGGTGGAGTGGGGTAACCCCTCCAGCTTCCCTGGTCATACATTTTTTCTAGGCTATAAAATCCCTTGGTTACATCATAGAAGTGTTGTCTAGAGAGAGAAAATCCCCATCGTGGGCCCCCATACTGAACCACCCGCATAACCACCTGACCAGCCAGACTCCTATTGTCTTAAGGCCCCCTGCTGTTAATGTGTAGGTAATCCGAATCACAGGCTACCGGCGTGGGACCCCCCAATGATACAAAGTAACACTTTAAAACCAGTTTATAACAAAATTTCACAATTCAAGAAAAAAAATATATTGATATTATAAAATAAGAAAAGGTATGTAACTCTCCGTTCAAAATCTATAGGAAAACTGACCTGGTCGTATTCTGAGCTTCGTATCTGACACAGTTTTGGCCAATTTCAAATATGCCGGGCTTGTTCAGCGCAGAAACAGTAGGCCTTTTCGTTGCCGAGTCGATTTTCTATCTTAGATAAACTACAAAGACAATACAAGTCACGAAACTCAGTGGAAACTGTACTCGGACACTGTGACCAAAGCAATGCATATCACAGTCAATGCTTTTTTCAACGGCAACTTCACAGAAATACAATATTTCCAACAAATACCCATATTAAACAATAAATTATGTATTTATTTAATTCTCACAAGTTATGCTTTTTAGCTCACCTGAGCACTTGTGCTCGGGTGAGCTTTTGTGATCGCCTTTTGTGCGTCGTGCGTCGTGCGTCGTCCGTCGTCCGTCGTCAACAATTGCTTGTGAACACTCTAGAGGCCACAGTTTTGGCCCAATCTTCATGAAACTTGGTCAGGATGTTTGTCTACATGATATCTCGGATGAGTTCGAAATTGGGTCATGTGGGGTCAAAAACTAGGTCACTAGGTCAAATCTTAGAAAAACCTTGTGAACACTCTAGAGGCCACAAATTTGGCCCAATCTTCATGAAACTTAATCAGGATGTTTATCTACATGATATCTCGGATGAGTTCGAAATTGGGTCATGTGGGGTCAAAAACTAGGTCACAGGTCAAATCTTGAAAAACCTTGTGAACACTCTACAGGCCACAATTTTGGCCCAATCTTCATGAAACTTGGTCAAGATGTTTGTCTACATGATATCTCGATGAAAAAATCACCAGGTCAAATCTTAGAAAAACCTTGTGAACACTCTACAGGCCAAATTTTCAATCTTCATGAAACTTGGTCAAGATGTTTGTCTACATGATATCTGATGAGTTCGAAATTGGGTATGGGGTCAAAAACTAGGTCACCAGGTCAAATCTTAGAAAAACCTTTGAACACTTAAGGCCATTTAGCCCAATCTTCATAAATTTTGGTCAGGGTGTTTGTCTACATGATATCTTCGATGAGTTCGAAAATGGGTAATGTGGGGTCAAAAACTAGGTCACCAGGTCAAATCTTAGAAAAACCTTTTGAACACTGTACAGGCCACAGTTTTGGCATAATCTTCATAAATTTTGGTCAGGATGTTTGTCTACATGATATCTTGATGAGTTTGAAATGGTCATGGGCAAAAACTAGGTCACCAGGTCAAATCTTAGAAAACCTTGTGAACACTCTAGAGGCCACAGTTTTAGCCAAATCTTAAATAGATTTGGTCAGGATGTTTGTCTAATTGATATATTGGATGAGTTTGAAAATGAGTCACATGAGGTCAAAAACTAGGTCACCAGGTCAAATCTTAGAAAAACCTTGTGAACACTCTAGAGGCCTACATTTTTGTCCCAGTCTTCATTAAACTTAATATGAATGATGACTGCATGAATTCCCAGTTGAGTGCAAATTCAGGTAGGATCAATATGTAGGTCACTTAGTCAAATGTTAGAAAAACACTTTTAGATGCCAGATTTTTTGTCATTATGCCTAACACTGCCATCTTACTCAGGTGAGCGACACAGGGCCATCTTGGCCCTCTTGTTTCTAGAAGTCGCTAGTATCGATGCATTCCGCCCTCATTTCACTGTTACATTTTGTTATGACTGGCGGCTACCATATTGAATTGGTTATCAGCTTTTGTGATGATTACAATATGACATTGGGGAACCAGCGATTATGGATGTCTCTGACAAGATAGGTCTGCCAGACCCTCGACTGGCCAGCTATATGTACTGCCAGACCCTTGACTGGCCAGCTATATATACTGCCAGACCCTTGACTGGCCAGCTATATATACTGCCAGACCCTTGACTGGCCAGCTATATATACCGGTACTGGCCAGTAGCCATGCACAACATAGCCTAACAGAAACCATATGTAAAACACAACAAACAAACAGAAGGTAGAAACTAACAACAGAAGATATAGTATTAGCAACAGTCAATAGTTGTAACAGACATTGCATAACCAGACCAACAGTCATGTTACAATCAAGAATGGTATATACCATACAAAATTGGACTTAATACCACAATAGGGAGTCCGATAATATTTCAAAGGCATTATTTTGATAATATATCGGGATTGGTGGTTGGTTGAATGATTTCCCAGTTTGGAAGCCTTTTTTTTGTGGTGCAGTTACCCCGACACAGTTTTGCAGTGAGGGTATAGTTTAAACTTATTTATTTTACGTTGATTAGGAAACAAGTTCTTACAACTTATACTAATCCCTCTCGACGGTTCCTGGGTTGGACCAGTATTTTGCGCCCGGGAAGGTCATGAAGAGTTCTTGCCTCCAACGGCATTTGAACCCACAACCTTTGGATCCATAATCGGATGTTTCCATTGGACCACGGTGAGGGTATAACTGTAAGCAATATTATCATGCTGCTTTTCATACATTTTTAGCTCACCTGAGCACATCGTGCTCAAGGTGAGCTTTTGTGATCGCCCTTCATCCATCGTGCGTCGTTCGTCGTCAACAATTTGGCTTGTTAACACTCTAGAGGCCATATTTTTTGGCCAATCTTCATGAAACTTGGTCAGAATGTTTGTCTCCATAAATTCTTGGACAAGTTCGAAATTGGGTTATGTGGGGTCAAAAAGTAGGTCACAAGGTCATGAGGTCAAATCTTAGAAAAACCATGTTAACACTATAGAGGCCACATTTTTTATCCAATCTTTATGAAACCTGGTCAGAATGTTTGTTTCCATAAAATCTTGGACAAGTTCGAATTTGGGTCATGTGGGGTCAAAACATAGGTCATGAGGTCAAATCTTAGAAAAACCTTGTTACATCTAGAGGCACATTTTTGGCCCAATCTTATGAAACTTGGTCAGAATGTTTCTTTCCATAAATCTTGGCAGGTTCGAAATGGGTATGTTTTTCCCAAAAGTCAGAATGTTGTTTCCATAAATCTTGGCCAAGCTCGAAAGTGGGTCATGTAATGTCAAGAAGTAGGTCAATATGAAAAATCCAACATGTTGCTCATTTACAATCAGGTTAGCGATTCAGGGCCATCATGGCCCTCTTGTTTTATAACTAACACTTTCCGACTTTTCCAGCAAATAATTAATGTTTCCACAAAATAACCACCAAAAATTCATTTTGCCTCCATGCTGTAAGTGACTGTGTTGTGAGATGAATAAGTATGAATAGAGTGTAATACTTCTTCATTAAAAAGTAACTATTTTAAGCTGATTTAGACTCAAAAATTGATAGTTTGCTGTTGGAATTTATGCAAATTGATTGAATTGTATGCAAACGTCTGCGCTTTTTGCCATAAATTTTTTTATTTGATTGATCGGTACAATAGAAAATGTTGGGATGCATAGAAATACCGAAACAAAATCTGTAATTAGCAAAACACTTTTCATGAATATATCAGTATGTACCAAAACACGTTTTATATGCTATATTGCGAACCTACTCATATAAACCATAATAACTTGTATTATAATTAGGTATTTTCATTTTTAAATATGCTTGCATGTATAAAATTATAATTTTACTATAATTATTTTAGACTATATGGAACATTGTTTAAGTCTACATTTGTTTACTTTACTCGAAAGAAAAAAAAATGACTAAGCAAAGTGATTTCCACAACAAATGGTAAAGTAATGCTTACATTGAATTGAAGAATATAAAATTATAGGTAATAGATTCATAAACATGTATCATTTAACAAGTATACATAATGTTTATGAGTACTTTGAGACCAATTGTTTCCCCTTTATAGTTTTATCTTCTGCAAAAGCGAGAATGGAATGATAGAGAAATGCTAGTCAGGCAGATGTTATTGTTGTATTGGACCTTATCTTAGTAGTGATAATATTTCAGACAGGTGTGGGATGACCACGATACAGACGCACCCCGTTAGAACTACTGACCTACTGCAATCCAGCAAGAAGACTTCCTCACAGGAAAAGGCTGACTGACCCAGGATTCGAACCCACAGGGGTGAGGGTTGAGTGACGTTAAGTCAGCAACTTTACCCACTCAGCCACGAAGATCCCCAATCTGTATCTCCGAAATGACTTAGATTATACATGTAGTATATGAACTTGAGACATATGTATCTCTTGCCGTGCTGGACTCAATAATAATGTGCTAGAGTTCAAAGCTGAAGGTTGTGGGTCTGATTCCAGCTCAGACAAGATATATTTTTCTTCCTATTTTAAAGGAATTTTGACCAATCTGTTTAACAATTTATCCCATGCAAGTCACACAGATCGCGGTTTTATCAAACTCATTGTTGAATACTTTAGCTGGTTTACTAAGTCTACTACATATAGGATTAAACAGTATATTAAATATATATAAAACAAATATTAAATCAAAAGAAATTATTCATCCATCCATTCACACCACAAAAAAATCCTCTATGGCCCTCTTGTTAGCTCATCTGAGCACATGGTGAGCTATTGTGGTCACCTTTTGTCCGTTGTCTGTGCATCCGTCCATGTTTGTGTCCTGTGTTAACAATTTTCTTTAACAATTTTCTTCTCTGAAACCACTGAACCTGTGATGTTCCTTGCATGAAGTTCTACTAAAGTTGTTAAAATTGTTCCGGTCTGTTGCATATTTGGGTCACAGGAGCTAAAAATAGATTTTTAAAATGAAATCTTTAAAAATCTTCTCCGAAACCGCAAGGCCTAGAGCTTAGGTATTGGGTGTGTAGCATTGTCTAGTGGACCTCTACAAAGATGTTACAAATCATGACCCTACGGTCAAAATTGGCCCCCCTTTTTTTCATAGGCTTATATAGGAAAATGTAGACAAGTATGTATTCTTGTCAGAAACCACAAGGCCTGAAGTTCAGATATTGGGTGTGTTGCATTGTCTTGTAAATCTCTACCATGTTTGTTCAGATCATGGCCCTGGGGTCAAAATTGGCCCTGACCCAGGGGTCACTTTATTTTGCATAGGCATGTATGGGAAAATTTAGAAAAAATGTTCTTGTTTGAAACTACAAACAACATACATGCCATATCTCCCGGCGGGAGATTAAATCTCCCGGGATTTCGACTTGTCTCCTGATCTCTCCGAGGTGAAAATCTCCCGGTCTGACTTAAATCAAACCGGTTTCCCTTTGAACTCAGTATAATCCATTTTATTACCAAGCTATGATACAGCATCAGGAAGATTACGTAAGAACATGTGTTAATATCAATCCTGACCAGTGTGCTGTACACAGCAACAGGCAATGTTTGATCGTCCTTATCCAATCAAATTTCATGATTCGGACAGGTAGCAGACTCGCCAGTCTATCAGTTGAAACAATTATCGTATTTTACCTAAAAGCAATTTAAAATAAAAAAAAGAAAAGAAAACACAGACAGAAGGTGAAAATATTATAAAAATGATCCAACTCTTTATCTTTATTCATCCCCATTAATTAAAACCATATGATCAGAAATCATTCAATAAATCAAAGATACTGTATCAATTTAAATGTGTTTGATGTAAATGGCATGATCATCGATCTGTTACAAGGTAGTGTTGCATTTAATGTGAAACAGTGCTTGTGGAAATTTAAGTTTCTATTTGAATTAGATCTATTTATAAATTTTGAGATTTTTTAAAGATATATTTTAATGGTATTTTTCATTAAATGCAATAAACAGTATATAATATAAACTGTTAATGAATTTAATGAAGGGATAATCAAATGTGTATTTTTATTTATTTATTTATTTTTTACTATGAACGTCTCTTTGACATATGTTGTAAAATCTCCCTGGCTGGCCCCCGAATCTCCCTGTGAAAATTTCAAAACCTCCCTGGGAGACATGCTGAAAATATGGCATGTATGAAACAAGAGCTATATATATTTGGTGTGAAACATGACCTTATAGACATGTACAAAATTTGGTCAAATTTAGGGCCTTTGGGTCAAAATTGGCCCTGCCCAAGGGTTCACTTGATTTTACATAGACATAAATAGGAAAACTAGAAAAACTTACTTGTCAGAAACTTAAAGGCTTGGAGTTAAGATTACTGGTATATAGTATGGCCTAGTTGACATCTACCAACTTTGTTCACATCATGGCCCTGGGGTAAAATTGGTCCTGCTCCAGGGGTCACTTTATTTTACATACATAGGCACATACACAAAAATCTAGAAAATCCTCTTGTCAGAAACCACAAGGCTTGGAGTTTAGATATTTGGTGTGTTACCTAACCTTATAGACTAGTTAAAAGTTTGCTCAAATCATAGTTCATGGATCAAATTTGTCCCTACCCAGGGGACACTTGATTTTACATACTTATATAGGAGAGTCTTTAAAAGATCTTGTCAGAAACCACAAGATCATGGGTTTAGATATTTGGTATGTAACATGGCCTTGTGAGTCTGAATCAAGTTTTCAAATCATGGCTCTCGGGTATAATTTGGTCCTGCCCTAGGGGACACCTGATTTTATAGCTAAGACCATCAAATTTTTGACAAAAGGTACAGTTCTTGTGTGCAGTTTGAGTTACGATTATTTTGCTATACTTCTGTGGATTTTGTATTCAATATGACTCTTTATAAAAGGCAATGCAGGCAATATTAATCAGGTGAGCGAATCAGGGCTATCATGGCCCTCTTGTTAGCTCACCTGAGCACGAAGTGCTCAAGGTGAGCTATTGTGATCACCTTTTGTCCGTCTTCCGTCGTCCGTGCGTGCGTGCGTCCGTCCGTCGTCAACAATTTGCTTTAAAGAACATCTCCTCCAGAACCGCTGAAGGGATTTTGACCAAACTTCATAGGAATCATCCTTATGATGCCCTCTATCAAAGTTGTACAAATTATTCAGATTGGTTGAAAAAGTAGGTCACAGGAGCTAAAAATAGATTTTAAAAACTCAAACTTTGAAAATCTTCTTCTGCAAAACTGCAAGGCCTAGAGCTTAGATATTTGGTATGTAGCATCATCTAATGGTTCATTACCAAGATTGTGCAAATCAAGCCCTATATCCAAAGGCCCAGAGCTTAGATATTTGGTATGTAGCATCATCTAATGGTTCATTACCAAGATTGTTCAAATCATAGCCCTATGGTGATAAATGCCCCCGCACCAGGGGTCACTTGTTTTACATAGAGTTATATAGGAAAATCTTAAAAAATCTTCTTCTGTAAATCCATAAGGCCCAGAGCTTAGATATTTGGTATGTAGCATCATCTAATGGTTCATTACCAAGATTGTTCAAATCATAGCCCTATGGTGATAAATGCCCCCGCACCAGGGGTCACTTGTTTTACATAGAGTTATATAGGAAAATCTTAAAAAATCTTCTTCTGTAAATCCATAAGGCCCAGAGCTTAGATATTTGGTATGTAGCATCATCTAATGGTTCATTACCAAGATTGTTCAAATCATAGCCTTACGGTGATAAATGACCCCGCACAAGTTGTCACTTGTTTCACATAGAGTTACATAGGAAAAGACCTAGAGCTTAATCTATAGATTTGATGTGAAATATTGTCTAGTGGTCCGTACCCACATAATTCATAATTATAGACCAATCAATAAAAAAAATATTTTGCAATATTACTAGTTTGAGAGATTATGACTAGATAATGGTTATAATCTGGCCCTTGATTGAATCACTTTTTACTTTAAATTACATACTTGATATATGTTTTATATTAAAATCAGTATCTACGATTAAATAAAATGATAAAAAGACTAAGAGAATATATTGTGTCAATTGTATATTAAATAAAGGTTTTCTTTAAGAAAGATATGAAAGTACAGATAATCGTATTGTTGGTAATAAAAACACATTCGGTCGTTTTAGGTTATAATATTATTAATCAATAAAAAATTAGGAAACTATTCAGCCCTCCATTTCCGGTTTCAGTTTGGTAGGTATACGATTCTCTTCAGAAATTTCAACGAATTATCGAAGATCATTAATCTAACAGACCTAAAAAGCGATTGAAAAGTAGGTCAGTAGGTCAAATCTTAGAAAAACCTTGTTTACACACTGGAGGCCACAATTTTGATTCAATCTTCCTCAAACTTGGTCAGCACAAATGTCCTCAGGTGAGCGTCTTTAGGGCCATCTTGGCCCTCTTGTTTTTAGCTCACCTGAGCACAACGTGCTCATGGTGAGCTATTGTGATCGCCTTTTGTCCGTCGTCCGTCGTCCGTCGTCCGTGCGTGCGTGCGTCCGTCCGTCGTCAACAATTTGCTTTAAACAACATCTCCTCATGAACCGCTGAAGGGATTTTGACCAAACTTCACAGGAATCATCCTTATGATGCCCTCTATCAAAGTTGTACAAATTATTCAGATTGGTTAAAAAAGTAGGTCACAGGAGCTAAAAATAGATTTTAAAAATGCAAACTTTGAAAATCTTCTTCTGCAAAACTGCAAGGCCTATAGCTTAGATATTTGGTATGTAGCATCATCTTATGGGCCATTACCAAGATTGTACAAATCATAGCCCTACGGTGATAAATGACCCCGCACCAGGGGTCACTTGTTTTACATAGAGTTATATAGGAAAATCTTTAAAAATCTTCTTCTATGAATCCATTAGGCCTAGAGCTTAGATATTTGGTATGTAGCATCATCTAATGGTTCATTACCAAGATTGTTCAAATCATAGCCCTATGGTGATAAATGCCCCCGCACCAGGGGTCACTTGTTTAACATAGATTTATATAGGAAAAACTTTAAAAATCTTCTTCTATGAATCCATAAGGCCTAGAGCTTAGATATTTCATATGTAGCATCATCTAATGGTTCATTACCAAGATTTTCAAAATGGTGGCCCTTTGGAGATAAATGACCCCGCACTAAGTCTTCTCCTTAAAAAACAGTTATATAGGAAAATCTTTAAAAATCTTCTTCTATGAATCCATTAGGCCTAGAGCTTAGATATTTGGTATGTAGCATCATCTAATGGTTCATTATCAAGATTTTCAAAATGGTGGCCCTTTGGAGATAAATGACCCCGCACTAAGTCTTCTCCTCTGAAACCATAAGGCCCAGTGCTTATATATTTGGTGTGTAGTATTGTCAGGGCTAAAATGTTTAAGATTGAGTTATATCAGAATTCTTGTCTGTTTAAAAACCTTGTAATCAGTTGTAGCAATGGTACTCAGGTGAGCGATCCAGGGCCATCATGGCCCTCTTGTTATATGTTACAGGCCTTTTTCTGGCCATTTTGGGAAAATTGCAACTTTTAAATTGAGACCGTCCCAGGTGGCCGAGTTGTTGTGGGTTCAATCCCTTACCGCAACATACCAAAGTCATAAAAAATAGTAATTTATAGCCGCCTTGCTTGGCGCTCAGCATATAAGGGTAGTTGCAGGACTGGTTGGCTCATTATCAGGTTAATGTGACTGGGTGTAGTATCATGCCATATGTCTACAGTCTGAAACTGCAGTGTGACAGCACTATATCTGTCTCAAGTAGTCATCGTCTCCAAATGACTGCAATACTGTCGGTGGGATGTTAAACCCAACAAAAAAACAAACAATTTTGGAATTGTGATTTTTTTTGCGCAAAAACTAGAGTACTTGGGAAAACCTTATTCACTGAATAAACTAGTTTCTTTTTTTAAATCATTTTTGTGATTTAGATTTCTTGCATTATTAGCTTGACTATTCAAAGAATATGAGAGCTATTGTAGTCGCCCTTGCGTCGGCATCGGTGTTGGCATTGCAGCTTTTGGTTTAAGTTTTGCATGCAAGTTACTATCAACCTTATATCTCAATAATCATTTATGGTATTGACTTGAAAGTTTATAGATATGTTCAAGGGCATCAGACAACCAAGGTAAATAACTCTTGACTGAATTTAATATAAATCATTGCCCCTTTTTAACTTAGAAATTTTGGTTAAAATTTTGCATGCAATAGAAAATTTGGTTAAAGTTTTGCATGCAAGCTACTATCTAGCTTGTATCTCAATAACCATTCATGGTATTGAATATGTTTAGGGGCATCAGACAACCAAGGTAGAAAACTCTTGAAGGAATATATTACAAATTATGGCCCTTTTTTAACTTGTAAATTTGGTTAAAGTTTTATATGCAAGATACCTTCATGCTTATATCTCAGTATCCAGGTATGTGATTGATTTGAAACATCTTTAATATGTTTAGGCATAACATACTATCAAGAAAGAGAACAGTTAATGGAATATGTTACAAATTATGGCCCCTTTTTAACTTAGAAATTTTGTTTCTTTCTAACTTGGATACTTGGTTAAAGTTTTGCTTGCACAGTGTTATTATGCTTATGTCTTAGTAACTAGGCATGAGATTGATTTTATACTTCATAAAGATATTAAGGGGTATCAGACTATCAAGGTGTATCATTTTTGACTATTATAATATACAGGGTATGTGAAGGGCAAGAATTGAAATAAGATTTCATTTGATTTACCAACAACATTGAAGCGTGCTGTCCGCTCTTGTTTTAAAATTTTTTTTTCCAAGTAAACCCATGAAATTATGGACAACAAGAGAAAAGAAAAACCATACAAATGTGATGTGTGTAATAATGATTCAAGGAAAAATTCCCCCAAAATTCACGTAGGGAAAAAGCCATATAAATGTACTTTATGTGGTCATACATTTAGTGTAAAGTCAAATTTGATCAGACACAAACGGATACATACAGGAGAAAAACCATTCAAATGTACTATGTGTGATCATACATTTAGCGAAAAGTCTAGCTTGACCTGTCACAGACGGACACATACAGGAGAAAAACCATACAAGTGTACTCTATGTGATCATACATTTAGTAAATCAATTGACAGCACAAACGGACACATACATGAGAAAAACCATACAAATGTACTTTGTGTGATCATACAGTCAAATGTCAAGCTTGACCAGTCACAAACGGACACATACAGGAGAAAAACCATACAAGTGTACTTTATGTGATCATACATTTAGCAAAAAAGTCTAGCTTGACTAGTCACAGACGGACACATACAGGAGAAAAACCATGCAAGTGTACTATATGTGATCATACATTAGTGTAAAGTCAAATTTGATCAGTCACACACGGACACTTACAGGAGAAAAACCATACAATTGTGATATACATTAGTGTAAAGTCAAATTTGATCAGTCACACATGGACACTTACAGGAGAAAAACCATACCAATGTACTATGTGTGAAATCACACATTTTAACAAATGTCACACTTGACCATTCACACAGTTATAGAGTTGAGTCAGGTTTTACTAGTTTACCATTGAACTGCAGTGTTAAGCAGCTTGTGGTACAAACCTTATTTTCTTACGCATTCTATCTTTCTGTACTGTATGGAACGATTGTCATGGTTGCAAATGTCTGCCGAATCCATAAATATTAAGAAAGAATAATCCTTTTGAAAGAGACATTGTGGAAATATGTTTGACAACCATGTTTTTTTGCAAAAATTACCGGTTTTCGTGGCACAGTTACAGGAATATAAATTAAAAAAAAAATTACTGATGAAATGTTTTGTTCTTTTTTATCATCATATGGATTATTTGTGATAGAAAATTGGTGAATCATCTTTTATTTATGAACTGGTATAATGTGCCCCAAGTTCATAATAATAGTTTTGTTGCAGTTTTTATCTTTTGAAAACATCTATTTTTAATCGTCACAATATTAATTGGTCAAAAACGACATTGACCCATTGTAAACATTATCTATCAATTGGATGTAAGCCATGCATTTTGTCTGGGGACAAATTTTCCTTGCAGAGACTACACTACAGTGCAATGTGTATTTTTTTTTTTTGTATTATAAAATATGTTTTGATGCATGCTTCTGTAACATTTCATCTCCATTAATGTCTGTAACAAAATTATGTATTGGTATTATGTGACAAAGAAATGTGAATGCTGGATTATCCTTTTTTTTCATGTATACATTCAATATAGGTCATTACCTTTTTGTTTGAATGAAATAACCTTTGTTGATTATTCATGAATGTATCTTAGCAGCTTGATCTTTTACAGGATCATCTGCACAACACAAAATACGAGTTCCAACAACAATCTGCCTGTGTTATGAAATGCAGCTATGATGTTAATTGGGGGGTACGGACAACTGCCCCTTAGGACAATAGCCCCTTAGGATAACTGCCCCTAGGACAACTGCCCCTAGGACGATTGCCCCTGAGTTTTAATGAAAAAGAGGACAATTGCCCCTACTTTTAAAATATTACATATTTATACATTAAGATTTATGTACCACTGATTCTTGTGTATATTGAACTGAACATGTACATTGATAAACAATTGAATTTTTTTCACTGTATGCAAAAAAAAAAAGAAATGTTTTTGAATATTCTTCATCCCTCTCCCCCTCCCATCCCCTCTCTCTCTCAGATAATTATTAAATAAAATTATAATATGCATGTTTATTTATTATAAAAACATGGAAATATGCATAGCTTTAATAATAGAAAATAATATATTGTCATTCATTATTTTGCTTTCATCAGTATAATTAGAGAGGGTGGTTGCTATCACCACCTGTTTGAGAATTTTTTTACACCTTTGCATCAAAGAAAAGCTTTAAATACAAATAAAGAAATTCATTACGTAATTAAGAAAACAAATCTTTACTCAATAGATTAATCATTAAAAATCATTGACACATTGCCCTGTTTACAAACCTTTTTAAGTAAAACAAGATAACAATAGTAGTTTTTATAGGTAGTATTTCACACCTGATCGTTTCTTGTTTTCAATAATTTTTCTCAGATTAATTGGAATCAGCTGATGATGTTAGAACTTTTGATGATCAAAGGTTCTTTCTTTAATTTAATTACATATAACTTCAAATGTACAATTGTATGTAAGTGAATTATCACTTCGCAAACTGATAATGAATAGCCCCTGCCTACTCTTATAAGTTGAAGTTTTGATTTTATTCTTATATTGTCCCTACCATAATCATGGACATCATCAAGAATGAGAGAGGTGGTTTGAAGTTATGCTTTGAAGGTTACATGTACACCAAGAAGAACACTGGCAAAAACAGAATTCGGGGGAATTTTTCAAAGAGACGAGCGTATTCATGAAAGGTGTTTGTACAACGGATGCTGAGGTGAAAGAAGTCCTTTCTACAATCCCATGTATGAAAGGGATGATGGTGCTGTGGAAGAACCCAAGGGCCATGATAGGGGTGATAGATTACACAAAAATATCTATACATGAAGGGACAGACAGAAACACACAAAAAATTCAAAAACAAGTAGAAAAAAAGGGAAAAAAATAAAATATGAAATTAAAAATATGTATTAAAAAAATTTTTAAAACATTTATTTTTAATATTATATAATATATTGAACTTTTATTATGGGGAGGGGCAATTGTCCTAAGGGGCAGTTGTCCCCCGGGGCGTTGTTTCCCCAGGGGCAATTGTCCCCCAGGGGGAGTTTTCCCATGGGGCAGTTGTTAAGGGGAGTTGTCCTACATCACAAAAACTAACTAAAATTTTATGTGTTTGAATATGTATATGCCTTTAAAATGATTTTATCAGAATATTTAAAATTAATATTTGATTCACTGGGAAAGAGCATGTATATGCTTAGTGATCATACATGTTGGGCCCTGATTTTCAAATTTCCATACTTGGATGGACATATACCCGAAAAAG